>JAPSGF010000073.1:2573991-2588318 GCA_035772895.1 Perdix hodgsoniae
TGTCATGGTTTAATACTTTTGTAATTCTGCTATTAGTATTCCACATCACAACATCATGTAAAGTATGGATAGTTCACAGAAGAAAACTACATTTCCCAGAGGACATCACGGTCAGGAGATAAGTCACGGGACCAGAACAGTATATAATCTCACTCCCGTGACTGATATCACACACTCTCCCGGATCCCTTGGAGCGTGGGGTGCCTTCCAGCCGTTTCGCCTAGAGCTTACAGTAGGCCTTTCGGTTTTTGGGACTCACTCTCTCTCTCCCTTTTGCTTAATTACAATTATATTGTATTATATTGTATTATTCTGTATTCTGATATAGTATTTAGTAAATAAGTGTGCCTCCTTAGATCGCTGCCGCTGTTTTCTTTTCCCATTCCCTTTTCCCCTTCCCTTTTTGGGCCAGCGGCCCTTTTGGGCCAGCTGCCCCCCTGTCACGGGCACAGGTAGATCTTGCTTAACCCGCGACAGCTTTTTCCTTTTGTTTTCCGTTGTCCTAAATGGCATCCTAGGTATTCTGAGATTAGCTGACAGTGTTATTTTCTTTAAAGTGGTGGTGGTGTAGTTTTTTGTTTTTTGCTCTGGGCTTTGAGGGTTTAAGCTCTTCATCCTCTAGTAGATTGCTGCACAGTGCTTTGCACACAAGCCCTGATAGTAAGTCTCAGTTCAGTGGCTTCCCAGCATTGTGCATTTAAATGACACATTTTAGATAGGGTCTTTACCTGTGTTTTCTTAACTCAGGATATATTCTCCCTCACAGTTCTTCTGATAACTCTTGAGAAAACTCACTGAAGAGGTTAAAATGCCCGTAATTATGTACACTGTTTTTCACTAAATGTTGAGAAGATTTGAGGATTGCACTTGATCCTGTTTTATGTCTATTAGAATCTTCTGATAAGCTGGATCCAGAGTCTGCCCAGTGCTTTTAATTGCCAATCAGTGTGAAAAACAGGCATGGGCCTTTGCTATTAGGAGCTTTTGAGTTGCACACAACAGGCCTCTATCTCTGATACACTTGTTTTCCCCTGTATTAATGTTCTGCTTTACCATTTCCAACTTTTTCAGGATTTTGGAAGCTGCAAGATGTTCACAGCTCACAGATGCTGGTTTTACCCTTTTAGCACGGGTAAGGGTCATTTCAGAAAGTTAGAGTTCACCTTGTTTTCATTACTGCTGAGCAGCTGTGAGTTGATGTTGTCCTGCTGGGAAGGAATATGAGAAAGAAAAATCAATTAAAGAGTCCGTTGAGGGGCGGGGACAGGATTAAGACTTATTTTATTTCTGGACTGCGCTTATTTTATTTCTTAGAGCTGCAACTAAATCCATTTTGCTAATAGATTCCTTCTTGTTTTTTGTTGTTTTTTTTTTTTTTCTGTATTTTTAGTATGTTTAAATTGAATTTATTCTGCTTACCAGAAGTCTAACATTGTTACACATTCTAGCCAACTTTCCCATATAAAGATGCCAAATACCCTTGTCATATTCACATCCAAAAATATCATCATATAGTAGGTTATTCTGAGCTCCCCTGGAAGCTTCAAAATGCTTTCAGCCATATGCTACAAACTATGAGCACTCGTGCCATGATTCGTGCTGTGGAGAGGGAGGCATATTGATTGTATCAAATGCCTGAAGTTACACTTGTGTGCTTGCTGGTTTAAGAAACCTGAACACAAACATATACTGTGTAAACAGGATTAATTTACACTACTGGATTTTGGTTGAATGAAAGTCTTTCCAGCCACAGCGGTTAAACAAGAGTGATTTTCTAATCATTCACCACTGCAGCCTGGGGCTTTCAGTAGTCTCTTCAAGCCTGCCTCTGAGAGCTGCAATTAAATGGTACCTTCCTATGCCTGCTGCTGACAAGGGCTGGGGCTTGGTCTGAGCAGCGTGGCGCTGTGTGTTCTGCTGTGAGGTCACAAAATGACACCATTTTCTTGAAATTAGTCATGGTCAGATATCAAAAGCACCTAGAATCATAGAATTGCTCAGGTTGGAAAAGACCATAAAGATCATCAAGTCCAACCACAACCTAACCATACTCCCCAAACTCTAACAACCCTGCACTAAATCATGTCCCTGAGCACCACATCCAGACAGATCTTAAACATATTCAGGGATGGCGACTCAGCCACCTCCCTGGAGAGCCTGTTCAGTGCTTAACAACCCTTTCTGTAAAGAAGTTTTTCCTAATGTCCAACCTAAGCCTCCCCTGGAGCAGTTTGAGGCCATTTCCTCTGGTCCTGTCACCAGTGAGAAGAGGCCAGGGTCCCTAAGAATATTGGGAAAATTGCTTGAATTATCACTTAAGAAAAAAGAAGTAATCACTGTGAAGTGCAGCTTTCTCCCAGTGTTAAAGTAGACTCTGTTTTAGTTTTTTCAGCTAGCAAAACAGCTTGTTTTTCAGGCTTCATTCTAAAACTTGAGTGGTAAATAGAGATGTTTCAGAGGCGGTGGTGTCTTTTGGATTAGTTTGATTCAAGTTGATGTACGCAGAAGTTGAATTCATCTGCGTGCAGATGAAGTAACCTGAATACAAAGGATGTAAATGCCATTGGTATGAGTCCTGCCAAGGGGGGAATGCTGAAAGCAGGGGTGGCTGAGTGCTGATGACAAACAAGTCTTGCAGGGCAAGGAGGGCAGACATCATTGATTAAGAGAAAAGGCTGAAAATGTAAAGGTTCTGAGAGGGAAATGTATTGCTTTTGGTTTTTTTTAGTTTTTTTTAACTTTTGTTCTTTGGTGGTGGTCAAATAATTAAAGGGCTTTAGCTCAGTTTCCACTTGAAGGTTGTGCTGTCCCACATCACTGGCCTTGTGCATTATCTTACATCTGTATGTTGTTTTATTTCATCTTAGCTGTTTTTGTTTGTTGTAGAATTGCCACGAGCTGGAGAAGATGGACTTGGAAGAATGTGTTTTGGTGAGATTTCATTTTAGAAAGTACTGAGCATGCAGTGTGGGAAGGTAGTGCCTATAACAGCATAGAATCACAGAATCGTAGGGGTTGGAAAAGGACCTCTGGGGATCATTGAGTCCACCCACTGTTGAAGCAGGTTCCTTACAGGAGGTTTCACAGGGAAGCATCCAGGCGAGTTCTGCATGTCTCCTGCATGGTGGACGAGACTCCACAACCTCTGTGGTCAGCCTGTTCCAGAAACATCAGCTCTTTGAATTAAATTTGCTGCAGTGGTTTGAGTTTGTTTTGACTGGGGAGGGAATGGGGGGGGTGTAAGTGCTGTGTTATTGAGAGTAAATAGAAGTAATTATGTGGAAATTCTCTACAAGGAAATACGTTATCAGTAACAGCTGATTGGGTGTTTGCCAGAGAAGTGTATGATAGAGAAAAAAAAAACAGCTTTAATCTGTTAAAGGAAGGGATATCTTCCTTGACTGGTGCCCCACATGCACGCACCTCGCCACTGTTGGCAGCTTACTGTTGTTCGTTGCTTTTTTTTACTTCCAGATAACTGACAGCACCCTGATACAACTTTCTATACACTGTCCTAAACTACAAGCATTGGTAAGTGTAACGTTTTGTTTGTGAGCTTCAGCACCTGATATACAACCCTTACATCCCTGTGACATAAAGAACAGATTGTCCACTCTTTAGCTACAAACATTTTCTGGAGTGGTACAATACTGTCAAAAAAAAAATGGGAATTTCATAAGTGTTTTATAGGAAACGAATTACTACCAAGTATTCATTGTTTGATAAAAAAGATTATCAAGTTAGTGAGTAATAACCAGAAAGCTTATATTTTATGGCTAATGTCTTTTATATGTGATTCCTCAATTGAAATAAAACTTTTTATGGGCAATTTGCAGTACCTAGATCCTTGATAGTTACCCTTGTGTGTTCAGTAGTGGTTTCCTTGGGGTGCAGACTCTTGAAGTTGTAGACTGAAGCAAGTCAAATACTGAATAAGCAACAGCAAAAAAAAATCACTAAGTGAAGATAAATCCAAATCTTCTTCTGTAATCAGTTTTGCATGCAGGCAGCTTTTCCCAAGGACTTACATTGCAGAAGGTTGGTTTTTTTTGACCTTTCCAAAGAGATCGGGGAGGACTGAGGTGCCACCAGCAGGGCACTGTGCTCACAGTACTGCAAGGAACTGTTTTGCAGGGAGTGATTGGTTACATCTTCCTGAACATCAGAACAATTTCAGGTGATGGGAGTTTGGCTGTCCTCTGGTCAAAGTACCCCATAATAATTAATTACTAGAATGCCCTTAGAGCATGGGCTTCTCTCTTCAGGGCCAGTTGTCTGTTAAGTGTAGATCTTTTAAATGCTATGTGGAATGTACCTGTGAGAACATGCATCTTCATAATCTGCTTTTAGATGGGATTAAAGGAAGGCTTGCTGCTTCATTAAGTGAATTGTCTTATGATTGGCTTTTCCAGCTCAGTGTTACCAAGGCAGCAATGTGGGGAGAGAGAGCTTTTAAAAGAGAGCCTTATTCAGTATTTGTTGCTGATGGTTTTTATTTTCCCTTGCTCATTGCCCACCTCATTTCTGTTCCATTGCTCTTAACATTAAGCCAAACCAGAGTTGTCAGGAGATGTGGGGTCATTTACACGGTCTGTGCTTCTTGATGGATATGTTTTTGTGTTGTAGTCCCAGCTATCACCAGTACTTGCAGGAGATCTTTTGCACCAGTTCTGCCAGTGCTTTACCGGAGAGATCATAGGAATGAATAATATTCAAGTATTTTTCTTAACCTGCTGCTGTTTGCTAACACCAGCTGAACACCTTCCTCTGTTTGTTAGCTTATAGATGGGGACGTGTGGCAGTGGTATAATGACACCTTTATAGGGGAGTCAGAGAAGCTTACTTTCTCATTGATGTGTGTGTGTCCTGTGTGTAGCAAGGATACATCCTGAAACCTGTGAATGAACAGGGTGACAATCACAGAGAAGGAAAGCAGATGGCTGATAACGTATGTGAAGTAATCCTGATACTTTAGATTTGAAATCATGTATTATCGATGGGTCTATGAACTGTTGTGTGGCTGTGGGTTAGCATACATCCAGGTGGACTTGCAGTTTAAACAAGTATTTTGAAGTTGAAGAAGACAACCTTGAATTTGTTTCTTGGTGTTCAGACTGTGGAAATAAGGGAAAGCACTGTTATACTACAACCATTACATCTTCACTAATGCTTTTGTAGTTACTGGACTTCAGTAGTTTCCAGTGGATCTGTTTGATGTTAGTGCATTCAGATTAGTAGAGACTGACTGTGAAGCACTCATGGGTAGACCCAGGGAGGAAAAGACAGTTGAATTCTTTAGCTCTGTTTATCACACTGTTTCTTACTGGCACAGTATATTCATGCTATATTTGATTTATACATAATCTTTAGTATGTGTGGATTTTATTTTTTTTTAATGGCTGCATCTCCTGATTCTAAAGATGTCAAGCAAAAATGTTTGGAAATTCCATGTTCCTAACACTTTTTAACAGGTATATGAAGTCAGACAGTTTTGCATATTAGTTTTACAGAGTCTTCTGAACTCAGCTTACATCTTGTATTGCCCTTTCAGCACCAAATATGGTGTCTCAGGAAAGCTGAATTTTATAAGCTGCTTACTTCCTGGGATGGAAAACTCTTAATTAGCCATCAGGCTGCTGCTGTGCCAACAGCTCCGTCCTTCCTTGAAACAGCGGGGCCGTTAGAAATGTTCTTTAACCCTGCAGTTGCTGGCTGTTTCCAGACTCTGAGCCAGCTCAGATGCTCAAGGTTTCCTACATGGAAGTGGATAAAAGAGAGAACTTAATTACTTAAGAATTAATAGACTTACAGAATGTAAACATGAGATAAAATGCTTTTTGATAGGGACAAACTTATTATCTCTGTCACCTTTTGGAGACAGCATGCAGCAGTTGTGGCACTGCTCAGTCACTGCTGGCTGTTCACACTCGGTGAGTGAAAATGGAATCAGCCAGAGGTGAGGGAAGCAGGACAGCTGCAGAGAGCCATCTCTCATCCTCCTTTCTGGCTACTGGCTCACCCTTCCTCTTTGCAGATCTGTATAAAATTGGTCCTAGTGGCATATATGAAAACTGAATCTATTATGGTAGCTCTGAAATTCACTCCTTATGTGTACTTGATCATCCTTTAAAGTCTCCTGCTTCTGGCACCCTGGATGCGTTGTTTGGACCTTTTGGTGACCGAGATATGCAACAATGGGTTGCCATTCATCAGGAGCTGAGGGCATTGAGGAGTTGGCCAGCAACGCACCTAACTGGCCTCTTAAGCTCTACTACTTACTTGGAAGCAAAGTTAAAAAAAATTAAGTACAGCCCTTCTTCTGTTAACTAAACTGCTTCTTTTGTTATGGTTCTGGGTTTAAATTTCATACTCTTTGCAACTTTAACCACTGGAATGAGAGACACTGAAGACAACTGCTGGTAGCTGGAAGATTGACTCATTTAGAATTGCATTGATATTGTTTATCTCTGTTTCAGAGCTTATCTCACTGTGAATTGATCACTGATGATGGGATTCTTCATCTGAGCAACAGCACATGTGGTCACGAGCGGCTGCAAGTACTGGAGCTTGATAACTGCCTGCTCATCACTGACGTGACCCTGGAACACCTGGAGAACTGCCACAACCTGGAGAGAATTGAGCTGTACGACTGCCAGCAAGTCACGCGGGCTGGAATCAAAAGAATCCGAGTAGGTGCTGTGTGGTCCTGTTCTGGAGGGAGCAGCCACGTCACTGATACTTCTTGTGACTGTGGGAGTAGTCCTGTAGGTGTCCCAGGCAAGGGAGGGCAGGGAAACAGCATCTGAGCTCATTCTGTTAGGTTCCCATCTGTGTTCCCACAAAACATAGCTTTTCTGCGTGAGCAGCAGTAATTGCCTGCTGGTAATTCTAGATCTTTTTGCTGTTGGAACTGTGAGTGTTTATATCTGTACAGTGCATACATATATTTAGGCAGCTGGAATGCAGTTGGGAGAAGAGGTTGGGGAGTTTGATGCTTTTTAGCTAGCCAGCCTTAACGAGAGCTCATTTTTGGCTATGTTATGCTTGCTTCTTCCCCATTAAAATGCAGACTTCTCATCCACAGGCTCATCGACCTCACGTGAAAGTGCATGCTTACTTTGCTCCAGTAACTCCCCCTCCTTCGGTCGGAGGGAGCGGACAGCGCCTCTGCAGATGCTGTATTATTCTTTGACACAAAGTGCAACCACACAGCGTTTTTTGTTTAGTTTTTTTGTTGTTGTTGAAGAAAAGAACTGGACTGCAAGTCAGTGGAAGGAGTTGGTTTCCTGACTGTTACAATGGTGATGTTTGGTCATCCAGTTTTGTGACGAGAAGAGCATTTTTTTTTTCCAGGTAAAAAGTCTTACTGTAATGTTCAGATGTGGATTAAGTTGGTGATGCTTTGGTTTGTGCTAGTGACTCCTTCCTTCTGTTGGCATGAGAACTGAAGTGCTGTGTACGACGCGGGGGTGTTTCAGCATTACGGTATTTGGTGAACGTTCACTAATGTGGAAGTTAGTTTGTATCTGTAAGCACTTCTGTAAGTTGTATTCAGCATGAGCTCCGATGTAAGATGGGGCTCAGGTCAGACACGGGATGAAACTGAACCTGCTGTTCTGTAATATACGTGACAGATTAAATATCAGGTTTAAGGACAAATCAGCTTTAGCAAACGTTGACCAAAAATGCAAGGTAGTCATGTGCTCTTCCAGCAAAACAGCTTATACTTCTTCATGATCCAGCACTGCATTTAATGACATTAACAGGACATAATAGGTAATGTCAAAAGGTAAAGATTGTACCTCATGATAACTATATAAATACTTCTCAAAGCTTTGAACTTGGTTCAGTTGAACTACAACTTAGGATAAGGCTTGCCCTCACTGAAGCACATTTTATGCCCCATGCCATCAACTGTTAAAAAGGGGGTGGAAATCCATTGGAGTGGAGCTTGTGCACTACTGAAACAGGCTGCCACAGCCATCCATGGTGCTTACTGTGATGCCATTACTGTGTCTTCAGTCACCTCCTGGTACGTAATGGAATGACAGAGCAGCTCTAGGAAAAGGAATGCACTGCTCGTGCTTTTCTGTGGTGAGGAATGGAAGCTAGGTTAAGTTGCAGGAACTGTGATGAAGCGGGGACTTTGACTCAAGCTGTTTGTCCTTATGTTGTATGGACACAGATGGGCAATAGATTTGTGGGCAGGAATTGAACCAAACCAGTGGTTTTCAAATGCAGAAAGGCAAGCTCTTCACATTTGGGTTATTAAAGAAGCTGTCAACTTCTGAATAATAATTTTAAAAAATTCTGAATTTCTGAATAATAATTAAAAAAATAATAATTAAGTATTAAAGTATTAACTCTTGAGGCCATGCTTTCATCCTTGGTTTTCCAGTGCTAGAGGATTAGATAGATGAACTTTTTTTACATAATGCAACCTAATTATCTGAGATAGATAAACTACTCAACAGCTCAGAAAGCTTTTCTGCCTAAGATTGGTTGTGTGTGTTTATGTTTGAAGAGTTTGGGGCCTGCGTGTTTACCGAAATCTAACAGAAATACTGGCTTCATTAAAAAAGCCATCCGGGAAGCTCCTACTGGAGCATTCTGGGATCTTCTCATAAATTTAGAGCTACTTTTTAGAAGTGATGTGAACATTAAGACCTCAGTGGCTACCAACAACGCTACTATCCTGCTTCACCCATTCAGAGGTGACAGGGATGGTAAATGAACATCTCAACTCTAAGGATAAATACCATGATAGTGCAGTTTTCTACTGCAGAATAAGCCCATCAGTGAGGGCTCATTTTGCACTCTAGTAGAGGAGAGTTGTTACAATCAGATTTCCTGTAAGGCACTGCTGTAATGGAGAGTTTCAAGCAGATTTTATTCTCCACTGTACCAGGGAAGTCATTGGTACCCCTATATCAAATTGTGTTGCCTTTTATTGGCTCTTTTTTTTTTTTTAAGAACGTAATGAACCTTGTAAGTATGTCCACTGCTTTAAAGATGTACAAAAACAAACGGAACCTACTCTGGTATAGGACATTTAAATAAACAATCAGCTGATGTCAAATACCGATTGCTTTGGAGTTTTTCAACTACGGAGCTGCTCTGCCTCAGTTATTTACCTTTACCAACCACTCTGTGAGGGGAAGTGGTGCAGTCTCCAACTCTTAACAGAAGTATCTCTAATAACTCTTCAAAAAGACGACAAATGAAAAGAAAAACATGTTTACAAAATTATTGAAAAACATTTATTATACTTAAATTGAAATGTGTACATCTTATTAAAAAACAAAAGCAATTTGCTGGTGCCATAATTTAATTCCAATTTCAAGTGAGCTGGACAAACTACTGTACAACTTTCAATATTCTTTAAAATTAGATGATATTTGGATACTTTCCAATCAATCTTTCATAAAAGATTTGGATTTTAATGTGGTTTGAGCTGAAAAGACCATTGTCAGTTCAAGAAAATAGTAGGATCAAACAATACCCCAAGATGAACAACTTATAGGCAGAAAAGTACAGAAAATTTCATTTTCAGTGCAGAAGGAATAGGAAAGAACCTCTAGCTTTGATGAACTTTAATTTTCAAAATGCTACGGTTTAAAAAGCTTTTCTGCTAAGCGCTTGAGCCAGGTATGAAAGAGGGAACAAAAAAACAAAGTTGCTTTTTTACATGCTGTAGTCGTTGTTTACAGTGAACACTGCAGCATAAAAAGCAAAGTATTGCCAAGCTTTAAGCCAGAGAACAAGGTGGAAACCTCCAAAGGCACAAAATGACAGATAAGAAACCGTCATTCAATGCCTTCTGTAGTATTCCCTTCTGAGTACCTAAAGAGCTGGAACAACGTTAATGTAGGAGATGCTGTGCCACGTCTTTACAAGAAATAGCCAAAATGCTGAAAAAGCGCATTGCCTGCTTTGGAGCGAAGTGAGAATGTGGTCAGATGGAGGAGGCACTGTACCAGCCTTACAGTATGGATCTGAGGGCAAAGAAAAGTCAACAGAAAAGGTACTACACTCAGCCATAACAGTGCCTCCAGCAAGGGTTTACCTTGCTAAGGAGGCTCCCAGGGTGCACGTTTAGTGTTCCTTAGGCCAGCTGCTCAGTGGTGCTGAAAGTAACAACAGCCCCTGGTGCCTGTGGGTTAACTGCCCCTGTGAGCGTAACTGCGTTAAGTCAGAACGATCCACCTCACTGCCAGTGTGTTGCAACCCCACACTTTACAAGCAAAGAGTTAAACTGCAGCAGTGCTCTGCAGAGAACCTAGGAAACTAAAAATAAAGGATGCATAGGCAATTCTTTTCCATTAAGTTTGTTAAAGCAAAACACAATTACTTGGTACCCCATAGGATTTGTATTAATCCCTCCAATAAGGTACTATTAATAATGCAGTTTGCTGCATGCATATATTGCATCTGTCTAGGACTTCTTCAAAGCCCTATTCTGGCATTTACACTTCTTACATACACTCTTATACACAATTTACACAGAAGCTGTTGTGACAGCTTTACTCTCCGAGACCCGACAACCTGATCACTATCAGCTTAACTACTCATCTCCACACAGATTAATATGTGCTCTGCTAACATCAAAAAATAAAACCAGCATAAGGTACAAGCAAGTCACAGACAAACTGGCACAGAAAGGTAAATGCCCTCAAATAAGTTTACATTCATTTCCAACTGGATACGGGTAATAGAGAAGCAAGTGTTTCACCTCTAGAACCTGTATCTACTGGCCGTAATTTGCCTTATTTCAGTGAAGGGCAAGCACCTGTGCTTACATTGTCTTCCATGCCTGTACATAAGCTGTCATGGCATTATACCTCTCATGAGGACACGTAGCTATGGCAGTGACAAGAAAGTTCACCTATCAAACAGCTCATTAGAAAGGTCATTTTGTGTTTTCAATATGAAACATCTTATACGGTGAAGCTAGATCCTAAGTTTTTGGATGATCTTCATATTAGGCAGGATTTCGTTCAGCACTGGAATATCAGTCGAGCGGTCGTGTGGCATCACTTCAGAATTATATGGAAGCCGTCACCATTTTCAGCTGAAAGAGAAAGCAGCGTCAGTCTTACATGAACAGAAGCATACCTCTCCAGCAATACACCAAACATTGAGGAATGGACCTGGGTTTCACATGCAGAAGGGGTTCATTACTGCTCTGAAACATTACACTTGAAACTGATGGTGCAATAAACATCCACGCTCTTAACTATCGTTACTGTACCTTTTATCGTGGTGAACAAGAAACAACTTTCATCCTGAAAGTTTTGAACCATCTAAAAAACAACAACAAAAAACATTTCTGAAATCCTCCTGCGTATGTCCAGTGCAGATAATTAATTACATCAGATACTAAAAACAGCCTTTTTTTTTTTTTAATAAGCAACTGCACTTGATAAGCCAGTGTTCAGACATGATAAGCATATACCAAATTACATTCCAACACCAGTTGTCAACCATGTGAGAGCCAGGCAGGAGCCTCTTAGAGATGGCTGTGCAGAGCAGGTCCCTGGGTAAGCCATGTTCAGCAGTACTTAGACAGTCCCTGTCTTCGGTCATGTTCAGAATAGATATAAAGCAAGTAATGAATGCAACACCTCACAACTGCACAAATCAGTGGTCTTTCTCTCAGTCTGCAGTTACGTGGATTGAAAATGCTAAGTTGCTTTACCAAAGAGACAGAACAGCAACAACATATTAAAAAAAACTTCAATTTTGCAGAATTTGTAGCTTTTTTTCTGAAGAACAAAATTCCCATTACCTGATCACTAACAAGAATGTGGATGCCAGTGGGACCCTGTCTGTAAACCTGGTTGATCTGATGCAAAGGAATATTAAATGCCAAAGCAAGCTTGCGCGTGACTTCTGAGGCTGCCATTTCTTCTAAGTAGATTGCATGATAAACTGCCAGGAAAAGAAGAAACATAAATAAGCAGCAAGCTAACTGGAAAAGGGAAACTGGATGAAAAAAACTGCCTTTGTTTATATACCCGGCTCCTAGAAGGTTACAAGCTGAAGACAGACACCTTTCCTCTGCTCTTCCTGGACTCACTACCAGCACAAGCTGCCGTGCCTTTTCTTTCAAGGTAAAGCAGGAGCACAGCCCAGGGGGAGGCCTCTGCTTGCTGACACTGAAGGAAACTCCCACATTTTTCCTCAGTCCTGCACAAGACACGATCAGCATGGGCTTCAATGGCTCTTTGGAGTCACCTGAAGATGACTTTGGAAGTAGTTTTGGAGTGCCTCAAAAGATGACAGCAATGCTTGTACTGTAACGCTGATGATTGAAACAGTGGGTTGTCATCTTTTTGGTACAGAAAAACCCTTTTCACCTTTCTGAACAAGTTTCCTTATCAACAGTTCAGAGCTGAGAAACGGGGGTGAAATACAACATGGCAAACAGTAAGACTGAGTAGCTACTCATTGGTTTGATGCTGTATTTGGTCTCTCTACTTAATAGCACCAGAAGCCCACAGCAGCTCTATGCTTGGACATGCTTCTTTCCCAAACTACAGACTGAAGATACCCAGAACAAAGCACATATCTGACAGCCAGGGCTCCATTTACAGATCCTCCTCCACCTCAGTTCTCGTGTGGAACAAACACAGCTACCAATGCAGCAGCAGCCCAGACAGATGTCAGGGATTCTGGTTGGGTGGTTGTGGGCAGGGATGTCTCTTCAATAAGAAAATGGTAATTTCAAGTAGCTCCACTCTCTTAAGATTGATGTGAATTTACAATTAAACATTAGGTTCCCATCTGAGTTGAAACGAGCTATCTCCTAGGAAAACAACATTAAAGCTACAGGAGAGTAACACAGTGGCTGTCCCTCCCTGTCCAAGCTGCACCAGTTTTAGTTCAGCTGCACAGAAAATGACAGCAAAATGTAACTGAAGATGGCTGTGAAATTAAGCCTTTAATTTGCAGCTAGCATTCCGCATGCATCCAGTTAGTGTATCTTGGCTGTGCAACACGGCATGGCTAATTTGAAAGTCCTTTAATTAATTATCAGTTTAACTACAGTTAGTTTTTTCAGTGGACTGAATAATCGAGGATTCAACCTTGAGAAGTTTTAAGGTCATGCACTGTTAACAGACAAGCCGTGTGCTTTTGAACACGCTTTCCTGTGGTTTTGCTTCCTATGTTTCAGGAACAGAGCTTCATCTTGTCACTATCCTTTCCCCCCCCACACACCCATCTTGTTTTACATTTCTCAGACACAATAACAGCACGTTAAGGGCACCCCTGCTCCATACCATATATTGCACCGTTGTTGCTATCACCGTTGCCTGCATCTTGTCTTTCCAGTTGTATGCTCCTTACTGGCTCCTGACAGACATAGATCGTTAGACGGGGCCTCACAGACCTGCAAGGCAAACAGACCACGCTTACAGAAACGCCTCCCTGCCCTGGAAGGACAAGAAGTCATCTGCCACAAGTGTGAATTTGTTATGTCAACAGTACACTTGAAATGCTCCTATAAAGGCTTACAGTAGTGAGTGCCCATTTCAGTCAGAATCAGGACAGATCATCCAAGACTGACTGTGTTGGCAGCCAACATGTCTAACATCCAAAAGCCTCAGGCTGTTCTTAGCTCACCTACGTGCACCACTCCAGCCCTACAGGTCACCTCTGAGCCCATTGCTGCCCACTGCTCAGCAGGGCTGCTCTGAGGGCACCACAGGAACCTGTACCTGACTGCTGCCAGCTCTGAGGCAGCGCTCAGGGCCCATCCAGCTGCTGAATTCTCACTCCCTGCATCTCCGTGTTCTAGGGAGCAGTAGAACAAAGTCTATTGCTCCGTGTTTTACCTGGATTTCAGTGCATTATAGAGCCGAATTCCATCGGCTGGACCACAGATTTGTACCAGATCCTCTCTTGTCAGCTTTAATAAATCAGCACCTGGAAAACACGTGAGGATTTTACTAAGTTTATTCTTCATATTTACGATTTTTTTTTTTTGGAAGAATCTGTATGTCCATTTAAACCAAGAATAACAAAGCCCACTTGCTCCTAGGCACTAGCCAGCACTACAAAGCAACGAGCAGCTTTCCACATCTTCTAACAACTACAGACTCTGCAAGACAGAATTATAAGAGACAGATGACTGCTTTATATCCAGACACTGACTAAGATACACACGTGTGAGCCTATTTTAGACACATGCAAACAGAGAGAGCAGTGGGATGTGATGGTGTCCCACGTGCAGTAATCCTCATCAAATATCCCTCATCCGAGTCATCCCCACTAACACATCACACCCTCTATGTTCTCAAGTTACTACACCGCACCCAGATACA
>JAPSGF010000073.1:2588328-2722537 GCA_035772895.1 Perdix hodgsoniae
CATCACACCCTCTATGTTCTCAAGTTACTACACCGCACCCAGATACAACAGATGCTGCTAAAGGCTGCCATAACTAAATCAGCAAAGTCCAGTCTGTAAGTTGGCAGCCTGCAGAGTGAATCCAGGTCAGTGGGATAGTTCCATACAAGAGTGGGTGTTTTCTTTCTGATGATCTTGGGAGTAAGTGAGCTGTGAAACCAACTGCTTCCAGAGCATTTACTTTAGAAAAGGAAGCTTCAGTGAAGGATACTGATCAGTTCTAAACACAAAATGGAAGGATATTTCCTAGAAAAGGCATGGGTGGCAGCAATGAAAACAGAAGTTTGAAAAATTGGTAGCTGTAATTGATGAGTGGGAGGACAGAAAAAGTTGGCCTTTATGTATGGAAACAATCCACAGACGATCTAGGAATGCACAGATAAAAGCCAGCAAGAATGATTTGCCATCACTGCCCATAAATACTGCCATAAAAAAGCAAATGAAGTAGTACAATAAAACCTACACTACATCTTTTGTTTCAAAGGAAGTCTGTTAGACAGCATTAGGCTGCTGTGAACATATGAAGGCTACCAGGAAAAAGAAGAACTGATTTAAAAGTTTCCAAGGATCTTTGTCTACAGAAACTGAGCACTTAATAAGCAAATTACACATAATAAGTAAGAAAGATATGATAAATATTGGTGTCACATTATTTTTACAGAGTAATTATCCACACAAAACTTGCTCATTAATGCAATAAAAGAGAAGTTAACAATACCTGAGAAATTTGAAAAAAGTCTTGTATAGGTAGAGAACCTATGCTTGAGCAACCACTGCTGCGTTTCCTGGATTGTGGCTGAAGGATGAAGCTGCTATAAGAAACAAGGCTGGACATGAACATTTGCATGTAAAAAACCAGAACAAAACAACAAAACAAAAAAGCACACCCCAAAATATTGAAGCCTCCCTCAGTTAAATGCTTTCCCTCAACTGGTATTAATGCCAAGGCATAAATAAATCAAAGACGTGTCTTGGTGCAAATGGGGCCACAATCAGTACCAGGAAGCAAACACTCACGTCTCCAGAACCTTGAGAAGTTCCATCTCCTTGATGATTAGGGGAGGAAGAATTGCTACGGGGGAGGAAGAAAAAAGCATTAAGACAAATTAAACAATGCATAAAAAACACAAACTTATATCTAAGAGAAAGATCATCACACCCTGATACACCACCATCCAGTTCCTAACCTCTGTATTCCTTATCAACTGGAGGAGCAGCTTTGCCAGCAGTCATGGGAGGATACATGGATGTTTGTCTGTCTTAAAGGGTGACTGCAGAAGAGGCAGTAAAATATGAGGCTTACAAACACATACAGACAATACCACTGTGAATTATTCCTTGATCACCCAAGATTAATTGCAGTAGCCTAATTAATGTCCCCATGGGGCGTGTTTTTACTGAAACAATTTCTGTTAAAAATCTCATGAAGATCTTTTGGGTCTCACAAATTGCATGAACTGTGTGAGGGGAAGGCAGAGTGTTCTTAATGAAAAAAGAAGCTAAATAGTTTGTGAACACTGACAGGGACTGAATGAGAACCATTACAAGATTAATTATTTGCTATACGCCAAAGGACTTGAAGAAAAATTTCCCGTATTCTTTAGCAAGGAAGATAAATTTTGAAGCAAAAAGAAATTACATTATAAACATATGTCAGACTCTCAAATAAATACACAGGTCAAAACAAAACTCTCTCATTCTCCAGTGAAATCAGAGGGCAGTAGCAAGCTTCTAGATTTACTCAAAAGGCACTTTCTGAAGATACCTGATTTACACAAGCAATCTGTAGTGAGGCAGCAGAAAAGGAAGTTACCTGTCTGGGACACTGTAGGTATTGTGTTGAGCAGAGGTAAAAGTTGGAGCAGGAGTAGGACTATTGTTTACAAATGTTGTAGGAGTATCAGGCCACGGTGAGCACTGAAGGTAAAGAATTCAAACTCAGTTTCTCTTAACAATACATTTTTTACTTTCATGCATAATTCTTGTATTTAGATACAAGGTGGGATTTTCTACCTTTTTTATTATTATTATTATTATTATTTTATTTATTCCCTCCATCCCATACATGACATGCAGATACTCCCAGCCAAAGCCAGCATCCCCCTCTTCTCTCTGGAATAGTGCTACTTACACCTTCACAGTTAACACAATGAAGGTATCAGCGGTGGAACAAACAGAGAACCTGTATAGATTACTCTGTTTAAAACCAACCAACCCCAAGGCATCTGCTCAGAGAACTTCCTTCATCCTTGCATGAACAGGCTGCTTAGCTGCAGGTACAAAACAGGCGTTCAGCAGCAGGAAGGAAAAATGTGAAGCTAGATTTCACATTGCTGGTCAGTCTAATCTAGCTGCCCTGGCAGCAATTAAATACAACCTGAGTTTTGTTAAATGAAAACTGTTATTAATTGATTGTAGGACTAAAAATTGTGCTGTATGCACTGCCTTTCCTAAGTTGCTTGGTAAGCTGGAATCGTTACGCACAAATTTATGATGTGTATGATAAGCCAGCTAACCAGCTTAGCCAAAGTCTTTGGCTTATTCTGTAAACTATCAGGATAAAGGCCTTTCAAATTTATACTAGCTTGTAGTGTTCCCAGCACCACTGCAAACTCATCATTTTAAATAACAATGGTAACCAGATTTGGTATGTTATGAGACAGCATTAGACCAACCAAGCTGCCTGAGATAAAGTAATTTCAGACCGTACCTCCTAGAACAACCAAGATTTCTGATACACACATCATGCACCAGTAATTTTCACAGTTTTATCAGAGCTTTGCATGGGGAGGGGAGCCAGAAACAAGTATGACTTAATGGAAACTTGTTTCAATGACCTTCCCTTAAAAGATCCATCCAGAAGCTGGGAGGAAGCCATAAATAAGTGCAATAGTGGCTGTAACCTTCTGTAAAAGTGTTAACAGCACTTCTGTGCTGCACTGTTCACTTGTCACAGTAAGACAACAAGCTCCTAGGCATGGTGCACACAGCCTCAGTTACATGCCAACAGCCTGGAAGCTAGCAAATTCTTTGAGAATTCCTTCAAATCGGTAATTTTACTAGCCACTGTGTTCACGCTGTCACTGATCACACAGTCAAAGCCAACCTCGAGGCTATGACCAGTGCCAGCCACACAAAGGCCTTCAGGCATCTGCCACTTTTCCTCCCATGCTGTATATTGCCTGCTGTTGTTCCTTCTCAAGCTAAGTTTAAAGTTCACCTCAAAGAATGATGTGCCCCAAAGGCATAATTTTAAACACAAGCTCAACACAGAAACATCAGCTGTTCTGCTAAAATATTTTTGAAGCCAAATACATTTTCCTTAATTTTCTGAGATTGTCTAACTAAAGTTTAATGCAAAATGTTTATCTGAACACACAGTTGCAACCAGTACATCCTCAGCCACTACTCTGCTTAAGATTCAGCTCTGCAAGCATTTCCATTCAGGGGCAGAAGAACGCACTGGTGTCAGAGAACAGGCTCTGAACCGATGCTGCTCATGTTTCTTTCAGTCAAGCTAAGCTGAAGTGTTCACCACAAAGCTCTGAGTTTAAAGCAAGAAAGAAGCAGATGTCAGATATTTCAGGAAAAGAAAACCCCGACCAAAAGCATGTAGCCTTTCTTCTCATGAAAACATAACTTCAGTCCTATTCAAAGCCAACAAGAAACACAACAGCAGCATTACATAATACTGATCCTGCAGTATGGCCATTGGCTCAGTTCTACTTCCTTCTGTCACACAGGTTGCGGTGGGAAGGGATGAGCATTTGAGCACTGAGATACCTAACTTGGAATGGTCCAAGGTAGAAAAAAAGCCTAGCATGAAAACTACAAATGGCTTTGGCACACACTCTTCCAGTGTCTTCTAGCAATTAATCCAATCTGTTTAAGCTTTCAAAATCACACGATTGTCCCATGCTGCATAAACCTATCAGGTCAGAAAAAAGGTTTAGACAAAATTCTGAGCATCAAGTCCACAAAGACTCAGCAGGCTGGAGCGTTTCTAACATCCCACGTGACAACTGTGGACCCTGGGAGTGGATCACAGACAGCAGCCAGACTTCCCTGCTGCTGCAGGCTCTCCCCAGACAGCAGTCAGTGCCACTGCACTGCCCTTACAGACGTGCAGTGACTCAGCACGGGATTCTGTACATTCTTACACCCACAACTGATCTGACCGAAGGCCATGCAATGAGCTACTGATGTTAACACAGAAATCCCTGGCCACTGGACATAAACTTTGAAAAAAGGAAATCGTCACTCCATCACAAGGATGAATCCACACATGTCAAGAGCCACCAGAGAACAGAAGAAACATTGGTGTTCTATCTTCCTATGCGATGACCAGCAAAAATATACTCTGGTTAATTTTTTAGCTCTCAGCACTAACTGCTCTCTGTTACTAGCACACTGATGCAATACTTTTGACAAAACTGTACTCCAGAAATTATACCTTTATTTCTGAACACTAATTATTGAGAAATATCTTCTGGCTTCCTATCTTTAACATCCTTCTGTACGGGGTATGAATGAAGTTATAAGCTTTTGATCAGCAGTTTCACAGAGCTAAAATGAAAGATAGAAAAATTTCTTCGCATGTGTCAAAGAATGAATCATAGAATGGCCTGGGTTGAAAAGGACTTGAAAGATTATCTAGTTTCAACCCCCCTGCCATGTATGACTTTTCTGACATAGGACATGCAGCATTCAAATACAGAACGTTCTTAACTTTGGAGGAGTTGAAATGACTTAAGCTATTTTAAGTTGTTGCTGTGTCCTTTCCTCTCCTACTTCTCACCTACTTGAGCATGCCCAAATTCATGTTCTGCAAGGGAGTAAAAAGAAACTTTGGCACAGAATTCCATACTGCATTCAAATAATAAATGAACACAAAACAAGAGCATGCTCCAAAGCAGTCTTACACGCAGTATCACCTTTAGACAACAGGGCAGCTATTTCATTTTGCAGAGCTTCTTCCAAGAACCTGTAAAGGAATCTTGCCCCATGCAGCTGCAGACCCTTTCTTGTCTAAAGTGGAAAACTTCCACTCACACGGAGCTGATTATTCTGAATGAAGCAGAAGTTACTCCCCAAACATTCCATATGACACATATACACATATTATATATCCTGCCCATACACTGCTACTGCTGTATGACGTACAGATGTAAGGAGAAACAAACGTAAGCAATACTGCATGCTTATGTTGCTAAATTGTTTTGCTTCAGCTCCACTTTCTGGCCCTTCTAGCCTCTAACTTTCATATTCTAAAGTTAAATCACTTATAGAATACATGTAATTTCTGCAGCAATCTTTCATAACCAGAACACAATGCTCCAATTTATTTTAAGGTCGATACCTGGAAGTTTTCTAACTTCTATCTGTGACTTATAGTCAACTCCATCCATTAAAAAGAAAATAACAACAACAACAAACCCACAACTGGACTAGTTGTAGAGCTGTGACACATATCCAAATATAACAGTCAGCCAAGACACTTTTTGCTTTGTTACCTTGTCAAATTCAAAGCAGGGAAAGAGCATAAAAGCGTTGGTTGTTTTTTCTTTTCCTCCCTAGATAAGATCTAGCTTCTGTATATTTGAAAGACAAATAGTGTGCATCTTTCATTTGATGGCCCCTGGATGAAAGTCACCTGTCCATACATGCCTGCTCTGAAGTCCAGGAGGCAGTGTTATGTCTGCAGCCTCTTATAATACTGTGAGAAATACTGCAGAAATGCTGGTGAATACACTGCAATCTAAAACATGAGGTCAGAAAAAAAAAGGCAACAATGGAAAGGCACACTTACATGGCATTCTTGTGAAAATGAATGAGAAAGGAAAGACGAGTGAGTTGAAAATAAACCAGCTTCTTAGGAAAGAAGAGCAGAATCCTAAAGGTGGACCTTAAAGCCCCGCACCCACAAACAGTAGTAAGTAAATTCAGACAGCTCAGTGCTTACAGCTGTTGGGGAGTGGAGGGAGGAAGTACTTGAAGGACTCATCTAAATAATGCCTGATCCCTCCCTGGTTACAAACAAGGGGCACACACCAAAGGGAACCCTATGCATCATCTCAATAGATCATAAATGCAAAACTAAGTAATGCCTGAGGGACAACAGTCAGGCAGCCACTGCCTCAGTGCTGCTGGAAAGGTAGCGGCAACATTTCTGTTCAAACAACAGCCAAGGCATTGTACTCCACAGCTAGACAAGAAGCAGACATTTCAACTTGGCCAAACAGAAGATGCAGGATGGTTTCTTATCTCATGCACTACTAAGGTCTCACTGATATTTGCCTTTAGAAAATCTAATGCTAACCCTTGACAGGAAAAAGAAGGATTTTTAATTCAGCCTGAGGGGCACACCTACACACAGTGTAAAGCTGTGCTGACTGTTCTGAACTACATTAAGCCTGCTTGGAGCACAGACGTAGATGGCTGAAGGAAAAATCAGTAAATAATGATCAACCATGTGCAACAGTGCATGCCACTTGAAAATACTGATGTACTGGAAGTTCATATTGAATGTAAATAAAAATACGGGACAAAACATTTTCACTACATTTCACTGTTCTCATTCCCACTAAGCACACACATACAGAAAAGCAAAATGCTATTTCATTTCAGGTCGGACAAACTTAAAGCTCTTTACTTTTGAAAGTTATACAGTCCCTTTGCAACAGTTTATCTTAAGTGTTAGATTTAGGAAGTATTCCTTTACTAAGAACAAAGATGGAGCAATTGATATACGTAAGAGCGGATCGAGTTAAGACACAGCAATCAAAACGTTTTTGCTTTATGTTACGGAAGTTTCTCCTATATCTAACACTGCACAAGGTATCTTGCACAATGAAAAGGTAAGCAGAAGTCCCTTACACTGCCTCGCTTTGCCAGAGAATCACCGTAGTCTGCTGGCAAAGTCCGCTTGCTGGACTTTTTCTGCTCATGTTCAACTGCATCTTCAATTATAGGCTCAAGCCTCATCTGGACAAACACCAAAGATTTGGATCAATTTCTTTTCATTATACAGTGAGGAAAGATCTAAAAGCCTTTAAAAATTTCTGAAATTCTTTAGAAAACTGTATAGAACTCACTGATGCTTAAATAAAAGAAAATGCAAAAACCTACTGAGGCTCTGGCCTTAAATTCAATAATGTCCAAAAACAAACAAACCAACCCTGTATTCTGAGGTGAAATAATTATATTCTAGGTTCCCCCCTCTGTTTTAATTGCTGGTGAGGTTTCTTCCAGCCTCCTCAGCTGCAAGGCTTTTAGATTCGTACCAAAAGGCTTGCTCTTGGGTTCAGTACAGTCAGCCAAACAGCGTTCTACCTCAGTGTGCATTACTAGAAGCACCATCTATCATCTAAATGAGGCTTATTAAACAGAATATTTAAGTTTAATGTTGCTGTCCACTGGACACGTTTGCCAAATAAAAGCCTACCTCTGCATGGAACTAATTCTTCCCCAACCCTTTCCAGACTCTACCTATGTATTTCTTCCTCAGCAAACAGAAGTAAATCTGTTTTGTTACCTCTGTGAGAATGGTGGTGTCATAGGAGGGCTGATACTTTTCCTTCTCATGTGCAGTTCTCTTTTCCATCTTTTCTCTGTCTGTTTTCTGTTTCCTGTCTGCTCCTTTTGGCTACAAATGAACAGTTACATGAAAATAAAGCAGAACAAAAACAGCTTTATAACTGAAATCTCATTTCAGAATTCAAGCAGTAATATAAAGATGCCCCCCATCTTTATAAGAGTTTTGAGTGACTCATTGAATATCTGCTTTCCACCCTTACCTTAAAAACTTTTATTTGACAGCTGGCTGAATGCAGATGATCTGTATATTCTCCATTTTCAGTCTGCTTGAAAGTATCAACCTGAATCCTAAAAGGAACTCCTTTTTCTCCTCCATGCTTACGAGGGGTAAATTCAGTGCTGATACAATGTACCTAAAAAACAAATGGAACAAATAACAAACTCTGAAGTATTCTACACATGAATTTCACTAGGTGTTACCCACACAGGTATATTTTTAAGGGCAAGCAACAAATGACCCAGGATATCTGAGGATCAAGATGTATAACTAACTTGTATTTTCCAGCTCACATGCGAATGAAGCCAAAAATGCTGTACTTGAGCTGACAGGGAAGAAAGGAAACAAGCACATGTGAGACCAAAGTCTCTCCGAAACCCATAATTCATTACAGACTCTAATTAACTGAGAGTTCACTGTAAACTGTCATATTTCAAGAAAAATGTATGAGCATGGCAACTTTCTCTATCGTGAATACAGCAAAAGCTTTTCCAAGATACTATTGTTCAATGTAGCTAGAATAAACTTGAGAGTTACTTGTCATGAGTATTATCAAAGCTATAGAAAGACTGGTTTGGAAGAGCTTTTTCATCTCATGTGAAAAGTCTTTTCAAATATGCCCGCCTTCCCATAAAAGGCAACAGATTTTCTTGGAAAGTACATCTTTAGTAGCTAGAGATAACCTCCAAAGGTATCTAATGAGAAAATAAGTTGAAACTATGAGCTATAATGAATCTTAGGGTAACACTTTCAGTTTTTCTGCTTGCCTCTGTAAAAGAAAGCAAGTTCAGCACCAGGGACAACTGCATCCCTTGCACTGCCAATTAGATTAGGTACAGAACCATCAATTTCCTATGGCCATCAACAACAGAGAACCACAGACTGTGCACAGAAGTGCAGCCAGTGCAGCTATGCTGTGATCACCAGCCTTTAGAGCAAGTGAGTTATACCTGGATAGTAAGAATCAGTTCGGTTTTCAGTCAGCTATCATTTCTTCTAAGGAGTGCATGAACAAAAACCTTAAATGGGTTGCTTTACACTTCTCCAAGAATGGCTACATTATATAATTGTGGAATTCTTACTAGAAAAAAATGTCTTTGCACCAGATTAAAGTCAATTTACTGACAATGCTGAATTTAACCTGTGGCAGTCTCAGTAAGAAACAAAGCTACCTCAAACTTCATACTTTTTTCCATAGTCAAAACAGGTCTGAGACAAAAGCAAGCTAGAAATTGTAATGCAAAACTGAACATTCTATCTAAATAACATGCAAAGATCACATGTTCAATTGGCCTAAATATCAAATAAAAAATAAATAATAGAAATCCTGTTACAGAGAAGCCTATTGATATAAGAAACAAGTTTGAATATCTGATCTGAAAACTTCATCCAGGATCTCCCAAATAAAATAATGTAATAGTGCCAATTATTTAGAATAAATACATTCAAATACTCCGTATGACTGAATATTTTAACCAGGAACTTTTTTTTTTTAAAGGAGGTTAAGAGAAAAAAATCTCTTAAAAGCTGCTTTCATAAGATCAAATTAAGTTGAAAAACCTAACTAGGAACCTTTATGTATCTAACAGTGGCTCTGAACCTGTGCTTCTTAGAAAGCTGATATTTAATGGTCATCTCACATGTTAGAAACCAAGGAACTTCCTAGTGAAAATCTACTACTGTTTATGACCTGAAAGGCATCAAAATACAAACATCCAGTCAAGTAAAGTTTCAAACCTGAATAAAAGCAGATGTACATTTTGTTGGATCCCACAAAAATTCAACTGCATTGAGCTGGCTTGGATTTGTCTTGATATCAATGACTCCAACAGACATTGGAATATCTACGTTAAAATAAGCAATATATATTTTTAAATGACCACATTCCAAGAAAACAACAGGAATACATTTTAATAAAAGGTTACCACGAGCACATATGGGCACAGTGAGAAAACGTGGGCTGCCATGAACAGCTTTTTAGGACAGATCTGAACAATCTTAGTAGGCTTAACATACCAAGTGCTCTGTGCATGAGGGTGCTTTTTGATTTCCCCCTCCTCCCCACCACAGACACTGGGCTTATGAAACAATGTAAAGCTATGCAAAGTAAAGAAATCATGTTGGTGCCACTTCCACAATCTACTAGAGAAAGTTATTTTTATCTGTGCTCTCCTAATTACTATATTTAAGAATCAAAATTACAAAGGGTACTAAATGTATAAAGATACAGAGTTGCCACCTCACTCAGCAGCACTTCAAGCTTTTAAAGGAACATGAAAATGAAAGAACATTTTTCTTCAAAATACACAGTGAGTGGCACACAGAACACGGCACTGTGTTCTTCATCAGTCAGCAGAAATGTTAGCATAAATATGATCATGATTGATTTAAATGTGAGTACTTAATCTAATATAATGCCAACAGATAGAAACAATTGTACCTAAGTCAAGAAGCCTGTCCCCAGGGCGATTCCACTTCCATCCTTCTAGCTGCTGGTGTTCGGTATATTGCAACCTTCTGTCGTGGAACACAACTCTTATAATACTCTAATAAGAAGAGAACAATAATCTGATGAGCCACAATGTTATTATATGCCTAGAAACAGCCTGAAGACAAAGCACTACAGAATTCCAAAATAGCCATACATCTGACAAATAGATATTTACAGAAAAACTAAGAAAGAAAAACCTTGGCAACCATCAGTATCCCAAAATAATCCAGAATACTGAAATAAAACTGAACAGAAGGAAACAGCTGAAAACATGGTAAAAATGGAAGAAGAGATTTACAAATTCTTTATTCTAAAGGTCACAATAAATTACGTGCAGCAAAGAGAGCAACACTGGCAGCACAACATCAACACTGCATAGGCTACATAAACTTGTTTTAGAAAGAAAACACAAAACCATCATTTATTTTGAAAAGCAGAGAATATAGTTTCACCATTTCATTTTTCCATTGGAGATTTTGTGAATTACTGTAGAAAGTCTTAAGTAATTAGATGAATAATTCCTCCTAGTACTTGTAAACAGATGTACAATAAAACTATTGTTTTAGTTAATGGTAAGAAGTAACAAATTCTAAACTATTCCAGATATTCTACCTGAAATATTTATCCAAAATACTAGGATTTGATTAACTTTATTAATTTGGAAGCAATTATGCAGCAGTACCCTTCTTATGAGCGGTTCTGCTGCGGCTGTGCTCCAAGCCACAGAATCACAGAATGGCCAGGGTTGGAAGGGACCTCAAGGATCATGAATCTCCAACCCCCTGCCACAGGCAGGGCCACCAACCTCCACATTTAATGCCAGCCCAGGCCGCCCAGGGCCCCATCCAACCTGGCCTTGAACACCTCCAGGGACGGGGCATCCACAGCCTCTCAGGGCAGCCTGTTCCAGCACCTCACCACTCTCTCTGTAAAGAACTTCCCCCTGACATCCAACCTAAATCTTCCCTCCCTCAACTTCCAACCATTTCTCCTTGTCCTACTATATTAAACATACTAAACAAATTTCTGTTCTGCTGCATGAATGCACATACAAAGCAATCTGTAATGCAGAGAAAAATATACTGTATAGTCTATGGCCATTAATTGTGAACAAAAGTGTTAAAAACAAAACAAAATCAAGGACTTCTAAATGCAGCATCTCTTCAAGGTATATAATATTTCCTTGGTTTTACATCCAAAATAAGAGAAAGCATGTGTTCTTGTGCATAGACACCAACACACCATCCCTTTTATGCTGCACTGGTTGACAAGAACCAAACTTCAAAATATCCACTAATTCATCAGTGTGAAACATCCTCTTAATGTTCTATGACTCTGGTATTTAAGTTTCCAAAGTGGAGAGTATGTTGATGTAGCAACACAATACCTCGCTGCAATAAAGTTCAGTTTATAAAACTTTTACATTGCTTTCTCTCACTCTACCTAACAGTTCATAACCATGCTGCAAAACAGCAGCAGAGACTCTCCAAAGCTATAACACAGTAGCACCTAATGGGGCAAAATATGCAACGTGCTTATTATGGCAAGTCAAAATGCCTGGCTGTAAAGATTTAATTGCAGAACTCCCAAAGCCAAATGTAACGCTTGTGCTTAATGCTTCTTCCAATTATCTCTGAACAAGCATCCCACAGACAAGAAAGAACAAAGCCCAGGACTATACAGGCCAGCCAAATTTCTCAAATGACACAGCCCAAAGCTGACAGGTAAAGATTCAGCCTCCCACAGGCATGCCGTTCTGGTTTAATTTCTCAGTACTGCTGCTGAGATAACTTATATTTTCCTTCTTCTCCGAACACAAAGCATGAGTAAGATTTTCCCGGAAGATTTGATAAAAATTGCAAAGGGAAAAATCCAATCCCCCCCCACCACTACGCCATTCTTTTAATAATATGTCCTACGAATTGGGCACCTTTCATTCTGCCTCATTCCCCTATTTTGTGCACAGTGTCAGATTCAACATACCTTCTGCTAATATTAAAGCATAACAAAACAAATAAAGAATTGGAGCAGGAGTTCAACAGTGGAACAAAGTGCTTGATGAGCAGCAGAATTACAGAGGTCTGCTTTCTGAAGGATTTATGGGATGGCATGGCCCAGAAGACACTGGATATGCAGAAGACATCTAAGTATCTTAAAGCTTCACGTGAAAAAAAACCGTCTTCGCTACACCCTGGCACAATATAGGTGGTATTTTATTTTCTTGTTTTTAGTATCACTGGTCAACTATCATTCAACAACTACCTGAAGGCAGTAGAAAAAAATCTATGAAATATAAGGCCTCTGGATTGGATTCATCTCACCCAACTTTAGATATCTGAGTTCAACACACATTTAACTGAGATTCGTCTCACCTTTCAACAGATCAGACAGCAGACCTCACAAGGTCTAAATGAAGCAATAAGGTCACCTTCAGTTATCTAAAGCTACATGAAATTAACTCATTCAGAAGTGGGGAAATGTGTATGTGTATATTCCTTTAATTTGCAGTAAACTCAAAACAAGCAGAACAACAAAATGTAGCATTAGGTCCCACTATGTCTCTCAGCAATAAGCCAAATCCATCTCCCTCCATGAGTTACTGTACAACAAAAGTTAAAAGCTACTCTTTTTCACATGCAAACAAACAGAGCAACACTACTAGAGAACCGATGCTCACCTTCACCAGTTTGCCATTGATCTCTGGTATGTCTCCAGCTTTCCGATTATCCAGCATTCGTATTTCATAGGACTGACCTGTAAAGAAAGAACATGTTATCAACAGAACAGTCAGACCACAAAGCCATTTTGTGCTTAATGCACCTAAATCAGCCTTTGATCCTTATACAAGAATATCAGTACCACAAACTTCTGTTTAGAGATTTCTATAACAAGGTTCACTCCACAGTACAGGAATTAATGCAACAATGAAGTGAATCTTTTTAATTCATGTAAAACTACAGATACTCCCAAAGCTTGAGTGTTATATTTTACATTTAGAGTAACTACTCTTTTCTTCTGATGGTTTGGGTTTTTTTTTGGTTTTGTGGGGTTTTCTTGGTGTTTCTGGGAAAGGACACTTTCCCAGAAGAAGAAAAAAAGAAGCATTTAAATGCTTCATGCAAAATACATACCACTCTCCCATGGTTAATTTTGTCCATTTACCTTTTGCCTTTGCATGATCTGCAGATTTATAGGATTTCCAAATATAAGCCTTTTTAAGAGCATTACTATGAAGGGGTTTTATTTTGCTGTAACACAATCACCTAGCAGGGTATGCACCACACACGTACAAGCTTTCTTTACTCCAGCAACATTTGACCACTGATGACATAAAAATATATATATAATTAAATGTATGTACTGCACCTGATCATTTCAACACCATTAATAAAATTTTATAACTCCTTCTCCGTCCACTGCTGTTTTGAAATGGAGGGGGAAAAAAAAAGTAAGACATTTTTGAGACAAGGGGATAGATACATTCCAATCTGAAATTCTGGATATGTAGCTGCTTTGACAATATGAGAACTGGCAGAGCACTGATTATTCCAGTCACATCTCCACTGAGTGCTATACATTTTCCTCAAGAACAGCCAGAAAAGCAAGGCAATGTAAGGTGCTATCAAATCTAACTGCCCAACGTTTAGCACCAAAAATGTAAAAGGACACTCTTTCACAAAAGCAAATAATGACAGAATGGTTAGGAAAAAACATCTGAAGGTCTTCATCCAACCCCCTGCTCAAGTAGAGACATCCAGACCAACTCCTGCCTTTCGAGTTAACTTCATGGCTGGAGACTCCACAACCTCTCCGGGCAATCTCTGCCGGTGCTCTGCCACCCACCCAGTGCAGAAGTGTTCAGAGGGAGCCTCCTGTGTTTCAATTTGTGCCCACTGCATCTTGTCTTAGCACTGGCCATCACTGACAATGGCCTGGTTCCTTCCTTTTTGTACCCTCCCTTCAGGTATTTGTACATAACTCCCTTAGCCCTTCCTCACTGATGTGATGCTCCAGTCTCTTCATCATTTTCATGGCCCTTCGCTGGAACTCTTCCGTATGTCCATGTGTCCCTGGTACTGAGGAGCCCAGAATTGGACACAGAACTTCAAGTATGACCTCACCAGTTCTGAGTAGAGGGCAAGAATCACCTCCCTTGACCTGCTGACAACACTTTGCCTAATGCTGCAAGGACACGCTGCTGGCTCTTGTTCCATCCGGTGTTCACCTGGACTCCCATCTCCTTTTCTGCCAAACTGCCCTCCAACTGGGTGGTCCCCAGCACATACTGGTGTACGTGGTTGTCCTTCCCCAGGTGCAGGATCTGGCACTTCTTGTTAAACTTCGGAAGGTTTGTGTCAGTTCATTTCTCCAGCCCGATGAAGTGCCTCGGGATGGCAGCAGGACCTTCTGTGTAACTGCCAACACGCAGAGGCTGCACTTTGCCCCAGCTGCGAGAAGATCACAGCCCTACAGCTGCACACAGACCTCTAATTCACGTTATCTACTCCCTATGCTGCACGTAACAGTGCACACCCACTTCAGAAAGGCAGCCCACCACACCAATTTCCCAGAAAGGATTTTGAAATTTTCCCATAATGGTGCTCTGCAAGCATTTTCTTGCTGACAAGCTTCATCTCTCCTAAGCAGTCCTTTGCATTCACAGAACTGCAAGCCTAGCTGCACCGTATAAACAAACCTACAAACCTCCCCTCTAACAGGGATTTTCTTCCATACCATTTCTGCTATTTGAGGATGCACATCTAGCTAACAGCAGCCAGCTTAGAACGCTGTCCTACAACTGTGCTAAGTCATTCTCAATGGACTCATTTAACAGATCCTACGACTAAAAACCTTGCAAATCCCTAACAACCATCATCGCTCCAAGATCTGAACTTCTAGCATCAGCTCTAGCTGAAAACTTTACCGCTTAAAATATTCCATTAGCTGCTCTCATTAAAATACTTACTGACAGAGTAAAGTCAGGGCATACTTATGTGCTCCCTTAGGAAACATCACCATACCTTAACAGATACAGTAAACATTCCCTTGGCTTCTGGTAGTCTTGATCCCATACAGTAAGATAACTATGAAACTGAAGAGGGCATCAGGTCTCTATGGCACTCCCTACTTGCAATCCCCTTGAAAATGATTAAGCAGGAGAGTGGTAACAGGGCTGAACTAGAAACCAGGTAACAGAAGTAGCCAGGATTAAAATTACTCCTTTTCTAGGAGTGCTTATTCCAACTTATTACGCAGACACCTGCATCAGTACAACTCCAAAGTATCATAAACCACAACACGGGACTACAAAAATTAGATCTCTGCTTTAAACTGACTTCTGTATAAAATATGTCATCTCTCAAAACTATCCCATGATTAATATATTAATACATAGGGCTTGTACTAATAGCTAGAAGATAAATTTAGTAAAAAGTCCTAATCTGAGCAGTAAATGTTTTTCTGCCTGAAGAAAAAAAGAGAAGCACAAAAGAAAAGTTGGACAACTGTCTGTTTCTGAATTTCTTTAGAAAAAGTGTACACCAACGTCTTCATTTTTCAGTGTCAGCAAGTTACCTAGAACACTGCAAAGCCACAAAACAACTCTGCGAGAAATCTTAAATCAGCAGAGATTTTCAAGGTCAGATGAAACAATTACAGTTATTTCAGACAGTGGTACTTAAATGGCAAGCTCTCCTCGGAAGTCAGATGGCACTTCTTTTATTTCAGCTTGCTATCTTGTGCTGCTTCCCCAGCACGCTGAGCTGACCTTCGAGCACTGTGTGGGCAGGGAGGCTGGATCCTCTCCCTGAAGAAAAACTGTATTTCTACACATACCAGACTTTTCCAAACAGTGCCAAGCAAGCTGCTGGTCCAGCACACTGATGCAACTGTACTGCTTACTGCTAAAGAGAGCACGCAGGGTACAAAAAGTGATTAAAAAAAAAGAGTAAGCCTGACTAAGCAAATTGCTGAACTATGCAATCATGTGTCTGTAAGAAATCACTAACTGCCTCAAGAACTTCCAATACTCTCACAGCAGTAGACAAGTCAAGCAATGTTTAAGGTATATTTAGACAGACTTGCTGCTGCAAGATGAAGCACTTGGCAACTTTATTCACATGGAAAGCTCAGAATGATTCCTCGTCACCATGTCATTATGAAATTAGATACAATCTGCTCTCACAGATTTAAGGTACCCAGCGTGCAATGAAACTTTTTCAGGTACCAATGAAAATTCAGCAATGCATATTTTAATGTATGCCCTCTTACCTGCATACTAAGCACATTGCTCAGAGAAGCATCTGAGCTATAAAGAATAAATGCACCAAAACACAGTAGGACATGGAAAAGAAACGGTGTACATTTTTTTGTTTTGTTATTTTTCATACATGCTGTGCTGAAGAACCATGCCTTCTAATTGCAGTGCTGTCTACTGAGAGATTTTTAGGTGCTAGTACACAAAGCAAAGAAAAAGCAAACCCACAAAAGAACAGTGATTTTATAGTATTAGAGCTGGAGTAAGGAGAGGGCGAGTGTACAAAGGTTATCAATGTAGCCCCAAAACTGTAAAATGATTTTGATTGCAGTTCAAAATACTAGCTGACTAAACTTAGGACAGCAATGGCATTTCCAGAGATGAGGGAGGTTTTATCACACATTATTTTACTCAGCAGTCAGTGCTGTCTATAGAAAGAAAGCCAAACTGTCAGGCAAGTCAGACACAGGCTATAAAAGAAAAGAACAGCAAAACTCACAGGAGATATCTATCTACTTAATTTCTGATAGATGCAGACAAGACGAAAGCAAGACATGTACAGATGGTAACTACACGGGTAGCTGCACTGGTGTTTGCTTCCAACATAAGACATACAGCTATCCACAGACCACATGGACAACACGAGATGGCTAACAAGTTATCCAGACTCACTTGTTCAAAATACGAAGAAACCTACTTTTGAGATTTACACCATAAGCAGCATTCATGGTAGTTATGCCTGCAATATACACATACCAACCTTGATTCAAGTATGTAAGAGTTTCATCGTATAATTTTACGGCTGGAGATGTTGCAGCACACATAACATACTGGAAGGGTGGATGTTGGGCCTCGTTTTCTGGTGGAAGGCTGGAATCTTCCTGTTTGAAAATAGGCAGTGCCAAAACATCACTGAAAAGAAAAAAAGCACAATAGTTGTGAGACTGTTGGCCCTGTCTTTAAAAAAATAAACAAACTGAAGATTTCTCACATCATCTCTGCTGTTCAGTTTTTAATCCAGAAGTATCACTTATGTTTTTTCCCCTTGCATTTATTAAAAACGTTAATTTAATACATTTGCAAAAGAAATCTTAAGGTCTTATCCAAAATGCACTACTATTTGAGTTGAGAAAAAAATTATGTTTTGTCATTGCTCATTGCTGTTACAGCCTGTTTCACTGGAAGGGAATCCTCACGGAGGTTTTACAGGCTTTCCCAGACGTAACAACCAGAATTTCAGGAAGACATCCATGCAGGTTCCTTGGTTCCTTTCCATTAGAAAGGCACTAAGAAGGCACTAAGTTAGGAAGCTGTTCAAAAAGCACGAAAAGCCTGCTGGAGCGATGCCAGCCCCCAAACCTGGAACCCAGAGGAGGCTGTGTTCCTTAACAAAGAGAAGAGTTCCTTTCTATAGACAAAAGCTGTCACATATCCAGAGGCAGGAGAGAAAATACCTTAGGTCAGTGGGCTGCGACGTGAGAATGAATGGGAAGAAAAAGGGACACAGCTGAGCAGAGGCAGCCTGACACAGGAGGGAGCTCTGCCACCAGCCAGGGAGAAGCACTGTCCCAAGATGGGACTTCAGCACTGGGAACCCGTGTTTGTGACACGCTCTGGAATGCTGAACAGTTGTCAGTGCTTTTATGAAGAGGAACTTTAAAATGGAAAGAACATGGCAACAATTAAAGTGTTTAAAATACACACAAGTAAGAGCAGGAGTGCAATAAAAAAGGCACGCGAAGCATCTCACCAAATGAATAATCCATGGCAGTGCTTGCTTTCACGTAACACAAAACTGAAAAGCAAGTCTCTCGTGTACTTACATAAAGCATCTTTCAAGTCTCCATCTGTAAACTACAGGTAGAAAATGCATCTCGCCTACCTTAAGGATGTGTGCAGTGGTTAAGGAGCTAGTTAAACTAACAGTCAAGGCACTGGAAGCCACCAAACACAAACAGAAGACAAATTTAGCCAGCTTGAAACCTGCTTTATCTAATACTTGCAGAGTGGTGATGACTAACTGCTACTGCAGAGGAAAAAAGACATCCTACTCCAACCCCACAATTTAGCCGTAAAGAGCACACAAAGCACATCCTTAAAGCCACCACTCCAAAAAAAAAATAAATAAATAAAAATAAAAATAAAAATCCAGAAAATGGCACAAAGCAAATAAGAGAACCTGCAGAGATTTTCTCCACGCAGAAGCATACGTATCTCTGAGAAAGGAAAGTCCTCCAGCACACTGCAAAGAGAAGCCAGTGCAATTCAAAACTGCCTCCGAGATGCAATGAAACACCACTTCATTAACATTTAGCTTTGTTCACTACACGAATGGAATGTCAGTGTTCTCATTCAAAGACAGAGATAAAAGCGGGACAGTCAATAAGGTATCAATAAACTGCTTCAAACCTAGGTTTTAAAGTGTCAGTGACAAAGAAACGTATCCTGATTGCAACCCAACTATTAACTTCTCTTAGAAAAGGAACTGAGAAATCAGCTCTGTCCCACTCCAGTGAGGCAGTTCTGGCACTGTGGCACAGCAGCTGAATGCAGCCCATCCCATTCAGTGCTCAAGAGCCCATGTTCAGCAATGCGGGCTTTCTGAGCACAGCTGGCATAAGGAATTCCTGCCACATGGGCTGCACTTGCCCTTCCCCCTCCAAAATATTTTGCAGGGCTACTCAGGGATCTCTGTCAGCGCATAGCACAGCCTAACACACAGCTACACAGCTGAGGGTAGCAGAAAATGTTACTATAGAGATACCCCATCCTGCCAAACACAACCCGAGGGCAGCCATAATGAGTTGTTCCCATTGCCCTCCTCATGCTTACTAAGAGAAATAACACGACCACCAAACCTCCGTGTTTCCACAGGAAATCATCATAACCAGCATCTACTTTCTATACCTTTCGCCACACTTCTACTCACTCACCTGGTGCAATTTTATCAGTGTCAGCCCAAAGCAGAAGTACAGTGGGCACTTCTCCTACCAGCTCCACTCAGGTTGTTTAACACAGCAACAGAGCAGCACTGCTCTGCCAGTCTTACCTAACGTCATTTGAAAAAGCAGACAAACCTTGGCTGACCTAGGAAGGAACTCTGAGATGAATTTTTGAAGCTATTTGCTCCAGTGAGAGAAGTCCTGTCCTGGGACCTCACCGTTTGTTATTTAAAGCTTTCAAGTGAAAGCGCTCTTTCCTTCTAGAGGAAGGAGAAATCACTCCCAGAAAAACAGAATTAACCTTCCTCACACACCAAAAGCATGCTGTGAACACCCCTGCAACACCCAGCTGGGACTATCAGCCAGAGAAGCACATATGTGAAGCTGCACCACACGAGAGCCGTGAGGCACCCAAGAGGAAGCAAGGTGCACATCACAGCTTGAAGCACAGCACCCAGTCAGATGGATCACACGTGATGAGCTGTCCCACTTTAAGTAGCCCGTATAAATAAAGTACAGAAAGGCCAAGAAAAACACGACTTGACTTTTTTTTCCCATGCTTGTGAAATGCCTTTGTTGGCCACAGAAATCACCTTCTTTCCAAAGACAAAATCCTGCCGATGGATGTTATGGTCATAAAACAAAAGAACCACCTCCTGTCCTCACAAAAATAGGAACGAGTATGTCATCAAAACTGCAAGTGACACCCCATCAATCACCTGCCTTATCTGACTCTGGACTGTATGCTTTTGGGTGTGAGAGTTCTAAAGCATCCAAGAACACACAGCTCTTTTGAAACTTTAAACCATGATTTACAAGGGCAGATACCTTGAGAAAAATGTTCCTTGAGCACTATTTGAATAGGAGTTAAGCTCTGCACTGTTAAGGTGCCTGAACAAGCAACAGGAACATGTAAAGAAACAGGCTGACGCTTCCTGATACTTTCCCTGCATCCAGAAAAGGAAATTCAGTGTAAGAAGAGATCACCAGCAGTAGCTGCTGGGAAGCAACTTTCTCTGACATGGCACAAGATGAATGAGAAAACAGGTGCAAACGTACTGCCGTGCTGGGAATCCTGCAAACCTTCATAAGGGAAACTCAACTGTTTAAAGGCTTCAGCTTATGGGGAGTCTGACGACACCCACACACCACAGTGCCACCACCAAAAGCTCTGCATTCCTAACTTCACAATGGAAGCAAGGAGATGGTGTACAACCAATGTTTGTTTACAGCCACAAACCCCTGATTCTTCTCCAACACGGGGAGGTCAGGCAGCTGCTCCAATCCGCACCACCTGGTGTAAAGACTGCTGTAAGAGACCTGCTCTCAGTCCCTGTTCATCATGAGGGGTGAACACTGAATTTAAGCATGGGAGCTGAAAGGTCTTTGTGTTGACCTTTTATTGTGTATCCAATTTTTCTTTTTTTTTGGGGGGGGGGGGGGAAGAAACGAAAAAGAAAAATCAGTGTCAGTGATGGAGAATGAGATTTATCCTTCAACACAGCCACTGAACCACTTGCGAACAGAAATGTTTTCTGTGGTAATGAAGGCTTAGGTCTGTGGATTTTCTTTTTCCCCAAATACCTATTTCCTGACAAATACTTGTGTCTGCACGCAGAATCGGGCTCCAAAGCTGATCAGTACATAACATTCTATTTTACAGAGTCCCGAGGTCAGTGAAAGCTATTTTTTCTGCAGTGAAAGACGTAAAAGTAGAAGAGACTACTACAACGTGAGGCTTCTTATTTGTGATGCAGAAAAGACTGCATTTACTTAAAAACAAAAACACTTTTTGGGGCACGTTAAGTCAGCCCTTCTCTTAAAAAAGGAGTTCCAGCCAATGGCAGACTCTCAAAGCAGTGGGTGCTGTGTGGGGTAAGCACCCATCCTGTCTGTCAGAAAGTAATGGGAGCCACAACGGCAGCAGGGCCTGAACCACAGAACTCAGTGACCCTCTGTCTGCATAGGGACTACAAAGGTTAGGATGGTAACTGCCAACCTTGTTCAACAGACGTCAATAAAAGGATATCAGAGACCCAGAAACCGTGAGCTAACACCCTCTTTTTCACTTGAGATGTAGGACAGCAGTTCCCTGACTCTACACAGATAACCTCAGTGGGTGCTTCACGCTCAGCCTTGGAGACCACTTGGTGCACAGCATTCAGGGCAGCTCCCCACAGCACAGCAAGAAAACCAAACTGCCTGCAGCAGCCTTCCAACAGCTTGCAGCCATGGCTGCTCAGCTCCCCACAGACACCCTGGGCTTGCTGAGGGGACAGGAGAGTCAAACCAACTTCATGTCCCAAAAAATGGAGGGCTGGCTGGCTATTTTTCCTTTTTTTTTGTTGAGGCCACTTGTGTGAGAATGATCATACTCAATTTAGTTTAATAAACTTTCGTTTTTAATCCAGAAATACATACCAGAATAGCTACACCTGAAATAATCAAGTTCCCTAATGACAAGCCTTAATTTCTGCATCAGAAATACCGCTGGGGTTGCAAGCACTTAAAGAAATCCGTATACTGTGCCTCCAAATTACACATAAAACTGCATCATGGGTACTAAGGTACTTCTTGTATTTGTGCTCATTTAACTTAAATCAATTAATTAATGCATCAGATTGCTCAGATTAAATACAGAATTTTGCTGGAGAAATGGCAAGTTGTTCCTCAAGGTTCTTTTTTCAGTCAAACAGTCTCCATTTTCTAATAGTTCACACCAAAGATTAGTGGTCCCCAGAATTATCTATTATTGCTACACTATGAAGATAATGCCTTTGGTCACGGATATTATGCCAGGTAAGTGATAGGAAATCACCAGGAGGGTGAGTGCTGCTATGCAACACCACCACTGCCACTTTAACTTGACAGCAATACTCAGATCCACTACTGCTAAAGGCACGTGCTTTAAGTATTGAAATTCCTGGCTATACACTCATGGCCTGAATTAGAGGGAAAAAAAGCAGGAAAACTGAGTTTCAAGACTGTAAAGAAATTCTGAGCACTATTTAAAGATAAATCTTCAGAGAAGCTGTGTCCAGAAGGTTTATTTCACAGAAACCTGCCATCAGTGCTCACAAGCAGCCTTCTCACTAACAACATCCACACAAATAATGCCAAATAGTCCACAGCAGGGCACACGCATCAACCCAAGGAAGTACCAGCTATACCACAAGCAATCCAGAGCAGGTAAAGCAGAGACCACACGCAAGCATTCCTTAAAAAATACAAAGCCATAGAGCTGGAGAAGTTCTCCCAGTAGTCTTTTCCAGAAAACGTGTATTTTTCTATCGCCCTTTTGCCAGGAAGTGACAAGCACACAGCTTCTGCTGGCACACAGAGCCAAGACCGGAACGTTTTCACTCTCTGTTACACCACTTCCCTTAGCTTTCCCATCTGACATCACCATCAACTAACAGGCCATCATTTCCCACAAGTATAACTTGAAAAACATGTCAGAAAGGCATAAAATGTCAAAATCCCTGAATCCTGCAGATACTAATTGCAGTTAGGTGATCCCTTTGTGTTCAAAGAACTTATTTAAAATACCAGTACCTGTTCCCAAAACATTTTTAAGTGACTCATCAGAATTGCAAAGCGGATTTTTATTGCATTTAAAATTAACACACAACTCCACTTATCCAACACTCCTTTTTGTAAGTTTTCTTCGACTGCTAAAACTCTTTCTATGGTAACTGAAAATAAATAACTAGAAATGCCAATATAACAACAACAACAAGGATGATACAACAACACACTGAGGATCAAAACTAAAGTTTCAAGGAACCAAGCAGCGTGCGTTATTAGGAGAAGAAATGAACGCCAAACACAGAAAATGAGATCTTTAAAAATCCCTCTCATTCAAACCTCGGGATTTTTACCCTACAGTACGTTAGAAAGAACTGCATCACGGTAAAGAACAAAGCACCAAAGCACGTTTCTTTAACAGACACGGGTGTTATCAAGTGTTATCGATTATTGTTTGCATGAGAGAAAGATAAACCAGAAAGTAAATGGTGAGAAGCCACTCAGGCAGCTGCCATACAGCCCCAATGACCTGCACTGTTCTGCGGGATTGGCGACCGCTTGGCACAGACCGAAGTGGAACAGAGAAAGAATAACCATCCAGAAGAGCTGAACATGCACTCATGGGTGTCTTCACTGAAAGAGGTGAATCACCTGCTTCTACAAATTGGCAAGTTCCCAAAGACAGCTTTCATTTTAACAATAGTAATAAGACTCAAATGCATGCTGCACCCGGCGCCTGCTGAGCACGCAACCCAGATGCGGGGATGGCAGCCCTCGTTCCTGCTCAGCTGAAACCCCAATCCCTAACTTCAAACAAAGGTATCTCAGTTACAGCACCTCACCTGAGAAATCCAACCCTAAGAGTTGGGGGGGGAGGGCAAGTTTCAGGTAACCCTGGGAGAGAGCACACCTCTCACACAGGTCTGGCCACCAAAACTAACAGTGCCAGCATTCTGCACCTCTGCAGGATTCAAAACACTGAGTTACGTGACCGAGGCCTTAGACTGAAAGATTCCCAAAATCAAAGGTCTCAAAATAGTTTCCTTTTTGGCACTAACGAGTTACATGGGGACCGAACAGCTCTGCCCAGAGCTGAGATCAAACATACTTCATTTCTAACAGGTACCGCTTTACCTTCGCTTTGGAAAGCACACCCGGAGACTACTTAAATACTTCTGCTGTAAGACCTGGAAAGTGATCAAGAGGAGAAGAAACCGCCGAGCTCCAACAGGAAGAGCTCCATGGCAGTGGAAGGGAAAAAATGGAGGTCACCAGAGACCCACTCCACACGTAAATATGAAACAATAAACAGAGTGACTGAAGTACAGCCATTTTACTACTCAATTAACAGCCACGGCATTCGGTCGCCCAGGAAAGAACGCTTCTGAGACGTTAGGAAGGGAACGCGGCCACGGCGCACCGCAAACTACAACCGCACAGCCCGAACCGAGAACAATTTTCCAGAACAGGGGCAAAGCAGAGCCGAGGGGCAGGAAAACGCCGTTTTCGGGACGGCAACGGCAGGCAGGGCCGCAGGCGGGGAGCTCCAGAGGGCATCCCTGCCACGTGCCAGCTCTCGGGGTGCGGGGAACGAGACCGAGGGGAGGAGGGAAGGAGGGCAGAAGGAGGCACGGCGGGAGGGAGAAGGAGGAGGAAGGAAGGAAGGAAGGAGCGAAGCTGCCGCCTCGCTCGGCGCAGGGCGGCCCCGCGGCCCCCGCCCGCCCCCCGCCCCGCACCTCATGCTGTAGGCGCCGGCTCCCAGCTCCTGCCCGATGCCGGAGAGGCTGGCGTCGAAGTCGTGCACCAGCCCGGACTCGATCACCTCATCCATCTTCAGCACCCACGCCATCTTCCGCCGCCCCCCGCGCTCCCGCGGCGCCGCGGGAGGAGCCGGACGGGGAGGAGCCGCTCGGCCCCGGAGCCTCCGCCGGGAGGCGGCGTCTCGGCGGGCGGCGCGGGGCGGGAGGAAGCGAGAGGGGGGCCGGGGGAGGGGGGGCGGCGCGGAACCGGGGCGGGACGGAGAGACGCGTGCGGGGCGGGGGAGCGGCCGCGCTCAGCCCCGGGGGGGCCCTTCGCCCGCGGCGCGACCGGGGCGCGGGGCCACCCTCAGCATCCTGCGGCCGCCCGGCCGCCGAGGGGGGCCGCGGACCCGGCGGCGGCGGCTGCCTCCTCCTCCTCCTTCCCCTCTTTCCCTGACCGGACGCCCCTCGGGGCCGCCGTCCGAGCACCGACCCGGCCCGGCGGCGCCTCCCGCCGCATCCTTCGCCGGGGCGGCAGCAGCTGCAGCGCGGGACGCCGCCGCCGCCAAAGGCCGCCCCTGGGGGGCCCCCGCGCGCCGCTCCCGCCTGCCGCCGCCCGAGCGCCGCGCCGCCGCTCACGCCAACATGGCGGCCTCCTCCGCACACACCCCCCGCCCCGAGCCGCCGCTGCCGGGGCGCGGCCCACCCGCTATCGGGGCCGCCGATTGGCTGGCCCGCAGCGGAAGGACCAATCGGAGGGGAGCGGGGAGAGGCGAGAGGGCGGCGCGGCCAATCAGCGGGGCTCTTCCTCGACCCCGGAAGACGTCACGGAGGAGCGGCCCCGCCCTCGGGCCGGCGCGCGGTTGCTCCGGCGCGCTTCTTCCTCCGCCCTCCCTCGCCCCGCGGGTGCGCTGCATGCCGGGAGCGGCTTCCCGGAAGCGGAAAGGGAAATGACCGGAAGTGGCGTCAGGGCGCTGAGAGGTGGTGGGTTTCGCTCTAAGGTTGCGCGGTAAGAGAATGGAAGGCGGCGTCCGGGCGCCCAGAGAAAGCTGGGGGGCCTGGCGTGAGGAATTGGAAGCATGAAGGGCTGGGGCTGCCGTACTGAGGACTGTAAAACGAAAAGTCAGCACGACACCTACCAGCACACAATGCTAGAAGAGGAAACACGCTATCTACATAACGTGCCATAAACAAACACTGGCGGGAAAAGAAATCCTTAACTGCTCTGCCTCCTGGGTTCAGAGTTGTTACAGACGCAGTGTCACACGGCACCCGCAGGCAGGGAGTTTGTCCTTATGGAATGTGGAGTTATTACGTAAAATATCTTGATTTTGTGCTGTCCTTCTAATTATCCACGACGTAGCAAAGCAGTTAATACGTGGTTGTTATACTGCAGCAGCCTAGCAGCTAGAGGACGCTGGGGATGCAAGGAAGAACTGGTTAATCCCGTTCCCTCTGGCCCTAAAATGTTTGGTGCACCGAGGGGATGCTAACTGAGCAGCCCACGTCTCTACAAAACTCAAGTGTTAATCATTCAGAGGATTGTTATATTATGAGAAGTCCTATTGAAATGATTCACCCAGTGAGCAATCTGTAGTAAAGTATTGAGACTGTAAAGCCTAATCTGATTTTGGTTTGGTCCTGTGTGGAGCCAGGAGTTGGACTCAGTGACCCTTATAGGTCCTTCCAACTTGGGACATGTTACGATTCTATAACACAGTCATATATCAACCTGCTCGAAGTACAGTTGCACAGGCTTTTCAAAACTCAGTAGGGCCTTAATTGCACTAACAGTAAAATAATATCTCTTGTTATTCAGGAGGTACATATGACATCCTTCAAGATAAGCACATGGAACATTTTTCTTGATTCCTAAAGGTGAATGGTAATTTAAGAGTCGACTGCCTATTTCTGTACACAACAGCAGTGGTACTTTTGCTGCAGTAATTGATTTAAGCATTTCTTGCCTGCTTGTTGACAGACAAATGGTTCTGAACATCTTCACATAAGTAGCAGCTGACAAAAGGTAGATTTAAGAAGGGCATGAGCCCAAGTTTCTTATTAACATAAGCACTAGCTCCCAAGTTACAGCTCTTTATGAGAAGAACTGAAAATATTGCTGGCAAAATACCACTTCTAAACCTGATAAGAAAACAAAACAACCTACAATTATTTCCCTGTCTCGCTCCCTTTTTTTCATTTCTAAAGACGAATGACAAAAATAGCATTATTAATTTTAGTGAGTTTTATGGGATGTTTATAGTCCAGTTATCAAACTGGTAGTAATTCCTCAGTATATAACAGTTGTGGAAGAAGTTGGGTTAAACTCTCCTCACTGAAGAAATAGATTTTAAATTGAGAACTCAAACCTTCTCTAGGCAGACATTTGTAGATGTTAAATGGGCCCCATAAGAAAGAGAAGTAGCATAAATAACGTGGAAGAAAAATACTTTTCCAAGTTATACAAAATAAATTGGTAGCTTGCAGAAAGCTAAGGGTGGTGAACTGTCTACTTCTGACAGTCAGAGATAAGTGATTTATGTATAGCAAAACTGGTTTATCTGCTTACTCCACTTTAGTATAGTTGCACAGTGGTCACAAGACCATAAACTGATGCTATTTTTTAGCCAGGAATTGTTCTCTGCTGATGTAAATTCAAATAACTGCTGAGGGTACTGTGAGTGGGTACAGCAAGACCCATTTTTTTGCAGTTCAGCCTCTAAAAATTGGATAAAACTTGCCTGTGATAAACGAATGGACTGCTACTATTCTGAAAATATTATCTTTGGGTATTTTAGGATACAAAGCACCTTCTTCTATTAAATAATAAATATTGTAATCCTTGTTTTGTTTTGTTTTTTGTTTTGTTTTTTCTCTGTAGCATTATTTCTATCCCTGAGTCATTTGCAACCAATTTTCAGTGTTGGTTTATGACTGTGTACATGTTCGTGTGGATTTTGTTGCTTCTAAGTACAGACCTTTGATGCATTTGCTTTCTTTGGGGCCGGTTCCTTGGTCTGTCCCTTTCTCACATCATCTGCTGAGGATCAACAGCGCCTACAAACACCACTATCCAACCTGATCTATCAAACCCCAACATGTGAAGTTGCATCAGCTCAGGTACTGAACACAAATTAAATCTCTAGTATTTGTAATTACCATACAGAGTTCTCAGCTTTTGGCAAAAGAGTCTAAAATATCTTTAGTTTGATAGCATCTTCAAACAGAAACCTCAAGAACAGTTTTGTTATTCATTTCACTTAAACCAGCTGACATTAAAAACAACTATTAAAAAACAGCAACGACAAAAACTAAATCATAATCTTTCTGTTAGTCTCTTTTTAAAGATGTGTATTGGCCATATACTCAAGGTGAGTTGAATTCAAGCAATTTTCAAGTCTAAGTTAAAGCTGAAGGCAGATGCTTACTGCAAATGTATTCTTTATAAGCAATAATCAGTCCTGACTGGAACAGTTAAGTTGTCACATTTTTACTGCTCTCTGTATTTCACACAAAACTACAGTGGATTTAACCACAAAAGAATCACTGAAAATCCACATCCAGTGCAGATATGGTGCATTGTGTAAGCCCTTTTCTTAACACAATTCCTGTTCTGCAATATAAGCTCCATGCACAGTTCAAGTTAGACAAAACAGCATTTTTTGAGGATGAGATTGCAGAATTGATGCCCAGATTATAAATATATGCTCTTCAGTAAGGCTGAGAGCAGAGCTTATGGGATAGAAGATTATGTAAACTTTATAAAATGATGCTTTTTTTTTTTTTTCCTTCCTGACTCTTTCCCCAGGTTGTCTACATAAAAAATCATTCTAAACTTTTCACCTGTCTGGAAAAATAGGGTAAAACAGGACTTAAATACTTTGAGATCTGAAATTGCTTCTTTAATACTCGGAGCATGTAAAATCCACAACCCTAACCTGTCATAGATGATATTTTTTTTCCTGTGCCTCTACCATTCCATTTCTGCACATTCCAGTCACCATCTTAGGAGGGCTCAGGGCTTCAAAACCAGTCTCTTGCTTAACACAAGCGGGTTTCCTCAAGCAATTCTTTCTTCCAACTATGTTTTCAAGAAAGGCTCCACCAGAGGTTGTACCCTGAGCCCAGACTCACCATTTGTAATTGTAAACTTGATATATAACATAGGTCAAGTGCACACAGGAGAAGGCTGATTTATATCTGCATTGGAGTGTTTTAAGTACAGCTTTACTGGCATGTGAGAGAAGGCAGAGGAGGGAAGAAAAGATCCTGAGACATTCCTTTCTCCATCTGCTCCCCACTTACTGCTAACATCCTTCCCTGAAGTCAGCTGCTGTTTCTATATAAACCTTACTGACATACAGATGTGGGACTGACGCGTGGTAAAGGATCTGACAGAACCAAACATCTTTGTGATTATGACCAGGCTGAAGCCTACTATCTGAACTGGTCTGTATCCCTTTTGCTTCAGGTCATCAGCCTCAAGGGCCTACCTTGTATGTACAAATCTTAAAATATGCTAAAAGCATATGTGGTATTTCAGTACCAAAACACAGATGGGTGCTGCCACCAAAACCTAAAGGCACGTGCTCAAACGTGTGTGGAAAAGTAAATTCAGAGGGGCTTGGATAGCAGATTTTGAAATAGTTAGTGTGGGAATGCCAGAAGCAAATATGATGGGAGAAACCAAGACAGATAAGGATACAGCGAAAAGGATCCTGGAGAGAATGTGGTCCTGAGCTCAAGTAAACACCACCCTGGGCTTAACAGCACTGAAGGATGGATTGAAACCAGAGGTGGGAGTGGACGTCTTCACTGTTACTTGCTATATGTCTCCTCTTGCAGAGCTATGAGTGTCACTTGCAAGCAGGACTGCATGAGGAAATTGCAGCACCAATTCATTTCTGTCTTACTGCTTGAGTCAATAGAAACAGCGCTGTGTTTGCAACATATTTGTGTTCACCAGTCTGTATTTCACATCACCCTGACCTTTGTGTTGGAATGGAATGATAAACTCCACTACAAATGTTATTAGTTTAATACTTGGAGTTATCAGAACATAAATATCACTTCATTTCTTTGCATTTTTAAAACCTGCAACTTGGCATGCTTCAGTAAGAACATGCTGCCTCACAATTGTACAAGAGCAGGTGTAATACTGTGATGCAGTACTAGGAGAACCAACAAGGGCTGCCTGTATCAAAATAGACTAAACACTGTCATGTTTATACACATGGTCATGAGCTAAACAGTAATAAGCTGAAGTTTAACAGAGAGAGCAAGCCATGTTATAATTTGAAACTCAAACTCAAGATTATCTGGAATCTATGAATTTTGCTCTTGTCAAAACACAATCGTTTTTAAGAAGCATTCGAATACAAATAAGGTTGTACACAATTGTTTGTACACAAATAGCACTTATTTGAACTCAAACAATATTTTAGTCATGAAGAGGTAAGGTAAGTTCATAGGGATACGCTGATGCAATAAGATATATATTGCATCAGATTTCAGTGCAAAGTGTTTAACCACTGTCTCCTCCCCGATGCTACAAGGGCTTGTATTCCCAAGTCTACACATCAACTGAACTTCAATAGGTAAAATGCATTTTTGAAACGACATGTGAAGCACTAAGATGCTTCTAAGTCTGTGTGACTTCACATAAACAAGAGTGTTACCTTTGGAGCGCTAATGGAATTTCAAAGAGAAACAGTCGAAGTTAAGACACCTGTGGATATCATATAAAGCACTGAGACATTTCAGTGCTGTTGCGAGCACACTTAGGGTGACACAGCTGTAAAGATCATGAAGCTGTAGTAAAGTAAATCTCCATTCTGGTGACTCCACTGCACAAAGGTTTATCAGTGGGTCTACAATCACCAACTCTATATGAAGGCTTGAGCTTGTGAGTTAGCACAGGCTGCACAGACTACATTATTGGGTGCTATGTTACAACTGCTGTTATTTGAAATTAGCCACAATCATTATTTTCTTACCGCAGGTAGCTGCTGTTAGTGGTGGTATACTGGTGATGGTGATAATGTTCAGGCTGACTGTGCCAGAAAAGCATTTTGGGATGAGATGAAGCATTGTGCTCAACCATGAGATGGTCACTGCAGTGATGGGAGAGAGGAGAGAGAAAAACACATACATTCAGATTAAATTTGCAGTTATTTCCTCTCACACCTTTATATTTAGCCTTTGCCACCACGTTTACAGGTGTCACTCTCTCCAGAAGAGAGAGATAGCTGAAAGTCTTGGCTGTCCTCACCTCGTCTTTTGCTCTCCAATCTTGCTGTGTTGTGTTCTGCTGCCCAGCTGCTAGGCTTGACTTTGAGCCAACATGGTGTCAGGTGCAGTCTAGTCATCACCAGCATCTCCATTTATGTCCTCCCCTCTCCCACACTATCAGTGTCATTGTGCAGAACTGCATGTTATAGAACTGGGAGCTGAAACCTCATAGCACTGCTGACTCAGAGGCAAACTGTTCTCTCTTCATGCAGTCCACTGAAAGGACTTGAAAAATATGTGTGTGTAGGCATGACTGAAGAGAAAAATTAAGGGGGAATATACACCAATGTCTTTAAGATGAGCAGAATACCTTCCTTCTATGGAGATAATCAAGACCCATCTGGGCACCTACCTGTGCAACCTATTGTAGGGAACCTGCTTTAGCAGGGGGTTGGACTCAGTCTCTTGAGGTCCCTGCCAACCCCTGTAAATCTGTGATTTTCAGTAGTGTTTAGACTGCACCCCTTTTGCCTGTTCATTCTATCCCTGTATTCAAGTGGCAGATTACTACATGGCATAACATTATAGTTATTTTAAGTTATCTTCTTGCCATTGAAAATAAACAAAAAACAAAAAAACAAAAAAAACAATGTCAACTTGCTTGGAAAATGTTTACAACTCCTCCTCTACCTCCCTTCCTTGGCCACACACATTCTTCAGAGGAAAAATATCACACTTAGAGGCCAACTTAACTGCTTGGCACACCCATGTGCTGTTTGGTTGCCCAGGTTTGCGGTGAGGATTGCAGTATCTACTTGAAAACAAAGCGGTACTGATCAATCCTGCTAAGATCTTGACGCACAGAATTAAGAGTGCACACATCCAAAAATCTCAGTAGAAAGTAAGTTACCTGCAGAGGGCACCCATTCTGCTTGAAACAGTAAGGACTACTGACAAACAGAAATAGTTTGCTATTATTTTTTTTTAATAGTCTCCATACCCCTTCCTTCTGTTAAAAAAAATTACTTTTAAATGTTACTGCAGTATTGTGACAAAACCTGGGCTATGAAAATCAGAATATCAAAGAGCAGGGCTCTGAAAAACAAAATGGAATTATTTCTTATTAGAGAGATAGTAATAAGTCAGAAAACGTCAAACACTGTTATTCTTTTGGTGTGGTGGAGCATCACAGCAAATGTGCCCCATCAGTCTCCATTTCAGTTTTCAGGAGTCATGCTCGTACAGGCTGAAAATAATGAAGTCACTGGTTACATCCAGAGCAGCTACTGTCTCAAGGCAATGAGGTCTTTGTTAGTAGAGGATGAAACGATGAAGGCTACTGTGATCATATCTACTGTGTTCAGCTGAGTTTGCAAGTCTCTGCTTCTGACAAAAGGTGAAAGTTCAAGGCCCATTTTATGGGTACTCCTCACAGTGTGCACGTTTCAGACTTGTGTGTGGTCACAACAGCTACTACTATAAGCCATCCTCACTGTGACCACTGCTCCTGATGGTGTAGAAGCAAAGCAAAACAAAATCTTGTGGAGTCCCACGAAAAAACGCATTGTTAATTTGGTGAGATGACAGCCACATTGATTTGTTTAAGTAGGAATGCCTGTTCTGGTATTTTAGAAGTTTTATGGTTCAGCTGTACAACTGGGCACATCGCAGTTTAGGTGACCGTGTGAAGTTTCTCCTGCTGCTTAAGAAGCCATTACCACTCTGCAGCTTGGGAAGCATAAAGGACTTCTCTTCCTCATTCCTTTGTTCCCCACAAACATTTTCTCAGACAAGATGGCTTGGGTGGAGGCAGGCATTTGCCATTGCACATACACTTCCTGAAACCATCTATCTACTCATGTCTTTTAGACATCTTTTGGAGTCTATTTACATAAAATTAGTTGGAGGTATCTGTACCTTGAAAAATAAAATATGTTAATACCTGGTAAAGCAAAAGCATGATGTCACGCATACTACACAAGGCCTCAAGTTCAGAATACTCGGCTTCCAAATCCTAGAATGGCTTGGGTTGAAAAGGCCCACAGTGATCATCCAGTTCCAACCCCCTGCTGTGTGCAGGGTCACCAACCAGCAGCCCAGGCTGCCCAGAGCCACATCCAGCCTGGCCTTGAATGCCTCCAGGGATGGGGCATCCACAGCCTCCTTGGGCAACCTGTTCCAGTGCTTCACCACCCTGTGTGAGAAACTTCCTCCTAATATCTAACCTAAACCTTCTCTGTCTCAGTTTAAGACCATTTCCCCTTGTCCTATCACTGTCCACCATTGCAAACAGCCGTTCCCCCTCCCTGTTGATAAGCTCCCTTCAAGTATTGGAAGGCTACAATGAGGTCTTCTGGAGCCTTCTCTTCTCCAAGCTAAACAAGCCCAGTTCCCTCAACCTTTCCTCATAGGAGAGGTGCTCCAGCCCTCTGATCATCTTAGTGCCCTCCTCTGGACCCACTCCAAGAGCTCCACATCCTTCCTGTACTAAGTGTCACAGGCCTGGACGCAGTACATGAGGGTTTATATCATTGGACTGCCTCCCTCTTTTGCAGAAGAAAGTTTGTCTCCCTTTTTCCTCCGCTAGGGGTTGGCAAGAAGCCTGATTCTTCACTCATACAAGCTTTGAGCTCCTTGTGAGTGAAGCACTAGACCTAACAGATAGGATGTGTTATCACTGAAACACTAGCATAAAAAAAGGAGAAAAGTCCACACTCAGTATTTCTTCACTTTCTTCTCTTCATGGTCTTGTATTTCAACTGGTTTTCCTTGCAAGCATTTTTAACATTAGGATAAGCTTCACACGTACTTAATTCTGGTATTTTGCTTTGTGAAGTACTGCATGCTCCCCATATCCACACCTGCTGCCCTTGACTAACCTCTAGACAGAAAGGTATGTAGTTACTAGTTGTGCAAGTTTGGGGACAAATAAGGTGAGTTTTTATCCTCGTACTGTTATTGTTAAGGAGCTATTTTTGTTTCTTGGCTTATAATCTGCTTAGTAAGTACTAAACAGGTCTCGGCAAAGGAGCATTGTATACACAAACAACAGGACACTATTTATTTAAAACATCTCTTGCTTTAAGGCTTGTGTACAGCATGCAAAGTCCAACCTGAAATTTAAGGTGGGGAGGTTCATGTTTTGCTAGCAGGTGGATCTGCACGGAATCTAAGAACTTCAGCATGCTGTAGCTGAAAACTTTAAGTACTTTAATTATTATTATTTTTTCCCATGAGTAGTATCCAACATGAGGTCTATTTAGCCATGATACACTTTTACCTACTTAAGCTTTTATAAAGATCAATCAGTCTCTCCATCAGTCGTTTTGATTGCCCTGCTGAGAACTTCAGCAAATATTGTTAAATATTAAATCTGGTTATGCACACAGAATGTGTTTGCTATTTGTTTTTGGAAAGTGAAAGTACTCTTCAGACAGCACCAAATGGGAAAAAGATCAGTCAGGTACATGTAAGACATGGTAAATCTACTTAGGCTACACATATGTCGTGAGGGATCTTTAAGGTTTTTGCTGTCAAGTGACGATGCTTAGTTGTGCTTGAAATGCTAGTTGAGTTTAAAAGCAAAAGATCTGCATCAATGCAGAAACAACCCCTATATATTTAAGCCTCAGGAGAGTATAGAGGTTTTATTTTGATGTGCCTTGTTTGGTCTTTGGACTCTTCGGTTATGTCAACAGTTGCTGCCAAATGCAGGGTAACTTTGGGGTGGAAACACCTGTCAAAAGCTACCATCAACAATTTACTTAATCACTGATTAGCAATCAGGTATCCACATCTGAATGATGCTCCTTGCTTGGACTGGCTTTGAATCCGTCATATATACACATGGAAGGTGCCAAGTCAGATTTTCTTTGCATGCACTTTTTAAAGTACAACTTCTCTGTCTCTCATATATGTTGTTAGAGAGATTGCATTCTTTGCCACTTCTGTAATGAACTTCAACACTGACAAGAACTGCTAGCAAGAAAAGTTTCTGCATATGCTCCATCCCTGTCCAAATTTGGGTTCTAATCACACATCTTCAGATGCATTGGTAACTGGCACATCCCTCTGGTACTGCTGTGTCTGAGCACCTGAAGCTGGCAGAAGTACACAAAGGACTGCAAACATCCTGAGAACAGCAACGCACTGTGCCACTGTCATGAAGGATAAGCAGTAATGCCTGCATATTTTCCAGGTTCACTTGCCATCTTTATTCTGGATCTTTGGGTAGTTTTAGACATCCTAATCCGGGCTCGAATACGTTGAAACAACTGTGGTAAAGACTGCTGCATTTACCAGCCCAGCTGCTGCTTTTCTGACCAGTGCAGGATGTGCTCCTTCCCTCATGGGTTCTGTCCCCTCCACAAAAATTCTAAAAGCCTCAATTACAAGATGATCCTCCTGTAACTTCTTCCTCCATAGCTGTATTCCTAATACAACCCACTTCTGAATCTAAGAGGGTGTGATTACACTCCTGAGGCACAAACTAATTAATAACAGGCTTAGTGACTTCGTATCTTATGATAGGAAGGCAGAATCGGTAATACATTTGGTTTCTTTTCCTGATCTTAGGACTTTAAGGCCTGCAAAGGAAACTGCTGTACAGAGGTCATTTGTAGGCATAAAGAGATTTGTACAGTGACATTGCCCAGAGAAATGGAATGGAGTGTATCTTCTGTTTTGTAGGAGTTTCAGAAGTCTATCCAGGTGAACAACTTCAAGTGTCTTGTTATTCTGCTGTCCTGCACTTGTTCTGCACCTGTCTTGTCTAAAAATCAGTATTTGGACTAGCAGATTGCTGTAGCACTGCCAGCTTCCAGCATGATCTGACACAATGCCCTGAAGAGTGCAGTTCCTTCTCTTTCCTAATGGACAGCACCCCTCTTACCTGAGGCTCCAAGGCATCTCTAGTACCTTCCTAGGTCAAACGTTCTCAAGCACCGTGCTGTCAGCAATTTAAAGCATGCTCATCTGCAACTGAAACAGACACATCCAGTTTCCTCACCAACACACATTTCAGCTGTTTTAACCAAGCTAAAATCACTGTCTATGCATCTCCTTGTCTTGCCTGGTATTGTAACGTGAACTACGTATGCTCAGGTAAAACAGACTGTGATAGAAAATGGCAGTGTTTTGTTTTCATATAAGCAAACCCCCAAGGCATGGAACATTCACTTTTGCCAACATCTGTGGCAGAAGTTACTGATTCCAGAGTGCTGCTGGAGGACCACTCTCAGGTTGTCCCCCAGTCTGATTTGTCTGGAACTAAGATGGGAGCTCGTATGGGTTGTTCTCATATGGGGCTCTGCCACAGTCAAAGCTGAACAGGTGGTGAGGGAACATCTAACCAGACTGAGTTCTGAGAATGTCCACTGCCTAATGCAAATCTATCTTTTTGTTGGTATAAACCTTCCTCGACTACAAAGGGACAGCTTTGAATCCTGCTTGACACGACTGAGCTACTGATTTCAGTATGAGTTTACGGAGGTACAAAGATTTCCACTGTTAGTCAACAGCCAAGATCTAGGAAAGGAGGAACACCAAAATGAAGGGCTTGTGGAACTTTGATGTCTAATATAAACTTCAGCTACCTTTCTACCTTCTGCCAGTGGTAACACGTCTGGATATTGTATGCAGATATACTGGCTTTTCCACTGAAGAGGTATTTTCCATGTTTCTGCATCAGCCTCATTTCTGATCTTACTTCTTGAAAATATGCTTCATTGGGATCATTTGTATCTACCTAAGATACACTGAAGAACAATTTTTTGGATAGAAATCACACTGTACTCAAAACTGCTTGCCAAATATCATTTCCAAGTTCCCAAGTGTTACCGATTAACAGTAATTTATGAATGTAGCTGTGATTGTCTGAGCAGAAACAACTTATTAGGGAACTTCTAGGTAAACACTATTATCCTAAAATCCTGACAGCAAATGAAAGAACTTCTTTAGTTGGAGTAACCCAAACTGCCCAGCTTGGGAACCCCAAAGTCACAAAATGTACTTAAATATACATGCAAAAACAAGATACATAGAAAAAAAGCAAATTATGTGTTTTTTTTCCACTTGGCAACTGCCATGATTTCCCAAACTTCCCAAATTACCTGGAGTCATCTGTGTTCTAACAAAACCCAAATCCACTTAGCAGAACATTCGTGATGTATGAGGCAAATCCTTACAGTATGTGCCTAAAAAGACATGGAAGACTTAACTACAAAATTCAGAAGGGAAAACAGAAGTTTTCCTTTAGAGGACATAGCATAAATAACTTATCTTACATTAAAGTAGACCACAACTGCAAAACTAATCAGTTAATTATTTCAGGTGGGAGGAAGCATGAATTTAATTTCTCCAGATAATCCCTCTGCTCCCAAACTGCCCATCTATCCTTATCTTGTTTTTACTGTACTCTGTGTTTCTGTCAGTGTACTCCACAACCAACCAAACCATTCTCACTAGCCTGGTGGAGGGATTAACTGTAGCGTAACTCACATGAATTCCTCTTTATTTTCTCCTTTATGATTACTTTCAAAGGGACAATGTTATATTCACAAGCTGAAGTCTTCTGCTGGAAATTAAACTGTGAGCAGCTCAGGCCTTCAGTTTCTACAGGCATTCTCCATGGATGTGTTTGTGAATTTACTCAAACATTCTTAGAAGCTGTTAATAATACGCAGGTCTGTTTCAGGATGTAAGTGCTTGTTCTTTTCACTCTGGGACTCCAAACAAAAATAATAAAGACAACTCAATCTGTTCCAGTCTTTATCTTTAAAAACAAACAAGCAACCAAACTCAGGAAAATTTACATGATCAACTCTCCTTTCAATTTACATTTACTATCCCAATTTTAGCTGAACATATGTTACCCAAAATCATTGAAAGCAAAAGACATCCAAGTCCAAGACATCCAAGACATGCATTTTCTATCCTGATTCTGCATGTAGTTTTCTTTCCTCCTTCTTTTTAAGCCCCAAATCAACCTTTAGTAATCACGTTTCAGTATTCAAACCACTGCAATGTCCTACCTTTACAGGATATTGAGCAAGCCTTTCGGAAAAAGAACAACAGTAACTGTCCTGATTTTTCACAGGACTTTATGGTTGTGGGTTTTTTGTTTCGAAGATAAATCGCCTGCAGTACAAACGTAAGGCATGACTAATCACAGCTCAATTTTAATTGAGCTACTGTCTATTTGTAACATAGGAAACGAAGGCATAAAGCAATGCAGCAAATGTGGTAACTGGCTGCAGCAGAGAACATTTTGTTGCAATTTCTTACATTCTGATGGCTTCATTCAATACAAATTCTAAGCACAAACAGCAGCCCCATCTTTGTTGGGAACACAACTAGTCAGATCATAATTAAAATACTCATTTAAACATATAGCATTTAGATTTTCAGTACATGGGATGTCACACTTAGAACAATTACAGGTGTCTTTGAAGCATAACCAAGGGACAAACTTTGTGTAAATATCTCCTCTCCTCCCCCTGGAGTAAAACTTTTCAGTCATAGGGGATAAAAACATTTCTTTCTTACCAACTTTTGTTTACAGATAAAAAATAACGTCCATCCAGAATATATATGGTATGTTTCAGTATGAAATAACATCTTCAAAAAGATGACTGAGGAAAGTCATCTTGAAATGATCATTTGAAAATAAATATTACCTGTAGAAAAAGCAGGAATAATATATGGGACTATTAAACTTAGAATTTGTGCCATTTTTTTAAAATGATATTTCACATAATCGAAATGTTAAGCTACAAGATATTAAACTGAAAAATAGTTCTGAAGTATTAAAAAAAAATAAAATGCTAGCAATGCATAATGTACAAATAAATGAAGCAGCAAACAAGAAGCCTGCTGAGATGAAGGAAATTTGGTATTCATAAAGATCCTATTCAATTTCCCAAACTACTTTTGACTACCACACCCATATTCACACCATGTTCTCAAATGCTGTCAGATTTACTAGCAGAGTATCTAAAGAAACATCATTTAGACACAAAAACATGAAGGTTATTTTTTTTAACCAATGTTGCTTCAATGACTTTATATCTCTCTTATAACATGTGATCAAATAACACAGAAAAACAGAATGTATACATTGCTAATCTTTTTCAAGTAATGTTATGTACATTTTATTGCCAGTATATGCACAATGGTAAGCATAGAACTATAAATACACAATGTAATTAAACGGTAGAAAACAACAAGAATGTTACACGTAACAAAGGAAAGAAAGAGGAGATACTATTTTCCTGATGTAGCTGTTAAGAAGGGCTAGTGACATGTTATGACAGCCTTGATTTAAAGTCTTTACATATATTTCTACAACTCTTCCTCCAAATAAATCTCTGTAATGGCATTGCTTCTTTAACTACAACATCTCAGCTTTTCTATCAGATTCACTTCAAACTAAAGTGAAAACAACCTTTCATGTAACTACAAGCATCTGACATTTTTTCATTCAGTTTTGGTTTTCAGGGTACTTAGCAAGCAAAGTGTATAAGCAGTTCTTGCAATATTTGGCTGCGTGTTGAAGAACAGTTTTCAATATGCAGTAAGTGATAATTTGGGAAAAACAAAGACTTTTGCTGTAGACAGTTCTTCCACCAGGTGCTACATGCAGCAGCTCAGCCAAAAATTAGTCACCCTGAAGAGGTAGAGAGAATTTTAGCCTAGCATTGATCATCATCCTTGGCACTACAATTTTCTCTCTTATCAGGATATACTCCTACAAATAGACAACACCACAATCAAAGGGAAAGAAAAGCTAGGGAAAAAGTTTCCATCATTTCTGGGAAGGGTGCTGCTTATCCCAGTTCTCAGTTAACTAACTTGTTGCTTATATCAAAGACAAAAAAAAGAAAAAGAAAAAAAAAAAAGATGAGAACATTTAGGGACACATTTAGTTGATCTTTTTTTATCTTTCCATTATCGAGTTCATAAATACAAAGAACCATTATTCACAATAAACTAACTCTCTTTCAAAAATGGAAAAACAAACCCTGGAAACATTTCCACACCTTAATCCAGATGGGTCTTGCGGATGCTATTCAAGAAAACCATGCAAACAGTTTGGTGCAGCTTTCCCAACTCATCCAAAATATATAATTTTTTAAATTAGAAGGTGGCAAGATTGATAGCATTTGTGACTATTCCCTCCCCTCCCCCCCCATTAAAATTCAATGCAGAAAATCTTGGTGCTTTTAGGAAGAGAACGAATAAATAGTTTTCTGCACTGTTGTCATAAAATCCCATGTGAGTTACAATACAAGACTACTGGTTCCAGCAATTAGGTTGAGAGGAAACATTCTAGTGATAAATACATACTGAGCATGCTTGGGCAGAGCACTCCATTCTGAAGCATCCTGCTTGAAGAACGAAAGGTGGCAAGGATGGTTCACGTCCATCAAGTGACCATGAAGTCTGCTGCTAAAAGCAGACTGCCACTCTATCACCAGGTCGGCAGTGCTACCCTGAAAGGGCTGTCTCCCACACTAAGAGGCACTGGTTGTACCAGTCCTCTGCTGTGCACACTAAATTCTTATTTATGCAACAAACATACAACCAATGAACAATATCACTTGTACAGAACTGGATCGATCCAGCTTTTTTATAGGCATACTTCTCAATCTCCAGAATATCCCAAACAAGCTGTAAATAAGATGATGAACCACCAACAGTGACTGAGTCTCACTGCAGTTCTGACTAGTTCGGCCTAGTTTCACATCACTTCTTGTTTCTAGCAAAGGACACAATACTCAAACAAAATAGCAATAAAAACAATGTTATCTGCAGCTGAAAAAAAGCAACAGAATTATATATTTTAACTTCTGCAGCTTAAAGCATACCTGTATAATTAGCATTAAAAAAAAAACCTTTTTTTTAATACAGTAACACTGGCAAAAGTTAATGGGAAGACACAGAGGATTGCAACAGGATAACTGATGAATTAGATTATTTTTAAATTTTATTTTGCTTTGATCAACTGATGTTAATACTGCTTTTCCTTAGATTTGGAATAATTCTATTGTAACAGTCACATGCAGGCTGAAGACAGCCATTGGTTAAGGGAAAAAAAAAAAAAAAAAAGGAAAAAAAAAAAAGAAAAAGAAAAAGAAACAAGGGTTCCAAAAGTTGTGTGTAACAATTTTCCTTTCATTTGATGAGGGCTTTGCCCTTGCTTTAGGAGAGCTGGTTAATTCTTGTCAGCTTCATTAGCTTTGTCCAGACATATCTGCTGTCGTATCCCCTGGTCCAGAGCCTGTTTGTGCACGCTTGATGTAAAGGTTCAATAACTTCATCTGCAAAGCCAGAAATTAATTTTGTTCAGTATTTACAAACTGTACACACTACAGAAATGATATATCCAAGTAGACACTAAAGAATTCTTCTCTTAAAAGCAAAACTGTATTTTACACCATCAATTGAAAGGTAACACACCTGCTAATATCTAACACAGCAAAACTAAGGATGTAAAGAAGAAAGCAACCTACAGTACCTACATTAAAACAGAGACTTTTCCCCAGTTACTGTGCTGCTCTGATTAAGGCAGGTTGGTTGTATTTTTTTTTTTGTTATTATTTTGTCTGTTTCTTTCTCTAAAGTGAATGTTGTGGTTTTAAGCCTCTACTTACAGGTATTGACTCCAGCACCTACTAAAGCTTCCAACACCGCCTACAGTCATATTCAATGCAATCACTGCCAGACTATTTTTAAGATGGAACTGTTTTATTCAAACATATACAATATCAACTGTCTTATTTTAGCTTCATGGACAAACTCATAACATACATCTGTTTGAACATAAAAAAACAGTACATAAGAGGTTTCCTAACCAAAAAAAGGAACACAAGGTTCTTCCTCACCACCAAATCAGGTGGTGATTAAGGATCAAGGACAGATTAAAGCAAAAAAAACAAAAACAAAAACCAAAAAACAACAAAGGAGCAGATAAACTGTGTTACATAATAACTGCTTTCCAGAAGCACTGCATGAAACAAGGCAAGATATGCAGGTAGAAAAAGCCAAGCTGAATACAGCTACGACCACTGTTTCAGAATAAGAAGTCAGAGAACGTACTCAAGTAAAAAAATTTTCTGATTTTTTTTCAGCCACTGACCACATACAATTAAATCTACTGTAAAGCAATCAGAAACACAACTTACTGTTTTCCAGTTTGCTGAAGTTTTGTGCATGTGCCTAAGTATCTCCAGACCTATGGATTTTCAGTTTTGAACCTTTGATATAGAAGTTACATTGACCCTCTGAGTGTTTCAGTATCCCTGGTTATCTCCATTCAGATATATAATTTTATCTACCAACTTCCTGGTAAGTGCAACCAAAACACAAATGTATACATGTAATTATGAATTAAAACTTCTTAAATGTCATTTTTTACTTACTTTACTGCCAGTGAGTTGACTGAGATGTGGTTTTAGTTCATCACCAATTACTGCATGAATGGCTACAAGGCAGAAAACACACGCCTTACGAACGCTGCTCTCTGAATTATCATAACCCTAGAAAGCAATAAAATTAACATTAATTGCTTATCAGTTAATGATTAAAAGCCTCAGAAAACTATTCACTGCTACTTATAATAAATACATTAAAATCTACTTTAAGTGAATGCTAAGCATTCCAAGAAAAAAAAAAACGACAAGTGAATACAGAGCATGCACATTTGAAAGGCAGGCTGCTATTAATTACCATTTATAATTATTTTTCAGACTGAAATTAAAACCCATACAATTCCTGTTGTAATTTATACTGAAAACAGAGCTGCTGTCACGCTCCACATGGAAATACAGTAGGGGAGATCATAGGATAAAGTGTTCTAGATTAGAGATATTTATTAAACAGAAGACCATTACATTCAGAGCTTTCGTACTCCTAAAGAAGCTGTTTCTTAACAGGTAAAACTTCTGTTGTTAGCTCCCATCTTGTTACCACACGATTTTTGTTTCTCGTGCCTGGCTGTCTCACATCCCTTTCTCAGAAGGCTCTGCCTCTTACTTTCTTGCATATGTGTGATTTGACCATAGGCATTAAAGTCAGAAATCTGCAGAATGCAGCTGTCAAATTCTGGGAAGTCTTTACTCAGCACATGCAAGCTGATGTGTTTTGACTCTTTATATGGTGGCATATTATTCATTTTTAAAGACGGAGAAAGAAACTTTTTGTAACCTCTTAATTTTATTGAACTTTACCCAATCAACTGCTTCCTTCCTCTCACTTCCCTCAAACCCTAAGTGATAAAACCCTGCAATAATACATACATTCAACATGGATGATTTCAGACCAAATGGTCATAACTTGGAAAAGATACTACATATAATTGAAAGAGTCTATTAAACTTAACTACAGCCAATACTTTATATCCTAGCCAGATCCTGAGTCCTAACCACAGTTACAGTTTAGCCAGGTCACAATGAAAGACAGTGTACCCACTATCTGAGTTAGTTGGGTCAAAGGAGCCATCAACTTTAAGACCAATAAAAATCTCTCATGAGAGCCAAGCAATAGTATTTTGAAAAAATCTTTGTAATTCTTACATACAAAGAAGGTGGGCTTTTTTGCTTTGTTTTTACCTGTATTAAACCTGGCACAATCTCTGGTAAAAGCTGAGTAAGAGTTTCTTTAGATACTCTCTCTATGACTTTTGTCTGCATTTTGATTGCAGCCAGATTAATTGGGTAATCTGCAGTCTGGATAATTGGACAAAGGACTTTGATGCACTGATCTGGGCTAATGGAAGTGGCCAGCATGGAAGCAGCTTCTTCAGCAGATCTCACCACCTATTGAAAGAATAAGAAAAAGACATGGACAAATTATTTATAAGAGTATTAATGCCAGCACAAGTCTTGAGCATAAAAATTTCTTAACAGCTTCACAGCATTGTAAAAATAGGTAAAGGATTTTTAAATGTGTGCAGTTTTGCAACTGTTGGACTACTGTACTAAAAACAAGGCTCTTCCCAACACTGTATGACTGAACTATATGCTCTGCAAGATGTGCATTGGTGTCTTCCAAACCTGCCTAAAATACCTTCCAAACTTGACAATAACTGTCGAATCAGATCTGAAATCACTCTAGTCTGCAATGCTATGCAGAATATAAATACATACTGAATATGAATTACATATTGAAATCTATAATTTCCTGTGTTGTCATTCAGTATTGTCTTTGACCATTTATAAGCTTCCATGTTCTTCTCAAAAACACAGACTGCTACTTCTGAAGGCTTCTTCCATCTTTAATTTAAAAAAAAAAACAGTTAAGAGTTCTTAAGACTGGAAGATACAGTAAAACAATTAGTCAAAAGGTGCAGAAGCTCAGGATACAACACAGGCATAAGAGGGAAAATTCAACTCTTCATATTTCTGCATCTGTGGTGTCTCGCAGCTAACAAGACAAGCTGCTAGATCATGTACAAAAAAACTCCAGAAGTCTTTCTCTTCAACCTTATCTTGTTTACTTTCTCACATGCATTAAAAAAAAAAAAAAAAAAAAAAAAAGAAAGAAAGATATGGAACAGTAATATGGAGGGAAAAACTGAAAGAAAAAAATAGACATGGTGCATGAAATTAAGAGGGTGCAGGGAAAACAAAGATGAGTATCAGATGAGTGACAAACATCACCGCTATGGAAAAAACTGCAGTCAAGCTTCTGAGGTTGGAACTCCACATCAAGTCCCATATACAGAAAAAGTCCTATCATAGGGAGTGTGGGGGCATAGGAAAGGCAGGAAGGAGATTTATCCCTCTCATTAGACATCTTATTTTCATAACATCAGTGACAACGATGTGAACTGTTTAATGTTTGGGTGGTTTCTATATTTGTGTTCCTTATATCAAAATACATTATCCTTTGATGTGCATGCACATATCATAAGCTTTCTGAGCAACAGTACACTTATGCTTCTACTTCTGAATCTCCTCACTGTTCTCAGCCACAACCAACTCTTCCTGTGCTTTCTCTCCTAAAAACACTCAAAGCGATGCTCTTGAATGGTGAAACAGAATAGCTTAACCAGAGCTGGTTAAAAATGGGAAGGGATTATAATTTCCTGACTGTGTTCAATCCTATCTCTCAACCTTACAGAAATCCAAAGGGTTGCATTAGATAACTGGGCTTAAAAAGACATATAACCAAAAACTCCCTCCAGTTATTCCTCATAGAGCTCTGCTGGCACACCCCTGGTTATGGTTTATGTCTTGGGCAGCACCCAAGCAACTGTTATTAGGGCTGATGTTAAGCATTTCAGAGCTTATAAAACTGTACTTCATTTTTCTTTTTTTGCCCAACTGTGTTAACATCTTCATTATTACACAGATGACTTCATAGGTACGATCTGATTTCTCAAACACTTTCTGGACATAAGACAGCTGCTGCATTTTGTAATATTTTGTCACAACCTCAAATACAGAAAACTGATTACTAACCTCCTTATGAGGATCCTTATGCGCTTCTAATGTCTTCATTATTGTGAGCTCTGCGTAATTCTTAAACCTTGCTGGCTGATTCCTTAGGATTTCTCTTAGAACTTTCAATGCCAAAGCTCTAATTGCATGCTAGAGATTAAATATTAAAACAAATGAGTTATGTAACATTGAATAGGCAAATGTCTAAGTATTTATTCAACAGTTTATAAAGTTTTGATAATAGTAAAACATCAATACTTTTCTATGCATATATACAATATAAAGCTAATACGGAAATAAATACAGCTAAAAAAAGTCTTCAACTGTTCGTTATTCTCAAAATAATTCAGGTGGTGCACCATAAACATTCTGCTAATTGGAACTATCTCTGCTAACCTGCATACAATTTTACTCTTTAGAGTACTTTAGCATCACGCAGTCACACAAATACATTACCCCTGAAAACATTTTATTATTATTGAATCAAAAGCAGTTATTAGTGCCAAAAAAACCTGAAGGATACTTGAGAAGATGGCCTTTTCACCATTAAGAGATTCAAGAGTTCACATGATGTTCTTGCATTTCCAGAAATTGCTTTTCAAGACTAGCTGGAATTTGTGCTTTTCCTACAACCCACACAACTTTCAAAGACACCGAAAGCAAACCATGTCCTTTGTTAACATTTTTAACTAGATTAATCTAACTTTACCTCTTTGTCTCCAAGTGTTTCAAGCAGCAAAAGCAGTATTGTTTTGAAGTGCTCATCCCAAACGCCAAAAGACTCTTCTTGAGTTAACTTCATGAGCTCATACAGGGCAGCCTTTCTTTCCTCAACTCTCTCGTTATGGTTTGATAACTCTTTTAGTAACTCTGCAACTAGATCAGAATGATCCATGGGAGGCTCTATCAAAAAAGGAATGTATACAAACAGAATTTTGAAACTTGGAAGTAAATATTAGTGCCTGATGCAGGACTGGAAAGAATCTTCTAGGATAGCTAACTGCTTTATACCTTTTTTTGTTTGTTTGTTTTCCTCCAAGTCTGTTTGCCAGAATTACAGTTTAATTACTTCATTCTCAAAGCAGCCAATATTCCTGACCAAGCTTACCATCACAATAAAACAACGATAATACAGCAAAAAACAAAAATATCCACAAAATTGAAGAGAATCCAGCAACCTGCAAGCTGGCTTACTGCTAGTTTCTTACTCCTGTAATACACAAAGTGGCAAATTCTCTGAATCCTCTTAAATCTGATCTTTACAAAAAAAGTGCTGCTTTTCCCATATGACCCTTCCATCAAAGAAGAAAAAAATCACATTTTCACCTTCAGTATTACTGTACTGTTCAGACTTTTGTAAGCCATGATTCCACAGCAATGGCTAGGCTTTTAATACAAACAGGAGAACAAAATGAACAAGATGGTGCTTGATGTAAAACAGTGGAAATACAAACAAACCAAGGCTTTTAGCCTCACAGAGATTCCAGGGAATGCCTACTATCCCAGTGACCTTCATTACAAGATAGCACTGGATTTCAGTTTTGATTACAGAGAATTTCATGATGACGGAGCAGTAGCAATTCTTATTTGGAAATACTGGACTACAGACGTAGAAATCTGCAAAGTCAAAAATAAAAGCCTTGATTCTGGTCTAACTTAAATGGAGCATCAAGATACTGCCTTTACTTCATCATCAGTACCCCTTTAGCCTTCAAGAAAGAGAAGCAGAGAGCTTCCACCTTTGCACTGAGACTTTGGAATAAGCCCATATACAAAGTACTAGTTAAAAAAGCAGACATTTGCAAAACACAATCTATGGAAGTGAGATGAAAGAAAGGAGCTTCTTTGCAAAGGAGAACTGGGTTCCAAACAGAGGCTGCTTCTAAGGAAAAGTGACTTAAAAATCCAAGCTAACTTTGGCAAGAGGATAAAAAATTCAAGATTTTCAGCAGATACTAGCAGTTAGTACCAAATAAACACATGATAAGTTGAAAAATATGGATTTTACACACAAAAAAACAAAAAAACCAAAACCACCCCAACTGATATATTTATCTACCTGTCTATTTTGCATCAAACTATATTTTGGTATATGCTCATGTTCGAAAAAGACAAGATATGTCTCTTCTGAATAATTGCTACTATACACCAATAGATCCAAAAAGTAGGTAGGTAAAGAAAATGAATAAAAAGATTGCTGAATAAAATAATTAATCTGACAACACATTTTGCTGGAAGAACGGAGTGCATGTGATGATGTGTAAGAAATTTCCCAGGAAAAAGCCTACAAAACAACAACCCAAATTCCTACAAATAAATGAGCTAAAAGATTCATTTTCTGAGTAAAAGCATTTTTTCCCCTTGCAAAAGCCTGTTTAGTCAATATAAAATACCAATGTCATGTTTCACACACAAATATTCTACTAACAAAATACTTCATCTTTCGCCTAATTTCTGAACTGGTTTAATCCAGTTTTACTTGTTGTAAATGTTTTTCTTTAAATCTCAACCACAGAGTAGTGTGGTAAGTAAACTTTATATTGACAATCCTGCTATTGAAACAATACCAGAAGAATACAATTCAATAATTACCTCATTTCCCATCCACCCTCAATCTATATATAAACATCAAACAATCCAACAGTGTCAGTCAGAAGGACTACTGATAAATAAACTTGTTTAAAATATATTATGTAAAACCTCTTAAGGAAATGGTACCAGTGATATATGTGGTGCTATGGTTAACTCAGAAACTGAACTAAAAGGTGAAAATGTCACAATTTCCCTTCTAGAACAGAATGCAATCTGAAGCTTACCATCAGGAAATTGCTCCGCATCATCATCAAACATGGCTTCCTTCAAAGCAGATTTATTGAATGAACTATCAGAATAATTGTATGGGTTATAATCTCGTGAGCGTGGTGAAGAGTGAGGAGGCATTGTGTTGAGTAATGATGTTTTGTTATCAAGGGCTGTTCGGCCTGTCTCACTCACACCACCTCCTGCTCGTAGGTCTGCTATTCCAGAGGCGCTGCCAATCTGCAGGAAAAGAAATAGCACAGGTTTATATAAGACACACACTTTTCAAATAACTACTTTACACACTCATCTAAGTAGCAAAAACTTCTAAAGATTCGAAAGTTTCCTAAGCAAAGTGTTAAGTTCAGATAAACCTACTTAAAAAGATGTTTTATCTTTAATAGTAAGTCAGATATTGGCTTGATTTGCCAATACCAAGATATACCAAGTTTACTCACTGAATCAACATCATCTTTTTTTGAATCCCGCTTCACAGGTTCATTCATATCTTCTTGACTGCGGAAACTGAAGTTCTGAATAGCTTCAGTGACCCCACGAAGAGAACTGTAAATATCTTCAGAATTCATATTTTCTGTATCATAATCAAATGCACTGTGGGCCATGGAAAAGGACGTACAAATTAAGGTGGATTTATATTCTGACTCCATATTTTTAAATAACATTAACATGGAAGGAAGTACAGATGCCCTGGAAACAGTAATAAAATTAAGCACTGCCATGGCTAGCCAAGAAGGCTGCACTACATAGCAGCATCTGTCTCAAGTGCAACTTCTGCTGTCTTACTCTTTTAAGAGAATTTTACACTATTCTCCCTCTGCAAGGAAAATTTCCAGAGTAAGGGGAACTGATCAACATATTGATTGACTGCTAAAAGCAAAGTTACAAAATCCACTTCACTGACAACTCTGATGCCATCAAAGAAGGTAAGAACATTTATGAACTATTCTTATACCCCCCCCCCTCCCCCCCCCACTTAAGCTGTTCTAACATTTGCTGGGGATGAAGGTTTCTCTTCCATCTCCTACTATGCCACTTGCACTCTGAGGTGCACACGTTAGGGCAGCCCTGGCTCCTGTCAGACCGTTCAGAGAGGTGAAGCACTTCACTATTATAGTGTTCTGTAGAGGAAGGCGGATTACTTTTCACATTTGTGACTGTGCAAAACACACTCCATTTCTTCACAGCCCGGTTTACTATTTTGGAGAACATGTTTAATGAGGCTTTAGATGCAGAACTGCAGACAACATTACCTTGGTGACAAAGTGTTCTGCGATGTATTGGTTGGGGAAGTGAGAGGACTTGACCAGCTTGCTGGGGAACGTGGAGTAGGTCTTGTCAAAGGACTTCCCATTGAACCCTGGTATAGGAGAGATGAAAAGAGATACTATAGCTAGTCCTTGGCTTCCCCTTTACTTGATCATTGTTTTTATTTTCTAGCACCCAGAAAAAATTAACAAAATGCTATTTAATTTCTTAGATTGTCTAACCAATGATGTTTCAAATGTGTAACTCTGAAATAATCAATGTAAGAGATAATAAACACTACTCTTAACAAGTCTTGATTCTGGTCTAATTAATTAACTCTACTCGGAAGCAAATATCTTTGCAGGAAAATAAAAAGCACTCCACAAAGACTTCCTGCTAATAAGACTTCATGGGGGGTTTGGATGACCTCCACTAATTTTCTCACTCTCACACAACTCTAATGAAATGGACTTATGTCCAAAACACCAATAAATTCCGAAATAATAATTTGGAAGTGTAGATACCTGACCACTGTTGCCTGTATTTCGGAGATGATTATGAAGAAGCTTTGTGGCTCCATCCTGAAATGTTTTTGGTAAAGCACCCAGCAGCATTGTAAACTCAGGAGTATTAAGTTCAAAAAGGGAAATGAGTACTGACTGTGCAGCCTAGAAGAAAAAGCAGATTAAAATCACTAAGTTGAGTTGCTACAATGACAGGTAGTCACAAAAGGTGATATGAGTATTAAGTTAACTTAAATAAAGATATTAGCAGTTATAAACGAATGCAGTTCATATGTACTGCTAAGATCGAGGTTCAGATATTCATACATTCAGGCACAGAACAGTGAGCTTACACCTTTCAGAATCATCCTAATAATCAGTCTTTCAGATAGATGATCCTCAGCCCTTCCTCCCCAGAACTCTGTTTACTAAAAGGATTGAAGGAAGTATCAAAATGGCTTAATGGCTTCTACAGGGTTTGGCAAGTTGAGCACATTTTAAAAAGGAAAAATTGAAAACACTAAATAGGAATAAGTTTGTAATCCCTTCTCCTGAATTCCACAAGTGGTAAGACATGATACCAATAGACTAGCTTTGAAGTACCATGATGATGCACGGCTACTCCAAGAGTAATGGCAGTGGAGATGACCGTTTCACAGCTGCTGTGACAGCACTGTTGCCAGAAAACTGTTGCCCATGCAGTCCACTTTTCATCATCCCAGACACATGGAAATCAGGAGGCACCAAATCCAGAGTATCCTGTGGGTATGGCAGGGCAGTCCAGCCAAGATTAACAATGTGCTCTACGCTCTTCAAACTGGTATGAGGCCTGGTGTTATTGTGTTGCAAGAGAAAGGTGGTCTTCTCCTCTGGACAGGCTGTGGAAATTCAAGCTTTCAGCCAAGTGTTGTGATGCTGCAGCCAGAGTTGATGGTTTGTTTGGGTTCCTGGAAATCGAGAGAGATCACCCCTTTCCTATTTCAAAAGACACTGCACGTGTTCTCACCTACTGAGGGCTGTGTCCTGAACTTTTTCTTTGATGTGAAATTCACAGGTCACCATGCCAAAGACTGCCATTTTGACTCTGGATTTGATGTCTCTTCATCCCCAATGATGTGATCTTGGGAATTTTCACTTTCAGCCTTCTATTGGTTCAACGGGTCGCAACAAAATTGTTTGCAGTGCTCTTTCTGTTCCTGTGTGAATATCTGTGGGACCCACCTGGCTCAAATGCTATGATATTCCAACATAGCCACCACTTTTTCCAGCACACTGAAGCCAAAATTCAGTTCCATAAACAGACCCCAAGTTGTAATCTGCCATTTCACATGGATGAACTGATCAAGATGTTCCTCATTGTGTGGTATGACAGCTGTGTGTGACCATCCAGAACATGATTTGTCTTTCACACTGCTGTTACCACTGCAGAAACGCAGCACCCACTGCCTCACTCCGCTCACATCCACTATTTGGTGTCAAGAAACGTTCAGCAAGTATCGATGAATGTCAATGGGAGCAAGTTTTTCTGCACGGAACAATTTAATTCCACACCTTTGCTTCAGATGTACTTCCATACCAGACGCCATTTGGTCAGACTGCCTCCCTGCTGCCATCCGTCGCATAGCAACAAAATGTATCGGTGCTGGTGGGAAGGTTCAGCCCCTACTGCCATACCACCTCTGGCACTGTGGGCCATGAACAGGAGATATTACCTTCGATGCTACCTTCTTATTGCTATACATTTGAAAAATGAAAACTTGCATACTGGAGTAGTGTACTGGACTTTGTAGTGTACTGGATTACACCTTCCACACCCTCAATTTTAGCATTTCATATTTAATAGCATCCTCATCCTAGAGCATGTTTTTATACATGTATTTTATTTATTTACCTCAGCCAAGAGGTAAATAAATACTGATAAAGCACTACAGTATATTACAAAATGATGGGATACCAGTTGAGTTCCCCTCTGCTAAAGAAATGCTGACTGCATGACTTAGTTTGATGAATATTCGCTGGACAGACTAACAAAACTATCAACACTGCAACTAACTTATCACATGCAATGAAAAGCTAGTGATTATTAAGTTTTAAACAGCTTTTTATAGTATGAAACTCTAGTTCTGAGATTAACCAACTTTATCTAGTTTCAATAGAAGTGACACACCATCAAGGTCTGCCACGCACTGGAGAGAACCAGTGCCTTATGTTAGCCAGAATGACAGGCAGCTTGGTTCAGCACCAAAAATACTTCAAGCAAGTAGATTAGAAATTCTTTTAGACATTTATTTCCCTCCTTTGCTTCGAGAGCAATGAACTGTAGCGCTTTTTAATTAGAAGTGGAAAGCCAAGCTATGAGCACACATACCAGCACACGTCTTAGTATTAAATTTAATGATGAAAATTCTAGCGTGTTAGAATGCCACAAACTGTCATTGCACACTCGTGATCAGCTGTTTTCTTATACTTTTATTCCCTCCTCCCTGAACAGTCTTCAAGTGAACAGCCTGAATGCCCTCTACGACCTGTCTTCAGTGCTCCATTTTTCCCTCGTTATTACTTTTAGTCAGTCTTTTAACACAAATTGATACATACAAAACCAAAACAAAAGCTCCAGCTGAACAAAGGTTTGGAAAGTACCACTTTCTTTTCTCTGTCCTGTTATCCACATCTTCGTTTTCCAACTCTGTGTCTACTTAAGCTGCCAACTATAATAACAAAACATATATATAACAAAATAGACAGTCTACAGTCATATCAGGAAAGAAACTGATAACCATCAGGTTTGCCTACAAGCTCAACCTGAAGTATCAAAATGGAAATCGACTCACAGAAGGGTTTCATTAAGGAGCCATCTATTTTCCTTCTTCCTTATTAATTAAAAAAAAAAGAAAGAAAGAAAGAAAAAGGGGAAAAAAAGAAATAAAGGCATTTTAGAGTATTTGGCTTTTTTTCCCCTCCAAGTATAAGCTTGCTCTCTTGAGATTTTCAATCCAGTCACTCAGATCATATTTTAAAAGGGGTAAGAATGAGAAGCATGTTTTGTATTGTTCTAACGCAGAGGAACTCTAAGAATTTAATTCTTCTCAGAAGAGCTTTAATTGTAGAGGAACTTGGAATTTTACACTCCAGACTGAAGTCCCTAACTAAACTACATTAATTGTGCCCATCTTAATACTAATATAACAACAACAACAACAAAAACAAACAAACAAAAAAGATTTTTAATCCACTTGAAATGTTTTTTGTTTTGTTTCGTGCTTTAGAGAAAAGCAAAATGGCACAGAAAAACAGGTGGTAAAAAAAGTCTTAATTTATAGAAAGCATATAAGATGTTAATACTATCATCTTTAAAAAGTTTAGAAAGATTAAAATAACCATGCTAACACTGTCAAGTCTGTCAACAGAATGAAACATTTTAAAGGATCAGAATAACTTTTTTTGACTATTTACTGGCAAAATTTTATTTCAATACTTACTAAAGGCTTTTGGGAGTTAGCAACCCCTAACAAGTCTGTTATGGAAAGAAAATATAAACTGAGAAAGCTTCATATAATTAAAGTGTTCCAGATGATAAAACTCAAAGCCAATTCTTTCCATGATTCAGTTACTTATTGACATCAAAATGGTTATTAAAGATATGAACCATCAGATAAGACAGCTCGCCACGTGTCTCAGTACTAAAACTTTTCTGATTTAGAAGATAGTCCTGCTTCAGTTCCCTTTCTGTTCTATGGTCTTATGCATGTCACTAGAACATGGTAACTAGGCGAGACAAGTCCAAAGGATATAATATGTTACTGCTTTCTCATGCTGAAAGTTAAATTAAACGTGGATGGTAAAAAAAAAGCTATCTGCATTATAAATTTTGCTACGGTGAATTATTATAAACAACCAAGGTATCAAGAAGTGGCAAAAGTTACTTTTATTTTCTTTTTCATTATACATTGTGAGATAGCTCTCCACGTTTTTCTATCAATTCACTCCCACAAAGCATCTCTCCTGAAGGAAGCTTTGATACTGATTCCAGAAACAAAGTTGCCAAAACTCAAGCTGAATTGAATCTAGCTAAGGAAATCTAAACAAATAAATTGATTTTATTTCAACTGCAGAAATAAACAGGGAAAAATGAACAGAAGAGTTATAGGTCTATTTCAAACATGATTCTGATTTATGAGCAACAAACCAAATATTTCTATTTAACATTCAAGAAGTGTTAGCATACTGATAAAGGCAGCTAAGACAGGATGAATGTTGATAATGAGAAAAACAACAAATAAATCTATTCCATCTATGGAATTATCTAGTGTCCTTTTCTGAAGGCTGCATTAGTAAATTTCTTGCGCTTATTTTTTATCCTTGTTCTGAATGCCCACAAATATTAATTTGGCTTTACAAGAGTTATGTGGAGAGAGGATTTTCTGCACTGGAACTGTAGCCTTACAAGAACAATTCTATGATACAACCTCATTTATAAACATCAAAGGCTAAACACAGGATAGCTTACCACTCTTATGTGTTTCACAAAAAACAAACCAAGGCTGAAGTGAGTTCACTATCGTAGTCACCACTCCTATTGTGAACGTGCTATTACTATTATAGATGGCTTTGGAAGTAATACTGAAACTGTACACAAAATGTCTATAGAAAATATCTTAATACGAGAGAGTGCTTGAAACAAAAGTTAATCCTCGTCCTATGAAATATGATCTCTATATATTAACAGATGTGAAATACAACCATAATGTGGAGATTCAAGATTTTAAATGTTACTGAAATGTTCCCAGACATGTACTTTCTGGCAGTTTTACTTTGGCAATTTTGACATTTTAGGCACAACTTTTAGTTGTATTTGCTCAGAAGGACATAAAAGTATATGTTCTCTAAAATTGTTTTTAAAGAAAAATAAACTTTTTTTTTCAATTTAGGCATGAATTATTAATAGCTTTTTTAATCTGCCCAAGACACTTGGAATATATTGTGAGTACATATTAACAAACATACCTTCCTAACATCTGAACTTTTAGGTTCTGTGGTCCAGGTGATGATTCGAGACACTGCTAACCTAGTTTCACTTGAATTTACAAAATCCCCTGGATCCATCTGTTGTGCAAGAGTCTCTATGTATTTAAGAATTGCAACTTTTACCTGTAAAGAGAAATAGAGTTAGCTGGATAATAAAAACTGTGCAGCAAGAACAAAAGTGCTTACAGAACACAGTGCACATTCTCTAAAATACTTATTTAATTATCCTAAACATCTTTTCAGCATTGGCATAAAACTTCAGGCAGCAAATTAATTTACAGAGAGGTACATTATTTCAAGAAGGAAGTTATACAGAAACTGAATTAACAGAAATTTCAGGTTTCACTGGTAGTGGCTAAAAGATAACCATCATTTAGCAAACAGAAAATGAAAGCACACAAAACATTTGTGCACATTCAAAACTATTGAGAACTTCTTTCAAACATTAAAATAAAAAAAGGACATAATCTGATAAACCAATAATCAGGTTAAGTTAGAATAAGAATACTCAGTACCCTTTCATGAAAACCAGTGTTCAGCAGTCAGTACTGCTGGGGATAAGCTCTATGAATCTTCTGACTGAAAATTAAAAGGTATGGAATAGAGTTTCTACAAAAGACCTTGACAGATAAACAGTTTTCCTTTGAAGATATTAAGGAGATAGACATGAGTTTACCAGGACAGAAGAGCTGTTCTAGGCTTTCAACTGCCCAGACATCGTTCTCTGAATTTCCTGACTCCCCTTATGCAGAATTACAGTTTTAATTGTTCCAACTGCAACCTCTCTTCAGTTTCTTCAAAACTGCACCACTGCCCAGCTTTAGTAGAAGGGGTGCTACGCCCATAATTCTCTTAAACATTCTCTGCTCAGTTCCTGCTGCCCCAGAGATAAATGTCATTCAACCCATCAAAAAAAGTGGTTAACACTCATTTATGCAACCTTTTCAACTTGGGTAATTCTAGCTCAGTGGAAATAAAAGGAGGGAGAAACAAATGCCCCTCACAAGCAGAAAGCAAGCAAGCTCTGGGCTTTTATAGTCAATTATATATGATTTATAGTGTTCTGAACAAAACTATTTAGCAACTTCCATCGGTCATCAAAACTTCCAAGCTGTTAGCACACATGATACAACACTAAATGACATGCACATTACTGATAACTGATACATTGATAATGAACACTTAATTTTCACAGCAGCTGTTAGAGTTGGACTTTTTCAAGGTTACACAACAACCAACAGCTAGAGGTTTTCAGCTTAGGCAAATCAATACCAACATACTTGGTACGGAAACACTTAGCAAGATTCTTTCTAAGAGAAGGAAAACACAAAAATCCCTATAATGAGATGCACTTATTACTGATATAAAACACCCTATACTGAATTCTGAAAGAGCAGCAAATCTACTTGTGATGCATTTTAGTCACTACTACTATCTTTTAAGAATCCAATTTATCTTTACAAGACCTGAGAGAAATTATTTTTAACTGCAATGAAAGCAGCTGCAGGAATTCTTAAAATTACTGTTTGCTGTTTATCTCAAACCACTGTCTCTGAAGCTGATTAATACTGCCATGACTTTACTTGCAAGCTGTAGGCTGAATTTATTGCAACTAGCTGGACTACAAGCACTGAGATAGTGAGTATTTTTCCTATACAGTATACAACACAGAGAGACACTTGAAGAATAGCACAGTTGTAGTAAGTGAGCTAAAATATAAAGCAAGCTTCAGGTAGCGCTATTATTCACAAAAACCAGATAAATGAAACCAAAGTGTTTCCATAAACATATTTCACAGGTAAATTTTGGCACAAAAATATTCTGTGCAACTCATCTCCACAAAGATTCAGGAAATGCTGTAAGGATGCTACACAGTCAGTGTCAGAAGGCAAATTGTTTTCTTGTGAAACATTTTAAATTTACTGAGTCTCATTTTCTCCACAAAATCACTGAAATGTTCCACCTAATAGGGAAGAGCAGAGAGGAATGTAAAGAATACTTTACTTAAAATAGACAAATGTCCATCTCTTACAGCACTCTCCTAGGATGGAAGAGACTGAACTCTGCCTTACTCAGACTGACCTGCCTCAGGTGAAATGCAGTCACAGTGTTTTCCAGCTTGCCACATCCCTTGTATCTATCCTAACACCTGGGTTACTTTGCTACCACCCCTATCTTGCTTTTACCAAATGACTACAGTAACCATAATGACTGACTTTTAAAGGGCTCTCTTATCTCCATGAATGTGCTGTGGTTTTTGTCTTTTTGTTTTTTTAATCCAGAAAATTTAATATGAATTTAGAGGGGGGGAAAAAAAAACAACTGTAGCAAAAAACTTATTTCAAGACATTCATATTTTCAAAAGAAAGAGTAATTCAGAAATTTCTAATGAGCTTTGGCCAAAATGCTTATAAACAGTTCCTCTCTGTGTGTGAGCCATCAGGTATTCAACCTGAGAAAAATGAAAGTGATGCTTTGAAGTATTTTCCAGGACAACACTTGTCCATAAAAAAACATGTGTTCTGCACCTGCAAAATAATAAGCTTCTTACATTATACCCTGTCTATTGCATGTGACTACTATGCCCATGCATAAATTGGACCAAAACAGATGCATGCACCTGACATCTGTAAACTGTATTTCAGCAGCTCACCACAGCTGCATGTTTCTTTAATACAAATGAATAAGACAGGACACAATACAGCACTGTGTATATTCTACACCAGTAGAATAACATCATCTCTCTGTTCGTTCAGCTTTCCTAATCCACCTCCTATACTCACTCTAAAAGCTTGAATTTATTTTCCAAGGCTTAGGTGTGTGTAAACGTTAAACAATGACAATGACAGTTTAGTCTGAAGGATGACGATTGGTAGTACTTCCACATGAAAACAAGAAAGGAGCCTCATATGAAAGAAGGAATCCTTCAATGGAAGCAAATTCCTGATTTTATCACATCCTGAACTAAAACTATCTATATTTTATTTATTTATTTATTTGTTTATTTATTTATTTTTACCCCCAGAGAAAAAGCAAAAGCAGAAGATCCCAAGAAACAGAGCAGTACCTTAAGATTTTTCAGTTAATCTCAGAGATCTGGGTGCTTTGAGGATGGAATTTTGGCAAAACATTCAGAGTGGATATCAGACAAATAATTTTGCAATTTAAGTGCAGTAACTTCACTGCTTTGATTAGAAGTTGTAATTATCTAGCAAAGATGGAAGATGGGAGACAGGCATCACTTCTTTCTGAAAAAACTCACCTTCTCTTTAGCAGTTAGACAATAAGGTGTCCCAAAAAGAATTGCTCAATCACCAAATTCACCTTTCTGGTGAGGAAAACCAAGTAAAATAAAACCAAGTCCAATTTGTTCCAAGGATTTATTTAAACAACAAACTGATTTTTACTACCTCATTTGCTGTCTTCAATAAATGACAGCAGTCCCTTTTTAACACAGCTTCTACAGTGGTCAACGTATCAACTGTCCTCAAAAGCTTAAAAATGTAAGTTTTACTGTATTGTAGACAAAAAAGGCATATTCAGGTGACTTTAGGTTCAACACAACTTGGAAAAACACATTCTTGTGCAGTATCAAATGGCGCAATAATAGTTCGTGCAGGATAGAGCAGAAAATGCCAGCTGTATGCTTGTTATTTCCCCATTTATCTCACTGGTAAATCTTCAGATTTGATGATGCATTTATCCTAAAATCATTTGTAAATGTAAATGTACTACAGGAGTCAGGTTGGTTTCTTCTTTTTTTCCAACCCCCATTTTCAAGTCTGTGGGTAGAGATTTTTAATACATAAAAATGTGTGTGCATACAAATCCACACACAGCTTTCAGAAAAGTAAGGGTACTACGAAGGGAGCTTGTTTTTAATGCAAAAAGTTTATATTAAAATATCTTAAATGAGCTGAAGACCTAACAGGCTAAGCACAGGAAAACTTACACATGAACTAGGAAAACAATATTGGGAAATCACAAACATAAAATTAGAAGACTTGATAGAGTGAGTTTGCATAACCAGCTTGATGTTAGGCGGCCACATTTTTCTTGCTCATTTTTACCATACTGTTGTTTTATTAGATCTCACTTGCAGCAAACATTTCCATAGTAGTGTAATGTTTAAAGTTGAACATCTGCATGCTTAAAGTTTCTCGCAAAGGTTAGTAGCAGCATATGAATGCATTCAAAAAAAAAAGTATTGGAAACACTGTAAGAGTTTTGACATAGGGTTAAGAATAAAGACAGTAATTCAGACAAAAACCTTTGAGCTCCAAAAAGAGCGAAGCTGGTCCTGCAGTGCTGGCTTGACTGTCTGAAAGTTTACAAAAACAAAATCCACTAATTGAAAATCTATTTTTTTTGTAAAACAGAAGAAAACAAAAATAACAATCCAAAGGTAAGTAAGACAATCAAATGTCTACAAATTATGATTCTGTTTATCAGGTAAGCCTGAACATTCTTACCTTCAAACTAGGTGTTTGAGTCTGGTCAACAGTAAATCTCATTAAAATACTAAACTGAAGATCATTTGGAAAAGATTCCCTGTAAAATAAATCACACCACATTTTATTTTATAAACTTCATACTTTAAACTTTTATATTCTTTATTATATTAGGAACAAAAAAAAAGCCTACCAATTTTGTTGACACTGACTTTTCACCTAGCTCATAGAGGAGAAAATTTAAGAAGTCACTATTCTGAAGTAGTTAAATGTAAAATATATATAATGTAACTAGTAACAAATTATATTGTAGTACCCTGAATCTAAACACATGCAATTCTGAAAATCTCACAATTATTATGCACTTGAACTGTTAAAAGCATACACAACACTCCTCCAAATTTCTCTGAATGATCCTGTCCATTCTACCTGCCTCTGTTCTTCATTACTCCACACTCTGGTATAACCCTACTGGGCCTCTGCTGCAGCAGAAAATGTTAGCTTGTCCCATTCTTCAGAGAACAGAGGATGAGAAGAAGATTCCAGTACTTTTCCAATTCTACTTAAAAATCTAGCCCTCATCTGGGAACAAAGCTGGCTGGTTGACTGCTCTCAGAACCATGTAAAGTTGTTTGGGGAGAGTGAAGGAAGAATATGGCAATAATAGACTTGCTTTCTAACTCCTTAAGAGACGTTCTAACAATATTGCAACAATATTCTGATATCAAAATGAAGAAAAAAATAACTAAAAATGATAACACACATGGCTCAAATTCACCTTTTGAAATTTGGCAAGTAGAAACATTAATTGTTCAGCATCAAGGAATCAAAACTCTTCAAACATTCAGAAAACCAGAGCACTTAAGCAGTAAGTTTTTTCATGATCTGTTGTTAGGTCTGTATTTTTCCAAGAATCTCATTGCATGTATTTGCACATATGTACAGACAAAACACCTTGGAGATAGCATGAGGTGATGATCTATTATGTTGCTGGGTTTTTTTTGTGTGTGTTTTTTCCCCCAAAACTCATTACCTTGTGACATCAAGTGCCTTCTGAACTTTTGCTTGTACAGACCCAAGCAGGTCAGCACCCATTTTCTTCAATAGCTGGGTCAGCAGTACAAATAGCCAGTCCTGCAGATCTTCTTTATGGACCTGGATGAAGTCCACCAGTGTCTCCAAAAACATACTGAACACCTAAAAGGTATAAGAAGAAGGAAAGAGGGTAGGATGGGGAAAAAGAGGAAATGACACTGACATATGCTGAACTTACAAACAAAGAAGCAGCAGTAAGGGAATCAGAGGCAGAGATAGGCAGTGTTTTGCAGCCAAGCAGGAAAAAAATAAAAAAGAACCTGTCTTGCTTTTTCATTGGATTTTGATACAAGAGTACAGTGGAAGCATTAGCTGACTTCTGCAGAAGTTTGAAAACTAGGTATTCCATGCAGTATTGTCAAGAAAAGAAATGCTTACTGTGATGGCTGGCGCAATCTCATTTTTTTAAAGTAAAACTTTTTTTTCCCCAGTTCAAGCTTTATCATTAAGTGGATTTTACATACTCCTCAATGACTACAAAAACACCTTCTCTCTAAAGCAAAAAAAGCAGCTACAGTGCTCTAGTAGAATCTTCACTGTAAATATCTTCACTACTAAGTACTGCAAGATCATGAAAGCTGGCCAACTCCTTACAGAAAACATTTCTGGAACAGAACAAGGCTCTTCTGCTATTGCAGATACCCAAACTCAAAGCCATTCCCCAGAGCAGGAAAAAAAGCCACAATACGTTTTGGATTGACAGCTGTTTAAGTACTTTAGTAATCCAAAACATATTATCCATTGTGTTCTTTTAAACAAATAATGCTGAAAATACGGTATTCCGTTTTTAAAAAGTGATGCATACTTATGTATAATAACTTTACCATGGAGATCAAGAAGAAGGACATCATAAATACACAACTTCATCTGAACAGTCTATTTTGTATCTCTCACTGATTTTATGTTTTTCCTAGGCTCACAATGATATCAAGACGTGTATGCTATAAATTCAGTGTAGTTCATAGGTTTCCCATTTCTCAGATAACAAAAATGGGTATTTGAGCTGAAAATGCTGCCTTCACATCTGACTTGCACTCTTGTTCCAGCAAATAGCTGGGTACAGCAAAGTTATGATGATACAAAGAGATCTGGACACATACTGCCTCCTGAGTATGTACCTGACATGGGTACAAGGCTGGAAATACCTGCTGCAGAGGATGGGCTGTAACATCACATCCTCCTCCTCCTCCTCCTGCAGCTTATCTGCCTTGTGATGATGCCAAATTCTGCTGCTTAAGAGTGGATGTACCCCAGTAGCAATGATACCTCACATGGCTGTAGATACCACACCACAGAAATGGGCTTACATCCACAACACTGTCCAAGAATGGAGGGGTCAGACCATTACTGAAGGAAGTACATCTCCTAGCTTTTCATGATGATAAATCAAGCCAGGGTAAGTCAATTCATATAATGAAAAAAATAAATCAATAGAGTTAGGCTAAAAAATGTCTCAACATTTACATTAAAAGTAATCAGATAATTTCAGACCAGAGAATCTATAAAGAGACACCATGAACACCAAAAAATCTTCATTAGAAATGAAATAATACAAACACTACTTAATATAAAGCCAATCAGGATGTAACAGTACAACCTCCCTTTTGGGGTAAATTAGGTTTTTATGCAAGTCTGACATTTAAAAATTGCCCTCCCAGAAGTGGGAAGTAATTTTCACACTTGTGATTGTAAATGCCTTCTCTATTTGGCTGAACTGAAACCATATGCCACTACACACAAAGGGTTAATCATGGACACAGTTTTTAAAAGCTAGACAAAACCGAGCCAAACAGTACTTTCTGTATTCTAATGTTACTGTCTTTGGATTTTACAGCCCCCTAGAATAAGAAGAAAAAAATAAAGTACTATAAAGATTACACTGGAAATCTTCCAACTGTATTTAAAATCTTTACAATTAAATTATTTAGCACAGCAGAACTTAGAAACTGTAGCTGTTTCTGCATACCAATACACACACTTCTTCATTAAAATGTGCAGGCTGAACAGACTGGTTACAACAAGCTATTTGATGGAGTAATGCAGACTCCTTATGATACTTTCAACAAGTAAAGCGGCTTGAAGTGAAATCAGTATGAAGTGAAAAATGAATCACTAAGGCAAAAGTACTTTAAAAATTTCGTGCCAACTTTTTAATGTTAAAAATACACATTCACAACTGATGACTCAGTTTTCTTTTCAGGCTTTGATTTTAGCTCTACCACATAACTGCCAGCAGAAAAGTTGTGTAAGTTTAATCATTTTCTGGTATGAAAGATATAAAAATATCATGGCTTTTTGTCTCAGTCAAAGCGTGAGGATTTAAAAAAAAAAAAAGTTGGAAGAGAATTTAAGGTAAAGGATGAGTTTGGAATGGAAAATGGAACTCAGCCACCTTCATCTTGAACAATGTAGGCAGGTACTGCAACTTCTGCCACCTTCATCTTGAACAATGTAGGCAGGTACTGCAACTTCTACAGTCTCCACTTTTAAGATGCAACTTAAAACTTCTATCAAGCACCTAAAGCTGAAGTTCTTAATAATTTGACAGTGGAAAAAATCAACAGATATGAAAATAATTGTAACTGGTCTACCTTTAAAGTGAATTATTTCAGATGTGCCAACCACCACAATATAAAGCAGGAATGCATAACCAAACAATGTCAGTTAATTAGTAGATAAAGCACATCTCAAAACTTTGCCACACAGTTTACATCATTGTATACAGCATTTTATGATTGCAAAAGGCTTGACACTGCATGAACTTGTTGGGGAAGAAAAATAGAGAAAAAGGGTTAATTGCACATTCATGCAAATAAGGTTAGGCTTCCAACAAATACTGAACCAACTTACTCTCTAAAGAGAGTTCCAACACAGGAGACAGCATGCAAAACAAAACAAAACAAGAAACAAAAACAAAAAAGGGAAAAAGATAAAAACATGTAAATTAGTGGCCACCAATACAAAGTTCCTGTATGGAATATAAAATGAAACAAAACAAAAAAGGTATTTCAAAGCTTTTATGACAAATTTAAGGATTTTACTGGGATATCTAAACTATTTTAGAAGTAAGCACTGGCACATCCTTCAAATCATTCACCCATTTTCTCCTCCAAATGATATTACTGTACGCTACTCCCAAGCAATTCCCTACATCCAGATACCATGTTAAAAGAAACCCTTAAATGGAAAAAAAGACAACACAGAAGTGATGAGCGAATTATTCCTACAGGCATTTGAAGACAAGATTATAAGATTAGATCTGTGCAGCCATATATGCGTGATAAAAAAAATCCACAGCTCAAGAACTCTGATACTTGAGCTGACCCCCCAGTAGCATATTCACCCATTATCAAAAAACAGGCAAGCCTTCAGTGACTCAAACAGGTGCTAACACCTATGCTACCACATTACTCAAATTTCAGAACTCAAAAGTTACATTATTCCATGTCAGAATGCCCGATAAACAGCAACCAAAAGAATTGGGCTGGATTGCAGTAATTCATAAAGGCCCAATGAAAATTTAACTGACACATACAGCTATATTTTGGAGCGCTTTCATTCTCCTCCTCCACCCTAACCTCAACCAAAATCCCCAGGATAGCACCAATAGATGCAGAGCTGCTGTATGAGTTAAAGGAAGAATGATCCACCAAAATTAAGCCAAGCTGCTATTCACAATTTTATCATACTTCATTTAGAAACCCAAACATATTTCAGTATTTAAGTTTCTTTGCTCTCTACTTTTTAATTGAACATTTTGTTTCTCTTCAGCTTGGTTTTGGTTGTGTCTACTGAATTACGGCAGTATGTAAGCAAGTTTATTGCGATGCTTATGTGTGCAATGCGATTTTCCTCCAAAAATACTGAGAGCATTCACCTGTTTTTACTTTTCCTGCCAGAAAAGTAACAAAGTTTGCCTGTCAAGATTTCGTATCTCTCTAAGTTCGTTTTCCATCAAAGCAATCACAAAGACTTAAAAATGTTAAAAGTGTTGCATAATCAAGGCTTCTTCTCAACAGAACTGTGGAAAGCCGACAGCTCTGAAGTAACTACTCCACTGTTTTTCTGGGTTATCACTTTATCAATTCTGAAATACAGATATGAAGTGGCACATGTACATTCAACATAAAAAATAGAGTTTCTTCCAAGCAAGACTGTAGCTGTAAACTAAACATGAAGTTACATGTTTTCTGTATGTTATTATTTTAACTTTGATCAGGTTCATATTCACTTGCAGTTCTTTAGCAAGTGGAAATTATTGCAGCAGATCATATACACATATATATGCTGCATATATATGCATCTCTCACAATAAGTGTTAAAAAAATAACAGGAGTGGTAACTCAGTTTTAAAGATTTATAATGTCCTTATGAAACAGATGACTTATTCTTAGTTATATCATCCACACACAGTCTTTACTACTGTAAAAATTAATAAATAATTATTTTCTTTTATACATCAACGTACTTGGCATCTCAATTATTCTTAATGCTACAGAATTATTCTGTCTTTCTGTGAAACTAGTGGAAGATATCAGTAGCGATGGAAACATAGAATACATACGCTGGAAAATAAGTAAGCACATATTTGGTACAGTTAAGATTACATATCTTTCATTATGACTTAAATTATTGCAGCAGGGTGTTTTGTTTGTAGTTGAGAGGAAACTACTAGCTTATGCTGAAGTGACCTTTGTAAACACCACAACTTTCTACAGATTTTTGCCAATTTCTAGTACTAACTGGTAAACTCATATATCTTAACTGAAATAAACCTTCACTTTATTTCAATTATCTTGCAACAAAAGGCATGGAATTACCTTGTTCAAAGCTGCAAATGAAATGGATTCAGACCTGAGATCAGTAGCTGTGTACAGAACATACTTTGTGAAATTTTTCCATGTGCAACTACTGCCAATATTTCACTGAAGCTGAAGTTGGCCTTCCATGAACATGTTTTCAAACTTTTACTGCAGGTAATGAAACCTAAACATACCTTACTGTGAGGATCAGCAAACATTCTTGTGAAGATTTCACACAGCCTTTTCAACTCAACACGACTGTCAAAGTGACAAAATACATTAGTCAACTCGAGTGCCAGTACTATTGGTACACTAATTCACAGCAACCAGTGAAATCAACCCTCAGTGCTAAATCTAATAATCTAGTAAACCAATTTGAAAAAAAGCACTTCCTCTAAGACATATATAAAAATAACTTTGTCTAAAATATGACTCTCAAGCTAGAAATGAATCTTTAATTAACATCTTAAAACAGCAAAAGTCACTTGAAATTTCTATTCCTAACTACTGTAATAGAGGCACTCATGGTTCTCAGAGCTAGCCATGAACAGTTTCTTCTGAATAAAAAACCTATGCTAGCATGTTATCAATACTAAATGCAACCACTTTGAGACTCCTCTGTATTATAAGTATGCTACTGATTTTAAATTCCATTTTTAAACAAAGCATTTTAAGGGACCCTTTGCACTAGTAGTCAGAATGGACAGTAGATTCCTCATTCCTTCCTTCCCCATTCTTACTCTCAGACACACACACTGCTTCCTCTCTCCTCAACTTTCCATGCTGCTTAGAACAATTAGCCTCCTTTCTCATTTTCCCTGCCTTCTTTCAACTCTCCATTAAAAATATTCTACAAATATGTCTTCTTACCTTAAAGTTCTCTGGTTCTTTAATAAATTCTGCAGGCCCAGAAGGCCTTCTTTTCTCTCTGACCAGTTGGAGCTAGCACAGCGATTTAGGACTTCAGCCACATCCTCTGTCTGTCTCATATATGTTGGTATGCTTCCATTCCTAGAGCTGTAGGACCTTTCTGAACAGGCACTTGATGCATCACTGTTGGCATCATCATCTGAGTACATCCCATAAGACTCGTATCTTCTTCGCACGGGCTTCTTCTATTGTTCAGAAACACCTCACGTTAACAGCGATTTACAAAGAGATATTATCCATTATCAGCAGAAACACCAACATTTCCAAGAACTGATGCAAGCCCTACTCCTTGCACTGACAAACGGCTCTCACCGTTCAGCAGTTCAAAGCAAGTTAATAAAAAGATTTAAAAAATGTATGGCTTGCACAGGATTCCAAATATAAAAGCAAAGCAAATGGAAAGAAGACATACGTTTGATGAAACGTTCAGCTTAAGGTTTACTTGTAAAAATTCATAAAATTGCGTGATAGGATGACAGATTGCACTGAAAGTTAGTTATTTGACTTAACTTTACACTTGTTAAAGAATGTAAGAATCAGGTCTAAAACCATATTCTCTCATTTTAGCTTACTTTGCATCAAACATGTTAATATCAAAATATTAAACTACTGAAGAAGGAAAATAATTTCTATACCTTAGTCCGTATGTCTCCTAAGAGCTGATAGCAGTAAATTATTGAAAAGAAACAGAAATTGAGAACAGCAAGGTAAGGCATAGCAGCATTGTCACTACTAAACTACCTGTCACTGGAAAACACAATCTTTTGCAAATTTGACTCAGTTCTCTCTATGTGATTATGAGCGTATCATGCATTACCAATAAGAAGTTTGCCAAACTTCCCTTTCCAAGGACACATTACATGATGTCACCTTCTGGTTGTTCACAAAGCTACTTGTCAAAATCTTTTTCTCTTACACTATTAAAGTATGGAAGCTTCATTTAAACTTCATTTTTCCACGTGCTTATCAATCTTGTTCTGATTAGCAGCATTTTAGGATCGAAAATATTCAAATGTTCTAATTGCAACTATCAGTAGAGAAGTAAATTTGGAAAATGTCCTACTGCAAAATCCCAAATACATTAAAAAACAAAAGCAAGCCAACAGAACAAAACACAACATAACAAAGGCCAGAGGAAAAATGCAGTTTATCCCAAAAGGACAAACATGAGCTGCTGCAAAATAACTCTGCCATTCAAACTCTGGAGCTGAACTGAATAGTTAAAAATCCAGTTTCATTACTCATTCAAATAAGCAGAAGTGATTGTTTTCCCCTTAATTACCATTGCAGTTTAAACAAGGTTTTCATTTTTTCCTTGCTGAATAGCTTTAATGCTATTTAAACACAAACTAGTCAATACATGATGTAATAAGCAAGCTTACTGTCAACACATGCGTGCATATGCACGTAACAGAGTAAAGGAAGAGATAACATAACAACAAAGCAATCCATAATATTTGATTTTAATATTATGTCTGTCGGGATGTTACTGTTCTACTTTTTAAAAAACACAGTACTGACAAGTCTATGATGGGAAAAAACATCCATAACCAGATTCATCTAAATGGAGCCAGCTGCATGGGAGACAAGCATCTTGCTAATACTGTAGTACTCTAATTCAGCTCTTCTCAAACCTTCCTAGTTGTGTAGATTCTAGCTAAAACATACAAATTAATTTTCCTCTAGCACTTATAGAAACATCACGCTATTCTGCATTCAGGTAATACAAAGGAGTTTCTAGGAACAAACTTGATTGCTTCAACTAAGCAGAGAACATTCAAGTCTCAAAAACAGTCATCAGAAGCAAGAGTTTCTCCTCAACTTATTATGCATTTCCTCCTACATTTGTAACCAAGCTGAATTTGAACAAGCTTTGAAACTGCTCAAAGTAAAGGCAGACATTACGTAGCAGCAACGTGGGTTTCCTTGTTATAGACAGAAACTTCTAATGTCCCATGTGCAATTTCTCTCTATTCAACCTTATAAAAATCCATAATGCAGACTGAGTTTGAGTTTGCTAACAAGCATTCCAGATTTCTGCCCACAACTTTCTGCAAGTTTACAATATCAAAAATGGTAAACACTAATGATCAACAACACCATGACTTGCTAGGCAAGATGCCACAGATAGTATTATCTCAGTGCCTGCGAAAGCAAATGAGTTTTAAATAGATTTATCATGAAAACCAAGAAGTCAATAAGCTGGCAAGATTATACAAACATAACTGACTTCTTCAGATTCTTCTTCCTTTAAAATTTTGTTTCCCTCTCTGAAACTAGATGATATTTAAGGTCCTTTCCAATGCAAATTTAACTATGATTCAAGATCTATTTTTTTGTTGCTAAAAAATAACAACAAACTCCTTAAAGTATTCTATTAGTTATGTAATAGATAATAGATATAAATAATGTTACACAAATATTCTACAATATGTGATAAAAATGTTGAAAACTCACAATACCAGTATTTTAAATTATTTGAAGATTTCAGCTTGCTGAGACTGATGGCAGAACAATGAAACACATGACATGTGCTTTCAGTTTGGCTAACTGGGGCACAGCGGAGAAGCCAAAAGACCCTTTTAAAGAACAGTATGGTTCAGACCAAAAATCAGTGTAACATTTTAAAAATAAAAACCAAGCTTACTAAACACTGACTGCCACCAGTTTATCTCTCCAGCATTAACCTTGCACTTTGTCAAAGCAACCTGAAGTGTACCTTAGGTCTTAATCATCCCCAGCTCTGAGAAGCCTACCAACCTCAATCTATCTAGATGTTTGTGTAGCTGTTGTGGGATACTGCTTCTAAGTGCCTTCTCCTCAAGAGGCTCCTCCAGCTATTCCAACAGAAGAGCCCAAGACTATATCCTGCCTGCCATGGAAAATAAACATTTTTCAAAAGTTAAGAACAAAAATTCCCATGCTTTGCAGCTAAAGTAATTCAGCTTCTCTTTTTTCCACACTTGCAAGTCAGTAAGACATGGAAGGACAAGTTGTTTTGCACACTTCAATGTACAGACACTAAAGATTTTAGCAGTTTGCATCCTGCACAGGCATGAGAGTCTTACCAAAGCATCTGCTACTGCTTCTTCCACATCAGAACCCGTGTTCAGAACTCGCATAGCACTAACTGATGAGGACAATCTACTCGACTGACTAATTCCAAAGCTGGTACCTGTTAAATCATCAACAAAAAAATGAAAAAAAAAAACCAGACTTCAGTAGGAACAGTAACACAGAATATTAATAATATATTCACTTAAAAAAAAAAAAACCCAAGCAGAAGAAAAGCATTTACTTAATGTTTCTAATAAATCACATAGGGGCTAAAATATGGATGTTTTCATACCAACATCTTGAGTGGTGTAGTGAAAAGTGCAACTGAAATAACAACAGGAATATGAAGATTCCATTCCAGTATCACAGAAGAAAAAAAAGAAAACCAACAACAAATGAATTGCTTTACTAAAAGTAAAGTAGTGCTTTAGTAGTAGTGCTTTTTTTTTTGCTTTTTTTTTTTTTTTACATCTTCATTTTGGGTTTTTGTTTTCATTTCAAAGGAAAGCAAAAATAATAGGAAGGCCATAGAGACTACTGATGAAAAAACTACATGCATAAAGAATGCACTACAAATAATGAATGAGTGGAAAACTAAAAAATCCTCTGCAAGGAAAAATAAAGTGACTGTTAGGGAAGGAAAGGATTATCACTGGGGCATGAGGGTGGAGACAAAATCTAGTAACACAAACATCTCTATCTGGATTATTAAAACTGCAGAACAGAAATTAATATAAAAAATGCTATTTACAACTGAACTATGAGGATAACCAAGTGGGTGGGTGAGAAAAAAAAAATCCAGGATGACTGCACAGAGGACAGCAAAGTGTACTCATCCTTCACCTGTAGCCCCATAAGCATCAGGAGCGTAGAGGGCACCAGTGGATCTGGAGTGATGTCTGGAAGCTGCAATAACAGGATCATACAAACCCTATCTATTACCATGGAATCAAAGTGCTGCAATAGTTGCTTAGATGAACAAAAGCACATTTATCAGAAAGATACAGCTTTAGCACAAGAAATGAATACTACACAGAAGGATAAAGACTCAGACAAGTTCTTTGATTATGTAGAACAGAGAGGTTTATGTACACTGCATATTTCATGCATGATTTTTTAATTTAAAGGATTAAGAGCAGATTAAAAGCAAATATGTTCAAGTTCAAAGAAAAAAGGAAGCATAGGTGTACACACACACACACACACACACACACACACCACGATCCTGAAAAATACTGGAAAAGGTTCACTAATACTGTTTATCCATTGCGGTTAATTCGATTCTACAAGTTCAAGAGCCAGAGCTCACACACCAAACAATGTGGAAGAAAGTAACTACTGCACAAACTGTGTTAGCAGCCGGCAACTGGCATTAGCTTGAGTTCTTGCCCATGTGCAGATAAGCTAGCCTTTACTTAAAATCACCACTTTACAGGTGGAAGTTAAAATTATTCAATTTTAATTAAAAAAAATAAAAGAAGTTAGTGTGATGAGCATTTCACATTTTTATTGTTTTCTTAACAACGTATGCCGGTTACTACAGCTGCTGAAAATCCTTTGAAGTTACGGAAAGCTGGAACCAAAGATGCTTAAGGAGTTCTGAATAAAAAGGAGCACCCTCTTTTATTCTGACGCTTCTATAAAAAAACATTCTTTCAGAGATTCTAAAACAGTTGGCCTACACAATATTGCTGGTATTTTCTTTCTTATATCAAGCAACAATAATGTTTTTTAACCGGTCAGTTTCCTTCTGCAGTTCACTTAATGCAGAATTTTACCATCATGTAACTGAAACTGGCTTTGAAGACTTTGAAGTCTAACCGAAGTGACTCGCATCCCAGCCATAATACTACAATTTAATGAAGAACTGAAAATGCAAATATTTTACACATTTTAGATACACAACGCAGTAAAAATAGAAACCAGGAATTAAATGAATCGTCGCTCACTCTGATTATCTAAGCAATCTAAGAGCCTGGTTTGAATTGAGCAATTCCAGCACAGATCAAATCACATCTGAGAGAGAACGGATCATTTAACCTGAGCAAACCTCAAAATGATCCTGAGCACTGCAAAGACCCCAGAAACAACACTGCTTTTTTTCCCCTTTCTCTGCTTTTTACAGAGGTACAGCAAAGTATTTTATTTCAAGTGAAATCTGCATGAAAATGTTTAGCTAGGTAGCTTTATTAAGAAAATAATACTTTATGGAATACTTGGTTCTTCAGAACACACACCTCAGTATGGAAAAGGAGACAGAACATGTCAAAACACGTGCATCAAGACTGACAGTGGAGTAATCCTTCTCACTATTTTCCATCAACAAGCCCAGAAAACTAAAGGTAAACTTTAGCCATATAATTCAAGATGATCCTGTCTCGATATATATTTGAACTATGCTGGAAAATTTTCTAGGACAGTGAAAGGATGCAATATTTTGGATCAAATGCATCTCATTTCAGATAGTATTTTCAAGAATATTTTTTGTACCCTTTGAGCAGCAGAAGTAACGTATTTACTTATAAATAATTAAAATGAAGAAAAATAACATTAATCAAAATAAGAATTATTTTAAAAGGACTCAAAATAACAACGTATTTCTTGACTACAGTACGAAAATTACACTGGCTTGCTGTTTAATATCAGCTGCACATAAGAGAAAAATTGGCCCTTCCATACTAACTACCAATCTCTTGCTACTGAGTGGCTTTTCTCTCTCCCTCTGTGGTTTTACATTGAGATGTGAGGCTACAGAAGCACTTCATGGAGAGAAGCGACTACAAAACAAGTGTGTCAGTTTACCTGAATGGTTTAGCACTTGTAAGCAAAACTTCCTCTGCTAAAAACCAGATAATACAAACATTTCCTCCCTTCCCCAATACCACGTGTAACTGTTTCTAATTACAGAGATGAACTGATTCGTCTTCTAATTCTATCCTTGAAAAACATCATTATTTTTTTAATAGAAATCAACAATATCTCATTAGACAAAGCTGGTCTAACAAAATACTAAATGACATAAATAGAAGGATTTCAGGCTTCTTTCAGATACAGTTGTTTGTTTGTTTTTAATTCTAACTCCTATGCTTGCTACTCTGCATTCCCTGTGCTATCAGACATTCAATCTATTGTACCTGTACAGGTATTTGTTCTGAAATCTAATACAAAAATTAAACTCCATCTATAGAAATAAAATCTCAGGTAGCATCTGGCCCAATGACCCACTAAGTAACATCATTACTGTGTTAGTTTAACAAAGCTTTGTTGTGTTTTTTTTTTATAATTAACAGCACTGATTAAAAAAAGCAAATGTAAATCACATCTTACATGCATGCAATTAAATTCAAGGTGTAGGGCAGCAAAAGCAGCACAAAAAGAACTGGAAAAATCTCATTTTTAAGAGAAAAGATGTGTGTATGCTACAATACAGTCCACCCGCTGTGTTAAGAGAGACAGGTTTATTACTGGATCCTGCATCATGTCTACTTTTAATTGAATTTCCCAATTAAACAGCATCTGGGTAGATTAGCATTAGTTATTGAAACAGCTTTCATTCAATTAATGCACACTTCCCCAATAGAAACCATGGCTGACAGGAAGCACACTGCCTTAACAGACTGTAACAGACTTCCAGTGCTAATTAGGAGTACAGTCAGGTGCTTCATCTGAGAGAGAAACCAGAGATTTTCTATGTTCAGGATAGGCTTCATGGCTAAAATCACATCACCTTAAACTGCAAACTACAAAATTACACTGTTCAGTCAGACAGTCTTACAGAGAGGGTTTTGTACTGCTGAAAAAATAAAAATCTAGCATGTAAGATACTTTCATCAACATTTGCAACCAAGTTTGTAGCAAGTGACAAGGATACAAGAAGTTTCCCTAATCCGTAGCATGTTAAAATAATTACAAGCAAACTTCCCTATTCCTTTATTCACTTCTCAGAAACACAAACCAGCTTGACAACTATACAAAATCACCTAAGTGTCAGGACAACAAACTGAAATACTCAGTGAAAACAAAACTTACAGCAACTCTAGGAACGAGGACTGAAAGTGGTTACGTTATGTGTGAATGTTAAAGCTTTCAACTTCTTTCCTATCTAAAACCACAGTTCAGTTACTTCTCTGATCCATAATCACTTTTTCTACTCTGATTGAAAATAAACTACAGAACTGTACTTTGGTTCATGTACTAGGATAAGGACTCTGCTACCTGCCCTGTTCATCTGTAGCAAACTGAAGGCAGCCTAGAACACAGCGACTCCTCCGTAGTGGTTCCTTATCTGTACCACTGCATTACTCCCTTTAATGGCACAGAGTACTCCGATGACAGGATAGCTAAGAACAGAATCTGCTTCTTCTCACGTATTAACAGATTCTAGCTGACGCAGGGAAAGGTGGAGAATGACAGTCAAGCTATATTTTAGTTGCTCAAATGGATTAACTGTTTCTGATCAACAGGTAATTTCAAAAACCCTCCAAAAGCAGAATCACCCTTTAAATAACAACAAACAACTAGGTGCAATGAATCACACATCTTTCCAAGCTCCTAAATTTTAAGGTAAGGCTAATACTAGCAAAGTACTTCTGAAGTGTGCAAACCCATTCACACGTTGGTCAATTTTCCATCCAAGTAAATGGTGAGTGAGCCAAGGAAGGGAAAATAACGGTGGCCTGCTACAAGCTACAATGGAGGAGGCATGGGTTCGTTAGGTGCAAATAATGAAGGGCAAAGACAGCCATGCACAACAAGGGGCTCTGAGTACTTACCAAGGGGTGGAAAAGAGCGGACAGGGCTCGTGTCCCTGCTACTTTCACGGCTGGCCTCCCGACTGCACCCCTGACTCACACTAGGCCGAGGAATGCGGCTGCCTCGTGCTAGTATGATTCAGGGTACAGACAAACAGCAGCACAGAAGGGAGAAGACATAAGAAAAGTTGCTGTTTTAATGATATTCTGCTTTTCGGTAAGATCAAAGATGTATTTCTACGAAAAGACACTGATGGTTAGGTTGTATTTTAAGTTTTAACTGATTCCACACAGTTTCTTGATTGTGCTAGAATACACTAAGTGTAGTCAGTTCAGTGAAATTACTTTTTTGGACAGCTAACAAAGTTGATTTACCAACTCTTCACAGAATGGTTGAAAAAACTCTTGAAAAAGATGGAGACTGAACAAGCAATAAAAAAAATATGGAGAGAATATTCATTATCATGCTCTAGGTAACCTACTCAACAGTAACAGAAATGAAAAATTAAGCTTTCACAAGAAGGAAAATATAAAGGCCATACTGCTAGGACATAAATCAAAAATACAAAATAAAGAAGACGAACTGCAGCAATACCTATTGAAAAACACTGCTTGATTTCAGTACAGATAATCAAGTGTAATCAGCTTATACTGTGAGGCATAGGAAGCATGACATTCATTTTCGTATCACAGAAATATATATACACACACACATATCCAGAAGACACAGAAGTAATAAAGAAAACCTTCTTAAAATGGTAATCCATTTTATTTAATGGATACAGTAGTTCGGAGGGTGAGAGTAAGACAAGAGTGAAAGAGGGAAGGAAGAAATGGAGAAGAAAAGAACAACTACTGCATTTTCAGAGCAAAAAAGCTATCTGCTTCAAGTGAGAAAATCTGTCTAGTTTATCAATTCCTAGTGTCAGCATTCAGGTACATTTTAGATTTTTATTTATATGCATTCTAATTTTTACCATCCATCTGTAACGTAAATGCAAGGAATAGTTAGCCAGCACATAACATGAAATCGTCTGTAAAAAAATCAAGAATTCTTTATCAATTCTTACCTACTGACAATCTGGAAGGACTAGCTTCTCTACTGCATCCCTGACTTCTTGGGATTTTGCTTCGTTTTTGTGCAGCTGCAGGGTTCACTAACACTCTCTGAACCCCTGTGTTCATAGTGGAAAGTGTAGTTGTTGTCAAAACTCTTCCAGGAGATCCAGATCTACTGCCAGCTGAAGGCAAAATGAAGGAATGTAAGTAACAGCACATAAACAACCAGGGTTTTAAAAAATGCTTAGAAACAGCAGGAAACTGGTGGTAGACTGAAATGGTCTGGAAAAACATACACAGTAAAAACGTGAAATTTAAAGCACTGGTACAAGTCCTTAAGGAACCACACAGCAGGCAGATACAGTTATCAATACAAGGAAGCACTTGGTGTGGCACTGAGCACTAGGTATGCTCGAGAAACCACAAACTGCAATTCCCATTTTCATCATCAGTTTGGATGTCCCTGACACAAACACTGGCCTGTTCTTTCAAATTTCACTGTGTCGTTAATCATGTTTTCTGTAGCAATGTTAATAAAATAATTTATGAAAGAACAACTAGGAAGCTGAAGTGAGCAACTATAAACCAGTGATTCTGTCATTATCCCAATGCCACCAATGGTTTAATAGAACAGAATCATCATTTTCCTAATATGTGAACTCTTCTTACATGCTCCTTAAAGCATGGGTTCTTCAAACTGGAACTGTTCATTTCAGCACAGCACACCCAATACAAGAAACTTGTCCCTGATGTGGATCCATCCTTTGACATCGCAGTTAGAGCAAATGTCAGTTCTATGCCCTAACAAAGAATCCACTCTTCTTCTACAACTCTGTACCACCAGTTGATATAAATTTATTTGTATTTCCAGCTGCGGAATTGAACAATTCTGCCCAAATACATGGCAAAACACTATTTAAAACAAAGGTTAGTTATGTGCAGATAAGAATATTCCATTAATCTCTTAAAAATAATCACGCAACCATATGATTTCACCTATGCTATCAAATCTATGACCTTAACATGCAACATCTTAACTAAGTTTCATGGGATGCTTCTTATGAGGTATATTTAAAAAAAAAAAAATGAATTCAATAAAGCTTGACTGTATGGGAAAAGAAACAAAATCCTAAAGAAAACAAAATATAGCTAGGTGAAGGGAGAAAACAAAAAGATATATACATGCATATACCTTCAGATTCATTGTTTGAATTCAAACTTGAAATGGTTACTTAGCAAAATGCCCTTTTCCAAACTATGGACCTATTCAGCAGAAATGATAAATAAATTTTAAACAGCCTAGAAAAAAATAAGCATAGCTTCTATAATTAGGGGTAGTGTAGGGAAGGAAAAAGAATAGGCAAGTTGATAAAATTGCTGTGGTCTGCAGAAGTTAAGGGTTTGTCAGTTTCTTCATGTTGGGGTAATTCAACTTATGCCTGATTCTACTATTCTGTGCTCCACTTTTCAGTATTGCCAACCCAAATGCTGGGAAAGCCTTCCACTGTCCCAGAGATTTTTAGACTATATTCTACAATATGTCAGATAGTAGAGAATTTCAGTTCTCCTCAAAATATGCAGGTGGAATGTAACCTCTCACTATTCTAGCTTATTTTTAATATCTTTTTGTCTGACCTGCAGAGCATACCACCATAGCCTAACTATACCAAACACAGTGTAATATCCTGAAAAAGTTAAGAGCAACACCACTGTCATGCTGTTCTTAGCACTACCATCAGCATCAGATCTAAACAGCGAAAGCTAGATGATAAATTAAAAAGGAGGAATTACTAAAGCAGTACTCTAAACTGACAAAACCCTCCCAGTTCTTCTGCCTTCTGAATAACAGTTGCATCATAGGAGTTAAGTGCAGCGTATGGAAAAAAGCAAGCCAGAATTTCTGCTGAATAGGGGCCTTAAAATGAGGTGAAACAGGTGATCAAACAATGATGTATACACAAATTCTGTAGACTCTTACCACCAATGGGGTTAGCAGACTGTGATCCTGAACAAGTGTAAAGGCAGGATTAGGGTGGGGGTTTATAGTCCATGAAGAGGGAGGGAGCAGAGCAGATTTTAAAATGGATGGCAAATGGAAATAAGAAAGCTTTAGTCATTTCACACAGGAAAAAAAGCCACAAGGGGGTTATGCTAAAGCAGTGCTTTTAAGTAGCTTCCACAATTGAAAAACTAAGTTCAAATGCCATGTACAAAGCAGATGAAGCAAAGCTGCACAAGCAAATTACAATTCTTCAGCTTTCTAATCAATGGCTGGGTAACACTGAAGAATTAATTTCAATTAAACATGAAACTGTAGCCTTCAAATTACTTTTAAAATAAACTAGGCTGCCAAAACAACTTCAAATTTTCAACAGCTGAACAAAAATTACACACAAGGCCAAAACATATTTTTGTTCAAGACAGACAGTAAAGGAACTGAGCTGCAAGTGCGGTGGATGACCAAAAAAAAGCAAACAACTTTCACAATGGCACATTTGAAAAGACTTGCATATAATTTAGGGTTTTCCTCTTTCTCAATTCATCTGAAGTGTAACAGTAAGAATTTGTTTCCATTCAGAAATTTTATTCTCTGAATGAAGACTAATTTAATTTTAGCATACCTTGCTGAATTAACTGATAGCCAAATAGAAAGGGACAGGAAAAAACTGAACAATTTTTTCCACGGATAAAGTAATGGGATGCAGGTTGTACAGATATTTATTTTAGGAACCAATTTAATAATTGAGGTAAGTGTAGGAGTAAAGTCCTTCTAAAACCCTAAAAAGTATCATTTGTTAAAGCATTCAGATCTGCAAGTCTTTCACACAATGAGCTTCGAACAAAAATACTGAATAGTATTTACAAAAGCATCTGTGTTACAGTCTTTTGTTGTTGTTGGTTAAGAAATATTAAGCTTAAATCTAATATGAAATTATTTCCCTGCTACAAATGAGGAAACTAAACCAACCCCAGGTAGGGAAACATCAAGAATCTCGCTCCATGCGATGCTGTGGAATTTTTATTTATGTAAAGAAGCATCACCTAAACAGCAGGTATACACTGCCTGACAGCTCTCCTTCACCTTATATTTGCCCTGTTTACCTTCTTTAAAGTGTGTCAGAATTCTTGTTCTCCCCAGCTCACAGGCTATAACGAGCTAACTGAAAGTATCAGTTCTGAACGGATGTAGTGATAAAAGGCACTGAAGATGCGTCCTTATATTTAATTTTTACACATTATCACAAGTAAACACATCTAGTTATTTCAATATCTATTCAGCTCATCTCTGTTGACATCTATACGGTAAAAAAAAAAAAAAAAGAATTATCTTGCAAAAAAACTGTCATCATCTGCAAAAATCAAACTGTACGTGCTTCAGTTTGTTTCCCTGGATTTGTCGTCAGTTCAGTGTGACATGATGTGTATCATCAGAGAAGTTGTAGATCACAACTTAAATTTTAAACTCCCCTCCCTCCAGTTTATTTTTAAGAATTTATTACATTTCTTCAAAGAAAGATCAGCTCCTTCCAAGTATCAGTGAAAAGATAGAGATATTTCTCACTGCTCTTACTAAAGTAGTTTTTAGGTCTTTTGCTGTCCCTACTTTGCCCTTAAACTGTTAATCCAAAAAATTCTTTGCTTATGACAGTTGACAATGAAAACATAGAACAAGTCTTGCACAACTTCTGTCACAGCCAGTAACTAAGTTTAACTTTCAACCACAAATAATCATGGGATTAGATAACTACCCATGAAAAGTTTACTTAAGAGCATTTCTGTTATTTATTTTATTATTTTTTATTTATTTGCTCAGTTTTGGTTTTTGGTGTGTTTTTTTTTTTTAGAATTTTAGTTCACAAAACCTGAAATTATTGGATCAAATATGATCCAACTACATTTGATGGAAAATGAATTCTACAGAATAGAATGGAACAGGAGGTGCTCTATTAGAAAAATTAACAGAATTTTTTCTACTTTTTTAACCGTTAAAATTCTAGTTAGGGGAAATGCAGTCATCACTAAGAAGAAGATAAACATTTCTGCCATTAACCACAGAATTAAAGGTTTTTACTGAAAGTAGATGCAGTTAGTTAGAAGAATAATTACAGTGGTAAATTGAAAATCTATGCTACTTACTAACTTTGTAACATGAAACCTGTTAAACCTGTTATTCACATTAATTTTATCATTCGTTTCTGTTCCTTTCATTAATTTAATTGAATTCAATTTAATTAAAAGATGTTTAATGCATTTCACTAGGTGAGACAAAGCTGAAAACCTGAAAACAATAAAGGTATGTTTTCAGAAGTCAGCTGTAGGCATCAGATAACAAACAAACTGCCATAGGTCTGCCAGTGTCAAGGAAGGTGAGGTAGAGTCAGGTCTCTAATGACAGGCAGCTCAACTAGATGAGAAATTCTCCATTTGCTTTTGCTTATGAGCACACAAGAAGATTACTGGGGATCAGCTAACATACAGCAAATTTATTCTTTACAACTTTTGGTTTCAGCGCAAGGTACAGAACAGACTGTCTGGTTAGTGAGTAGTGTTTTTTGTTCCAAAGAGATAAGTCGAAGTAAGGTAATGTCTATAACACAAAAAAGGAGTAAATATTCAAGAACTAGCATAGTGGCCTAGCTTAAAATGAAATTTGCTATTTCTGGCTGAAGATGTAAGACTTCTTGAAAAGTGAAAGATTATTTTTTAAGGTTAACACTGAAGACACCATTCAGCCTACACATTTTTCTGAGTTATTTCTCCATGCATTACAGATAATTGACACAGATATTTTACTGGTGTTGTGTGTTTAGGATTTGGGGATGAGGGGGAGAGAAGAATGTTGAGGGGTTATAACTGAAGAAAGAATTTAAGGGAGGGTTCAGTTCTTTTTACATGATCTAACTGAACTGACAAACTAAGACCTAGCCTACTATTTTGCCCAGAGAAAAACAACATGAATTAGAAAAGCATGCAAATACCACTGACCCAAAACACTGAAAAAATACCTTCATTTTTCTCTGGCGATGATGAACCTAAGGCACAGAACAACAACTCAGTATGTAGCTTGTTTTTTTTTAAATTAACTTTGACTGTAGCCATTTGTCAATGAACGTATGCTAAAGCATTTGGCCTTTTATCAGGTATATCTGAGAAACAGCAAATACATACGCTGAGACTGAGAGACCACTTTGGTTCTACTCCGTCCTCTGGAATCTGTTTTGGAATTTCCAATACCAACAGAAGGTGTTGAAAGCTTTGTTCGTATACGACCTACAACAGAAAAATGGCATTCAGTTAGTTTTTCACAGCAACGCAGGAAGTAAAGCATTAGTAGCATTTACTAATACGTTCTTGGATTTCTGTACATAAAAACAAAGCACAATGTAAAAGGTGAAAATTCACTTGGGATAATTAGTAGAAATTTGAACATATTGAAAAGACTTAATAATTGAGGGTTCAGAATACTTCTCTGATGCTACATGCCTCAGTAAGTCATTTGCATGTTACCATTTAAATACCCTGAACTAGTTAATTCTTGCTTCCTACATGAATATGTTGATCACATTACAAAAAGGGAAATGTATTAAATATATAACAGGCAATGGAGCTGCTAATACTGCAGATTTGGTCTTTTCATTATTACTTGTGGTTATAATTCTACATTAACTGTCACAAAACTACAAAACTAGCCTTGTTTAACTTCTGAATAGGGTTCTGAGATTTCTTCCTAAATTCTGTGTTCTTTTTAGAAACCCAATACTATCTTTTCTATTACTGTACTGTTTTCCTGACCATGGTAAAATAGACTTCTAGACGATTTACAGCAATTAGGAAATGTAAATTTATGTAAATTTAAGTCTCAGTGTCAGCATGGTATCAAAAAATACTAATCCTCTCAGCAGACAGAAGAACTGACAATTCCGAAACAACAGAAATCATTTCTCTCTAGAATGCCAGAGGTTGACATTTTTTGCACTATTAGCCATATCCCTCATAAATGTCCAAAGAACAACAAAATTACCAAGGAAAGGAACATAGAGGGGAAAAAAAAAACCAAAAAACACCAAAAACCCTCCCATAAAACTATGCTAACCATGCTTCTCAGAAGTTTCACAAACAAAACCTAAAAGGTTTGAGCATCGTGGATTTAGCTCAACAAGTAATTCACTTTTTAAAATAGAATAATTTCAATGTTTTCTAGACATGTATAGTCAATATTAGACCCAGAATAACTAGGTACACAGACTATTCTTTAGCTCTAGTCTCTTTAAAGTTTCCACACCAGAATATGGAGACCAACCAAGTTAATATTATTCATCCAAGTAGAGGAAGTAGCTATAGATGAGAGTCTATAAGAAGAGAACCAGAATAAAGGAGGTTATTTGCTGAAGTACTAGAAAAGATATGTTAGCAAGATTGGTTAGATTAAGTGCTCCAAACTCTACTAGTTATCCCCATGCAATGGCAGTGTTTTCCCAATGAGTGCTGTGAGACTGCAAGGCATGTAGACTGTGTTCAGAATTTGGCCCCAAAACACAGGAACACAGAGTGCCACTATTTCTCTGCTTTGTTAAATTATCAATTGGAACCTGGTTCAATTTCATCAAAGTAAAAAAATAAAAGCAGAACAACAACAAGCAGGTTGTATTCGTGAGGCAAATAAACTGTTATCTGTCATTAATGACACGTTTAAACAAGCAGCATACTGAAAATTGATTCACAAGTCTCAAAAAGATGAATAACAATAGCAGCACCTGTTTCCCAGAGCATGAGCATATTTGATGAGATTATCTGTGACTTGCTTTAAAACTAAAATAAACACAAAACTGGAAAGCTCTTATATTTTCACACTGAAAATGTTAAGAAATGATACTTCTACTGCAGATGAGTACTTGAGAATTAATTTCAAAATACTATGTGACAACCAAGTATTAGATGCAGAAGCTATCTGGAGTTACGTATCTCCACAACACCCCAAGAAGACCACATTGTACTTTCAAAGCTTAATTTGCATTAATGAAAATATAAAGCTGAAAATATCAGCTATTCTAACAAAATGTTTTCTTACCATCTTCAGAAGCTGTTCCTAAACAGGAAAAATAACAAAATACATGATATTCCAAACAACAGTGTGCGTCTTTAATTCCTTTTCTGAGATAATCTTAGGAATCTTGACAAATTTTACCAGATCAGGAAGAGGTCTAAAACCTGGATTACAACTCCATTATTGAACTGAAGCAGAATTATCAAAAAACACCCGTGCTATACTTTCAGTGATTTACAGGAATGCAACACACAGCACTGCCTTCCAAACTTGCCACAAAAACACAAGAAAAAAAGATAGAGAAATTAAGTAAGGCAACTAAATGGGATCCTGACCAAAAAAGACTTTGTAAATATTCTAGTGCAAGCTTTTCTGATATAAAACATACTATTAGAAATTATCTCAGATAAGAACACATCAGATAAGAACTGTGTTTCACACACTGGACAGTTATAACTCATTAGAAACTCCACCAAGGAGAGCTTCTCTGAATTAAGTGCAAGATTGCTTTTAAAATCTACATGAGATTAAGTTTTGTTCAGAGAAGTGAGCAGATAGAACAGGAGCTTGCTGAAACAAGATCACACTTGAACAATTACATCAACTTTAACAAAAATGAGTGGGACAAATGTGACATCAGTGCATATGAATCAATGAGAAGCTATCTATACAGTGCTCCATTTCTCCAAGCTCCTCTGAAACCGATCTGATGATGATAGAAAAATATACATACAGTAACACTGATAAAATGTTAACTGGACTAAAAAAAATAAATAAATACTCAAAGGGTAATTCCATTTTTCTTTTCATTCTATACTGTACCAGCATATCTGACTGTGACTTCTTCATACATTAATATCCTTAAGTCACTACTGTTAAAAACTTCCTCTAAACTTTAACTGAGTGTAGATTTCTTCACAAAAATCAGGTACAGAAATACACATGTAGGCATGCCTCAGTTCTGCCAGATCAAATTTGCTAGTCTGTGTTAAGAAAAAAAATACAAACAAAAAAAGAACAGAAAGCCCAACATTCTTTCAGAGCTTGATCTGAGAACATTTAAGCCAGGCTAACAGCTAGCTCTCATCCTAAGAGGAGTGGTGCTGCTTCTCTTTTATCTGCTTTAATAAAACCAACCAACTTGTCTGGACAGCTAAAGGCTCACTGTCAGTTTCAAGGCATTAAAAAAAAAATAAAATACTACTCATCTCTGTTTTATCTAACTTAATGTTCTATCTTTCTGGAATTTCTTCAGCTGCAGTAGTTCATAATGGAGCACTACAAAGCATGAGTGAAAGAGAAGTCATAGAAACAAGGCCAGGATTAGCAGAAGGAAGAAATAACTTCTTGCAGGAAGCAGTTAGATCAGAGGAGCTGTATGATAAACTACAGCTTGAGAGTTAAGATGTGTTCATTCCGTCTCACATCATCTCTACAGATTATCCCACCAAAATAAAAAATCATTGCTCTCATCAATCGTGGATCACTTCCCCTTTTAATCAGATGCATGGGACACCTCCACAAGTTATGACACAAGTCCTTAAGAAAGCTGTTTCCTGGTGACAATGTGCAGAATGCACACAGCAAGTGCTCAGCACAGTCTAAATCCTATTATATGCAATACAAGGAAATCCAATATGGAAATAAGAAGGATACTAAAGTACTGTACCAGAATATCATTTTATTGACTTGCCACCTGCAACACCCCAAAATAGCTAAAATTCGTCCCAGAGGATCTCTCTTATAGCTACATGTCCACGATATTCAGCACTGTAGAGACCTACCTTCCCACTATTTTCATTTCTGTGCATATTTTGTGTATATATCCCTCAGAGACTCAGTATACTGCCTATGGAAGGAAAACATCACCTGCTCTGCTTTCAGTGAACTACTCATTCATCTAAACATGCACTGCTAAAATGCACATGACGAGAGTTATGAATTAAGTAGCAAATGCAATTGTCTTGTAAAGTGTTACCCAACAAGAAATTACCATTACCAGGCATCACCATGCGAAGCATTACTTGCACACACCTGAAAATGTCTAACAAGCACTATGAGAAACATGATTCTCAGTTGCTCTGCAATTATGACAAAAACATAAGCCAACCCTGTCCGTGTATAGTGAACTAAGAAAAAGTTAGTGCTAAAGCATAACTGGACTACTTGGTAAGCTATTTAAAAAGGTAGTAGGTCTCCTCAACAAGCTATTCTTTAATAGAACTGCATTAGATTATGTGACTTATAGGAATGTAAAGTTAAGTAGCTAGACCAGATTCTGATGGGAGCAATTTCTAAAGAGAAAATTTCAATTTCATTTTAGAAATTCTTAGTTATCTGCTTATTCTGTTTTGCAATGGCTATTTTGCCAAAAACTCCGAAACAAAACAAACAAAAAAGCTGCCTTCGGAGATAGAACTACAGAATATAACACAACCAGACCTTGTCACAGAAAGAAATTTAACTACAGAATTGCTCTGTCATTTTTTTCTTATTTAGAGTAGTAACAAAATTCTGATAAAAGTTTCTATTGTTGATGCATTCAAAACGTTGACAAATACAGATACACAACATATATATTAAGACCTTAAGATTACACAGGAGTTAATGAAAATAGTGTAGTACATGTTAATCAATAGACAAACACAGTAAACATTAAATATTTTACATAAGACACTTTAACATAATTAATAGAATTAGAGGACAGACTAAACAATTTCTTACCATCCATCTTGTCAGAAGTATCCTCTTTGTTGAAAAAGCAGGCAAAGAAACATGGAAAACTTAGTGTGTTAGAATAAAGGTGTTCACAGCAGAGTCATAAAACATTAATTAAGGAAAATACATTAATATTAAATACTGTAGACACATCTATCTAACTTGTGCATGTATAAGCTAACTTAAGTAAAATTGGTTTCTGTAAGCCCAAGGTACAATATTACAGAACAAGGTACAAGTAAGTACCCTGCATGGGGATGTTAAATCTATATTATCCAGATTTGATCAAGCCTTTGTAGTAAAGTATTTATTTACTGTTTCATGCTTGGCTTTCAGCATCAATACACATTTGTATTTACTGAATATATTTCACATTACTGAACTACAATATCTTATGAAATTTGCTCCTCAAGATGGGCTAAGGGACAGAAAGGGAAGAGACATCACAATAAAAACAGAAGCAAAAATGGACAAAGTTCCACTCAGGTTTAAAAGCATTAAATATTCAGAAGTTCAGCTGGACATGCTTATTCTGACAGTAACAATCTGAATTAAAATATTTAATGTGCAACAGATATAATAACAGCTCAAGTCTCTTCAATAGGCCATTATCTATTAAGGATGCCAAAGCATCCATCAACATTCAGAATAACTAAAGAATGTCCTCCTGTATCTCAAAGACTCTTAAAATAAACTAACAAACACAAATAATTTAAAACAACAAAAACACATAAAGATACAAGTAACAATTCTTATAATAATAAGCTAAGAGACAGAGACAAATACTAATCACTATGCTTATGAACTTGTTCTCTTAGGCTCTACATTTTGCAGCTATTTTATCAAAAGGTAGATGTTATTCTTTCAATAAGGGTGAGAATGAATCAGGATCAAACTGAGAAGTACTCCCTTTGTGTGACTGTTAACAAACCTTGGCCTCCTTCACCATCGCTACTTTTATACAACCCATCTATAAGAGCATTTGAGTTTTTTATCTATCACTATTGTCAAATTGTCTTGCCATTTCAATTCAACATTGTACTCTTTTCGACAAGTCACTGCATCTGCTAGCAAGGCAGAACTTTCCCACTACTCAAAACCCTCAAAAGAATTTGACATGGACTTACAGACCACGTATTCACCACTCCCCATCTACAAACTCCAATGAGAATATGCTATTTCTTTATCTCTGTTATTTCCCTACATAAAACCACCATTCTTTAATTCCCTGAAAACCTCTGTGCCCTTCTTAGCTCCTGCTTCTAAAATTCTGAGCATAAATCACACACAGCTGAAGATGTTCTGAAAGCAAACCAGTATTTCAAACAAGAGCTAAATTTCTGTGAAATTTGTAATGATGAAGTAAACCCTGTGTTCCACAATGAATTAACACCAACAGATTTATCTCTTTGCTTTCCACATGACATTTTTCTCCTCCTCCTACTGCTATGCTTATTATCACTTTTATTTTCCTATTTGTCATCTTCAGCTTCACCTGAGAACCAGAGTATGTCTTGCCCACCAAAACAGACTAAAAAATACTCTGATCTTGAAGAATATCAATCCTGCCCATCTCAGGCTTTCAGATATCATGCAGGGAGTATCAATTCTTCAACTGAAAGTCACGAGCCTATCTCCTCCAGCAAGCAAACTGAGCAGCCTAACCTTAGTCTACACCCAACGTCTTCCCCGATTCCCAGTGTGGGCAGTAGAGGGAGCCCACACCCTATGCTAAAGCCCTGCTCCAACCAGTGCTCTTTTTCAGTAGCACTGCGGATCCATATTCAGCGGTGGTTCAAAACCACTTCAAGTAGGCACTGATGACAAAAGAAGCAACTCACTTAAACCTAACTGAAAACACAATCAAAACCTTGGGTAACATAGCTTACATCCTTATATCCTAACAACTCCCAAAGCACAACACAAACTGAAAAGCTTAAAAAGGCTAAATAGAAAGTACAGAGAAACATGATTTCTCTGCCTCTCGTGACTATGACTGGCAATATCACTACTAGAACTTGCCTCCTTGGTGGTCTAGCAGGAACATAGGCTGAGAAGAAAAAAACAGCAGTGAACTCTGAATCTCAGCCCTACGTTAAGAGTAGCCTAAAAAGAAAACAAGTCTAATATTCCTTTATTCTTATGTGATGGTTAAATTTCAACTTGGAAGTTCTACCATCTAACACCAGCCATCACTACCAGTTTTTCTGCAGACCTGTAATTTGCAGAGCTCTCTATGTCTAACAGCAAGCATTCCTGACAAGGAAGATTATCACTCAGGTGGAAAAAAATACTTTGAGTTTTATGAATGGACTTTGGAAGCTCTCTTTGAAATCCGCTGTACACATTTGTCATACGCTTTGTATTACATGAAGAAGCCACTACTTAATACAAGGATGTCTCATTAACTGATCATTTTACAACAGCACTAAAGAGTTGAGAAAAAAAACATGGAAATTAAGAGTTCTGGTACTGATTTCCTTTTTATTTTTGGATGCAAAAAACCCACGATCACCATCTGCTGTTAAGTAAAGGTATCGTCTCCTCCAATACACAATGCAATGCCAGATTAAGATGTTTAAAGAACATAGTATGAATATATTCTTTCCATCAGTATTCTTCTAGCAGAAAAAAAAATAAAACATCTAGCAAAGTTGGTAACTTACGTGAGAAAATGTGCTCTTTTACAACACTCCAGCAAAAATGACAATGAGAGTTTTTCAAAAGTAGGCTTGTCTTCCTGTAACTCTTTGAAGAAAAGCCTCAGAAATAATTTCCCAGTATAATAAAGATGTTTCCCTCACCTAGTGAAGCATAAGATCCTGGAGGCAGACCAGCTGCTGACAAGCGCCCAGCTCCAGCTGTCTGTCCAGACGCATGGCGGGCCTTTGCCCCTGCAGCAGCATTAACATCAATGTCACTGCGAGACCTTTGCAGAGTTCCTGGGCTTGGAACACTCTTGCTGCTGCCCGAAACTGGTAACAACAACAACAACAAATTGTTAGCAATGAATGGAATTCATTGTATTTGCAAGGTTAATGTTTTCTACTGCTGCAGCAAACCTGCAAAAAACACTTATGTCACACAAATTAAGTTAATATAAATGCAGTATTATAAGGACATTAAATAATGTTGGACACCTTGTCATGAAATTCAGACAAAGAACAGTTCACATTACAGTATTATTTACTGCCATTCAGTATGAAATGTTACCATTTAATGGTATGTGCTCCCATTCTTCTGCGAACAGCATAATTAGGAATGTTTATAGGGTTTATCACATCACTGAATGCTTCAAAACATAATGAAATTCACAGCACCCTTCATGATATGGAGAGAAGATAGAATTTCCATGATTCAGCTGAGGCGAAGCTTTGGGCAAGCATTTCCTCTTACATGCTAAATGTTAACTATTACTTGAAGTTAATTTTCACTGACTCTTCCTTCACAGTTTCAATACCAACCAAACAAGCACCCTCAATTAATTAAAAGAGGCTTGTAAAAGGGAGTTCAGTGATTTCTTTGGAAAGAGTTACAAAGAGATTACATGAAAGGAGAAAGAAGACATTCAACTCTGAAAACTGGTGACAAAATCAAACTGTCTGAATTCTACTTTATTTGTTTTCTCTCACATACACAGCAGCAGCTACTTTGGAACAGATGAAAGGTACAAGGAATCTTTCACTTGCAAACACGATAAGCCCAATTATCACACACACAACAATGCACTGCTACTTTGAGAACAACTGTCCCATGACAAAACTCCAAGATAAACAACCAAAGAACAATTCCAATACATAACAAATTCTCTTGTCTTCTGCTCAAAACTGAAAATATGTAAAATCCAAGCTGAGTGAGAGGAAAACATAGCAGTAGGTGCAGTTTGCAGAGACATAACATTATTCAATTCTGAAACAGGGTAAATACATAACAAAATAAAATGTTAAGTTCCATTTAAATCTTTTAATTCAAACAATTTTAAAGAATGAATAGTGTGCACAAGATGGCACTAGCTTACCTCTGCCTGCAAAGCTGGCTGGGCTGGCTGCAGACCATTTAGAAGATAGAGGACGGCTGGAAGACAAAATCCAATAAACCCATGAAGTAACAGCTTTTATAAATAAAACACTCCATGTATCAGATCCAAAAGGCAATTAATACACAGTGAAATGAGAGAACAAAAGGGTTATTTATATATTTTTTTCCTCTCCCTTTCTACTTTCTCTGAATGTTTTTGGAGAAAAACATTCAATACAGACTGAAAACACAATTGTTTTTATTGGAGCATCTTTTATATTTTATGAAATTACATCTTCATCACAGAGCATTTCTCCTTTGATAATACAAAGTTCAGGTCACAGAAATATTTAAGGCTGCCACTGCAAGGTCTTATTTCACCACAGAGCTGATCGTCAAAATCAGTTGTCATGCAAAAAGAGTGGGAGATAAAAATGACTGATATGTAACAAATTATGTGGTGTCTGCAGGAACAAGGAAAAATGGCTGAAAGTGGGGAAGCTTTTGTATTTTTAATACGAAAAAGGCAAGGCTGAGAGAAGGTGCACAATACGGTGTATTTACCTGAGTTACTTGCTCAGGCGCTCAAGGATAATGCAGATGTCAAAATTATTAGGTAACTTCTCACAGAGAATTATGTATCTGCAGCTAACTATCAACAACAATATAGAACGATTTCCTAATATTAATACCTGGCATTTTGGAAGCATTTTGTTGCAAGTCCTAGGTTAAATTGACCTTAAATTGGGCTCCAAAAAGTCCTAAGCAACTGTTATAATTTCATCACTTACACAATCTACTGCAAATGCCATTTCATTTAAGAAGTTTCAAATAGAGTTTGTTTCTTGTTTTGTAGGGACAAGTCATAATATTTTTTTCATCCCATCATCTCCTTTGCCTTTTTTTTTTTAATCAATGATCTAGGAGATCTGTAAGTACAGTGACATCAAAAATCATGGAGAATTAGACAAAGTAAAACCATGTCCCTATTTCCTAGGGTATTAAATACAGGGAGAACTTGTTATCAATACTGGAAGCTAAAAACTCAGTTTTGCGTAACACAGGGAAAATAACATCTATCCAAATACAAAATTACTCAATTAAAAACACATTTCCTGCATTGTAACTACTTCTATTTATCGTTTTACCCCTTCCTTCCTGTCATATTTAAGTTCAAATATCTGCAAACCTACGGGCAGTACAAACTTCCTGCAGTACAGGAAGTCACACTTGGTAGTTCAAGAGTATTTAAAATTTTTAATTTCTATATAATTTAGTTGTTAACATTACTGGCAAGTCATTAACAACATGTTTTAACAACATTTTTGATTTTCAGGTAAGCGATACAGATTAATTTAAAGAAGAGTAATTAATCATACCTGAATAACATTTTTGTAAAAAATAAAAGAATTTGTTTAGGCTGAGAAGTAGGTAAGTGACTCTTACTTGAGGCTCTCCTGTGAGCTAGAAGATGACCTGTCTGATTGAGGGAGAGATGCTATACTGCCAGAATTCTTCAAGTACGTCTGGAGGCTTCTTTGATAAGGTGGCTCAAGGGAATTGTACAGAGTCTCCGCTTCACTAGGAAAGTGATTTCTAAGACCCAAATAAGCCCTGTAAAAAAAGAAAACAACCAACTGTAACTGTTCTTTATTTTCTTTGAAATACAGTCAGGATGTTAAAGATTACAGGGAATGAGAGCAAAAGGAACTTGAACTGAAAAGACAAAGTGTAAGAGAAACTCACCAGCTCATTAAGAAACCAATTACATTGACTAAGACATCTTCTCAAAAATAACTGAGTCTCTCTGTCCTCTGAAATTCTTCATTCACTTATTGATTCTGAAGCTAAGGAACAGTAATTCTATTCTGACCTACACTAATGAAAATGCTTAAGAAAGTTTTCATAACTTCATTCATGGAAAGAAAAAGAATGATTATACAGCAATATCAAACATTCTTTCTTCTGTTTCACAAGAATCTGCAAATACCTTAAGAAGGTAGCAATTGCCTCTATCTTTCAAATATTTTTCTTACAATAGAAATCAGATGTTAGTTCAATTATCTGAGAACAGACATATAACTTTTCAATCTAACTTATGGCCTTTTCTGTGGCTAACACGTTATGTATTGTCACCCTTCAACCCCTCATGTAAAATCTACACATTTTCAGAGCAAAAAGTAGTACAAACTTACTTCCTTGCCTCCACTCTTGCTTCTGCATCAGCATCATGAATGCCCTTCTTGATCGTTTCAACTAAAACAGCTGCATGCCTAAAAGACAAACATTCCTCATATTATTTTGCTCCTCCAAATTCAATTCTAAAGTAAGTAGTAAAGTTTAAGTTAAGTAAGTAAAGTTTAATTTAAGGCTGCCACTGCAAGGTCTTATTTAACCACAGAGCTGATCTTCAAATCAGCTGTCAGGCAAAAAGACTGGGAGATAAAAATGACTGATATATAACAAATTAAGCGGTGTCTGTAGGAACAACGAAAAATGGATGAAGAGGGGAAGTTAAAATATAATAAAATAAAAAAAAAAGAAAGTAGATGGAGAAGTTCTAAGGTATAAAGTAAATGAATGCTTAAGCATACTGATGATATAACTGCACCTGTTGTAGAGGCTTCCCAGCTATTTCCTTTTCTGAGGGTAGAAACTATGTTTTCTAAAAAAGTAAAGGCTACAGCAAAGGCAGACAAATGCGGGTTTTTTTAAAAAACAAAACAAACAAATGAAAACACACTTCTTGTTTTCTTTAACCAGCCTTTGAAATGCTGACTATGTGTAAATACAGAGATATTTCAGCAGTTCACTTCCTTGAATCAAAAAACCTCAGGAAGAACCAAAGAATATACCATGTTGGAAGGCACCCACAGGAATCACCAAGTCCAACTCTCGGCTCCACACAGAACAACCCAAAACTCTAACCCTATGTCTGAGAGCATTATTCACATGCTTCCTGAACTCTGGTAAGTTCAGTGCCATTGAACACTGTCCTGGGCAGCCTGTTCCATGCTCATCACCTCCTGCTGCAGACCCTGTCCCTCATCCCCAACCCGCCCCTCCCCTGACACAGCTCCATGCCGTTCCCTCAGGCCCTGTCGCTGTCACACAGAGCAGAGCTCAGCGCTGCCCCTCCGCTCCCTGTGAGGAGCTGCAGCCGCCACCAGGCCTCCCCTCAGCTCCTCTGCTCTGGGCTGAGCAAACCAAGGGACCACAGCTGTTCCTCATACACATTCCCCTCCAGACCCATCCCCATCTTCACAGTCATCCTTTGGAAGCTCTCAAACATTTTTACGTCCTTCTTTATGTCCAGTGCTGGAGGTGAGGCCACACAGCACAGCAGGACAGCCCCTTCCCTCTCCCAGCTGGCAGTGTGGGCCTGATGCATCACCTCTGGGTACTGCTGGCCCTTGAGGCTGTCATGGCAAAATGGTGTCTCATATTCTTGCCAACAGCCAGAACCCCCAGATCCCTTTCTGTGGGGCAGCTCTTCTGCCTCTTGTCCTCAAGTCTGTACACATGTCCTGAGCTGCCCGACCCCAGGTGCAGAATTTAGCACTTGCTTTTCTTCAGCTTCACGTCTTTGGTGATTGTTCAGCCATCACACCTGTCAAGATGTTTAGACGTGGTACTAAGGGACATGGTTTAGTGGGAAAATATTGGAGATAGTTGGACTAGATCATCCTGGAGGTCTTTTCCAACTTTTGTGATTCTATGATTCTAAGATCTGTCTGCCTTTAAGGGCGTCAACAGCTCCTCCAATTTAGTGGCACCCCCAAACTCAGCATATACTCGAGTCCTGCTTTCAGACACCACCTCCAGACCAAGCCTTTCTTTGACAGATAAAGCACCTGATCCTATAGAGAGGGGTGTGATTTAAAAGGCCTGAAGTACATCACTGATTTTGTTAGCTTGCTTTCTACATTTCTAGAATAACCACTAAAAGCAAAAGAACCAAACGGGGGTTGCATATCTCCTGTTTATGTCATCAGCAAAATGCACTTAATGTCATTTAGGGCAGCCTCTGGGAGATTACTGATATTGAAGAGCATCACCAGACACATAGCTAATGCCTTTCGGAAGCTGCATTACAAAAATCATAGAGCATTTGCAACATATGGTGACCAACTAGGAAGAAATTGCTACTTTCTTTGCTACTTGACTCCAGTTCAAACATCTCTTGCTGTGTGCAGGACCAACAATAAGTTCTGGTCAGTGACATCTGCTCTGGCTGCTCAAGCCAACCAGGCCACAACACAGCAGTATCACTGTGGTGACATGGGCATCACAGTGAAGTTTGAGCACCTCCCAGCAGAATCAGCAGAACAAAAACTGTCTCGCTGCAGAAATGCCTCTACATGAGAGCTTTGGTAAAACTGAGACAAGAAAAATTAAAATAGAGATGCCTGAATCAGAACTGTCTTCTGTTTCTGAGCCAGTGAAGTTAGTTGAGTCCTCAGGCTCCCCTCTTATCCTCCAGGACAAGATGAGAAAGAAAAATTTGGGCTGTTGTTGATAGGAAGAAAAGGATTCACTACCTTTTTCAGATAAAGAGCAATTTCCCATATGCAATATAGGAAGAGAGAGAGAAGATAAGGAGAAGAGGCAGCAGTTGTGAGCATACAGATTTCCTACTCCTTGGTTCCTAAATGAGCCATATGACCTGCTGTACCAGGAAGGCTGGCAAACATTCAATAACATAATCAATTCAAGGATTCAATTAAAAAACTTCTGTATTAATATTCGTTAGTAGTTTATTACTGGGGAAAAAATGTACAGGCCCATACCTTTCCAGAGAATGTGTCTGCCACTCTTGTAATAACAGGTCTAAAAATTCAAAGGAGCGCCTAAGAAGACAGAATAAAACATTTTAATTCTCATTTCTTCATGTGCTTGTAGAATAAACAGAAACTTCAGTATTTTCATAGTGAGGGAAGAAATACTTAACATAAAAGCATGTTTAGCTGTCAACAAAACTTTAAACTTCAGAAATTTAAACATCTTTAGTACAAATCATGTTATTACATAATGCTGTTACTTCTATTGGCCTCTTAATACAAGACACATCAGTAATTCAAAAATTGTACAAACTGTAGCATCTTAATATTAAAAAATAATACATCAATTCTTTAAAAAGTCAGCTATTAAGTTACACCATAATATTCATCTAGCATTGTTTTGCTGTCCCAAACACTATTCCTATCCTTTCACAAGTCTTTACAAAATACATCCCATGAAGGAAAACATGACACCATGACTCCATTAATATGGGGACATACATACAGAAAGTACTCCTCAGTATTTCCTGGCACTGCATATAGTAAGTTATTTATCTGTATTAATTCAGAATACCAGACAACACAGCAGAGACACGTTAGCAAATGCGTATTCTGAAATATGTCTGAAACTAGATCCTGGTGAACAAATCAAACTGGCACAGATTAGGAAGGTGTGTAGATAACTGAGACTTTGAAAAGGTAGTAGACTCTATGGTATAGAACTCTTATATTTCCTGGATATTTTTCACTTTAGACCTGTTTTATATCATTTTTCTTCTGGCCAAATCATTTGGACACGTATAAAACATGACCAAAAAAAAAAAAGTCCTGAAAGGATTAGAAGTTCTTCTCATTATTGTAACTAATTTAGTTTTTCTTTACGAAGGCAGTAAGTCAGTATGAAATACAGTTTTGGCTGCCTTCACTGATGTGCACCCGGATTATGAACTGAAACCATTTTCCTTGACAAAGCTGAAGTAAATGGAAACACTGAAGCCTTTTTTAAAAACATTAAACATTTTTAAAGCTGTTTACTTTCAACAATTATCATATTTAGAAAGCAACGACCAATAATTTGCTATTTGAGTATATTGTAACATACCTTCTAACTGCAACCGATTTTGAGGTACAGTTGCTTGTTATTAAAGGTATGAGTCGGGGCACATGGGTATGCTGAAAAATGTAAACAAAGTAGTTAATGACAAAAGTATTCCTGAATTTATACAGTAACAATTAACTCAAACAGAATTAGAAACAATACAAATTACAATTAGACTCTTACAACTATGACTACTGCTAGCACATGCATTCATTAAGCTTTTTTTCATCCTCACAAGTGAACAACCACACCACGACGTGCAGTGTTTAGCTGTGTAAAGTCATGTCTGAAGGCTCAATGCAAAATATGTCAATAAAACAGTAAAGGTATGACATACAATATAAACAAACTTATGTATGAAATCTAAATGTAAACACCTAACATTCTCATGGAAAAAGGAAATCCTTGAACTATTACTTGAAGTGTTTAAGATAAGCTACATTAAACCCAGATGCAATAATTTAATCCAGAATTAAAAGAGCCTTACTTCAGCTCAATTTATTTTAGACATAAGCAGTACCGCTTTAATTCCAAGTAATGTGATTAAACAAATGCACTTTCTGTTAATTTCTGTATTCCTTTCTTGAATAAATACATCAGATAACTTGTGTAACAGCTCTCCTTATATTGCCAGAGTTTGAGTCTATAGAGCCTGCTTCAAAGCTACAGTTCTGAAAATCTGATAGCATCTCACGTATCACTCTTTTCTCCTTAGTTTATTGTTACAGGATATAAACACAGAAATCAAAAGAGCCGACGAAGAATTATCAGCTCTCACAGTACTGCCAACTTCAGAATTAGCAGGGAATGAGTCCAAAAACCCACGAAAGCCTAGCAGCTGCAATTGTTCTTACTGTTTTTTGGTGTTTTGTTTATGTTTCCATAGTTTTAAGTGGCATGTGACTGCTACAAGAGAATAACAAGCAATACTGGGGAGAAAAAATGAAATGGTTTTGTGTATGAAACTTCCATGCTCCAAATCTACAGAGATATCAACTCTGTAATTTCTGGAATATGTTCGACAAAGAACTCAAAGGCTCAGGCTTGCTTTTATTCAGCTAAAAAGCACAAAGATGTGAACTGGCAGTCAGTGATTTCTGGTATGAGTTTTTCAGCACACATCAGTCATAGTGGCTTAGGATCTAATACTGATCACAAAGTTTTCATCACCTCACATAATCCAAGGGGGAGAGGTCTGTAGACAGGAGGACTGCATTTTGCTCAACTCTGATATTTATTTCTTCCATTTCAGCACTCAGACCTGAATTTTCTGACTACCAACACACCCTGCATATGCAACTTATTTATTGAAGATTTGAACAGAATGGGCAGGATGTTCCTGCTTCTGTGTTTCTAACCCTGTATGTTAAAGGACAGCTAAAGATAACAAGCTTTACAAAATCAGGGCAGCTGTAGCTGATGCACAGATTCACCTTCAACTGAACCAACAAAACCAATTTAACACATTTTAGTGATGTTTAAAATTCATGTTGCTTTTCTAGTGACTGATAAGAAGATAGGGTTATTTTGCTACATGTCTGAACTCATGTAACGTGACAGTGAATTATATTCTTCTCTCAGAGAGAAGTGTAATCATACTATGTAAGGGTGCATTCCTTCCTCCTTTCTCTCAACTCTACGCCATTAGTCATCTCAGAATGCACTGTAAAACTCTGGGAGGGAAATACTGACACTTTTCAGCCCAAGTGCTGATGTAAAGGTGATGTAGAAACTCTCAAGAATACCTTCTCAGAGGCATGGTCAGTCAATGATAACTTCAGATTCCAGAACATAATGAGCACAGTAACAGAATGTGTGAGTGATCAAAATGCTTTAGTTCCTAAAACTTCAGAAAACTACAACTGTGACACTGTTACACTGATGATATCAAACATAACTAAACAACTTGCATAAATAGCTAAAGAACAACACAGCATTTAACTAGAAATTAGAAACTGCAGGCAACCTCCCACTCCTATACAAAACATAAATACAGCAGTACAAGTTCCAGAAATCCAGTTCAGTATGTTGGCTCAGACACAGGTTGTTAGTAGATGCTTAAGGAACAGACAACAAAGAAAAACGAAGCTAGCATACAATATTCTCCTCTATGTGTTACAGCTTTAAGGAATCAAAAGCTTAGAAAGTTCTCAAACTCAAGGATAACAAATCTCTGTGGCCCTCTTCTCCAATAAACCTGTGCCTTCTGAACTTATCTATACTTGTATGAGCTCTCCAACATTCTCATATGAGCTCCATGGAATAAGTAAACATTTATTTTGTATTTATATATATAATACATATGTGTGAAGATATACTTTATATATTAATGTATATTAATGCTATATATCAATACATTCATGTATTGATAGTAAATGTGTTATAAATAATAATTCTCTTGCAAGAATAATGTTATCCAATAATCTGTTATAAGCTTGTTGACTGGTAGCTTGCTTTGTCTTTTGTAAAAGGTCAGATAACTTCTGAAATTGTTTTTTTTGTTTGTTTGTTTTTAATATGATTAAGACTGTAAAATCACGAAAACAGACTTGCTTTTCATACTGATAATATCTTTACCATGATAACACTGTTTTACACCAACAACAAATAATACTTGCCTTCTCAGAAGAAAAACTGTTTATCCAGTGTTAAACAGTCTTTAAAAAATTATTGGATCATTCCAATATTTCCAACTTGGTCCTATCTCTACTAAGAGCAGCTATCTATTTCTAGCAAACACAACTGAGTGGAACACCTACCCGAATAATGAATCTAATGGCTGCACAGCCAGAAGTTGCCATCACTTTGGCGCTGTTGGGAACCAGATTAAAAAGAGTAGGCACGATAGCTTCAGCGCCATGATCAAACTTGTTTCCCAAAACAGTTGAAAGATGGCTATATAGGAAAAAGAAATGGAGCTCATTAGTTAAAATTAATTTCTTTGTTACATAAAATGTACAATGAATTTTGTTGTTTTCACATTAAATAGTAGGATTTCTCATTTTCATTATTTCCAAGTCTTTGCCTCACTGGAAACGTAGGATTTGCAGAAATTTCTATTACTTAGCAGACACATTAGAAGGTTTAACTATGTAACTTTATTTCACAATGAAAAACAAATTCCACAATCTAAAAAGCTAATATTCTCATCAAAATGTTGGCAAAACTGAGTTATCACAGTAAGCTATCCATAAAAATGTATCCCTTCATTTTTTCAATATTATAATTTCAATACTAACAAATATGGCAACACATACAGCACAAAGTATCATCATTGTCCAGTGGTGACAACAAATGCTTCTGTGCAGGCAGACTGTATATATAGAAAGAAATCTGGAAGTGACAACAAGTACATCATTGTTTTAAATTCCTAACTTTTAGGTCTGCATGAGGACGTGACACAGTATGCTTAGGCTACCAACTTCACACTAGGAAACAATTATTTTCTCAAACCCTGAATTTCCCTGGCAAGGACCACTGTATGTTCCAGCAGCATTCTGTGGTCTGTTCTATCATAAGGCCAAAAGAGAAAGGGTGAATTGGTTGTGTTCTGGGACATACACAGTCACTGCATACCAGTGGGTACATTAATGCCTTTACAAAGGGGCAAAAAAGCCATAGAAAAGATGGAAGTAGGAAAAAATGCCCTGCTGTAAACATAGGTTTTCCCCCGCGCCCCAGCTTATACCCCAAAATAATGAGGGCAGAGGTCTTAATTCTGTTACTCAGGGCTCTTAAGACTGTCATGGAGATTATTCCCTCATCAAAATGTATGAAGTTATATTTAAGCTTTTACTTGAGCTTTACCTTTTTAATCACGTGTCAGACAATTCAAGTCAAGTGGAAGGGCACAAAGCACACTGCAGCTCACTTTTAAAGTCACAGTAAAGTCCAACGCCAAACACTCAAACTTAAGACTAACCCCTGACATTACAGCAATACCTGCTGCAGTTTGTATTAACACTAAGTACTTGGTCTAGTGATGGTAACTTCCTTTTCACATACAATGTTTTACAAGGATTACTGACTATATTTATCACCTAAAAGAACAAATTACTTTGAAATGTTTCTTTTACATTATCCCTATAGGTTCAGATCTTGACACTATATCAGTAATAGTGTACAGTAGCCCAACAAGACAATCTTTCCTGCAACACTGGTAAAGCACTTTTAAGTCAAATTCACATTGTCTGGATGGGGAGCTACGAGATATGGTGTTAGTGGCTTGTGGTAGCAATGGCAATGAGAGGACAGTCGGACCAGATGATCTTGTAGGCTCTTTCCAACTTTGTGATTCTGTGACACTAAAATCTAGCAATGTACACAAACAAATGTAAAACTGTACTTACGCTACAGTAATACATGCTTCTCTAACCACCTGGGATCTGAGATCCTTGGCTGACAGCTTAAACGCACCGTCCAACAACCGTAAGTGCTGGAAAAATCCATCATACTGTGCAGCTCCGGCAACAAGCAAAGACCGAACTTTCTTGAGCTAAAAGATGCAAGGCATTTAGTTTAGCACACTACTAATACATATTCTCTTTAAAAAATAATGATTTTTTAGAAGCATCAAATTACTGTAAAAATGTACATATGTACGTCTCCAGTTTCAAAGTTGAAGGTAGCTCTTGAGACAACTGTGCATGAAAATGTTTAAGTGTATGAGAAGTGTGTCTGTCTCCAGCAAAGTCTAATTCCACATAAGAGGAACATTATGTTACTCAATAAGGAACTTCAAGTAAATCGTATTTTCAAGTATATGGTAATAAGTTAAAAAGTTTAAAAAAATATTACATAAATTCTAGAGCTAGAAAGTCTTAGATCTCAGTCTACAAATACACAAATACACAACTGTGTTCATGTACCCGTTTCTGAATACCTACTAGGATAACCAAACTAGATGAAGAATATAGCTGCCACATATACACAGAGATTTTACTTCCAGAAGTAAATGTTACTATAGCCATACAAGGGATACCAATTCTAACAGTTTACCTGCAGAGTATGTAATTTTGAAGAAATGAAAAAATAAAGAAACATTATGAGGGCTTTTAGAAAAGCTTCCACTCAAATGTCAACAAAAATATACTTCAGCCCTTTAAAAAAACATTTGTTCAAAGGTTATTCTGAAATTATTTGATACATGGAAGCTCATGGTTTTAAAATGTAAAATAAAATTGCCTTTGAGTATTTTGAGTGTTATCACTAAGAAAAGCATTTTAAAACATGCAGTCACCCATATATTAGAAAATACAACGCCCCACACTTGAAATCAGACAGAAAGTTTACCGCATTGGTTCGTTGATCCCAATCATGTTTGTCATCTGAGAGGATCTCCCTGATTTTGTTCAATGTTTCTTCAAGTTCTCGACTCGAATAGATCTGGAATATTAAAAACACAGGAAAATTGCCAGTTAACATGATGAAGGAAGCTAGCTGAAGATGACTGAAAATTCCATTATAATTCTGAAAATCTTGCCCTTCTTATACAACACCAGAGAACTATGCCAGTGGTATTAAAAGCAATTTAAAGTAAATATTGAGGGTAACACTAAGCAGCGAATGCTCACTAACAGAAAAGAAGAATGAATATTTTCCTCCACCTTTCATTAGAAATTCATCTTCCACAAGAATCTCATCTTTTTTTTTTTTTTGCCTTTTTTTGAGATTACAATTCACTATGAGTGGAGATTTTAAATAATCTGTTGCACTTCAATTTCATTCTCATATCCACTGATACAAACGGTAATCAACCGCCTGATTAGAAGTCCCTCTTGGAACAGGGACTCTACAAAGCCCTAAATGGGCTGCTAGTCAATATCAAAATGAAAAAGTTGTAAAAAACTATTTTGTGTATATATATACATACACACACAGTGAGAGAGAAAGAGAGAGAGAGACGTCATGTTAATACACATAATACATTTTTATTGGATTTAAGTATGAGAATATAAGTGGAGACAGTTCATATGGCATGCTCTTTTCTGCTTTCACTGAATATGTAAAATTTAAGGATTTTTGTTTGTTTTTTTTTCCCCAGCTTTAGAGTAATATGAAGGAGATATATATGAAGGAGATATTTTCATAAAATAGTTTATTTTCCTGTGCAACTTCAAATGACCAGCTTTCCAATGTCCTGAGTAGACTGAACTAACTGAAGTTACAGCAGCTGCAGTAGACTAATTTCTACCTTTTCTCCTATGCTTTGGCAACAGAACACAGTAACGAAGGCCTCTGTATTTCATGCTGCAATACTTCGGATGTGGAAAATATCCATGCTTTACAACACTTGTGTATTTGAATAGTCTGATAAGCAGGAATCTTAGCTCCTCAGGTTCCTTCTTTACCACCACCCACCTTGCTATGTCTTGTTCCTAATTCAGGGCTTTAACATACAGAAGAATATGTCAATTTAGCAACCAATGCCAACTTATCCCAAAAACAAAATGCAACCACAAGGGGAGCATGATCATTCCTTTTGGCAGCAGCTAACTAGGACCTCTTTGGCATACATATTAAGCTCAGTGTGAGGTTAGATTTTCATCCTATACATGATGCAGTAGGGAATGTGGCCACTGAGGACAAGGAGAAGGCTGAGGTCCTCAGTGCCTTCTTCACATCTGCCTTTAATAGGCAGACCAGTTATCCCCTGGGCATTTTATGCCCTGATCTGGAAGTCTGGGATGCTACTCAGAAAACACCCCCAGCGATTCAGGTGGAGACAGTCAGAGAGCTCCTTCTCCATCTGGACTGTCACAAGTCCATGGGACCGGATGGGCTACACCCTCAGGTGCTGAGGGAGCTGGTGGGGGTGATTGCCGAGCCACTCTCAGCCATTTATCAGCGCTCCCGGTTAACTGCAGAGGTCCCAAAGGATTGGAGGCTTGGCCAGATGACTCCCATCTTCAAGAAGGGCCATAAGGAGGATCCAGGGAACTATTGGCCTGTCAGCCCAACCTCGGTACCAGTGAAAGTAATGGAGCAAATCATCTTGGGTGAGATCGCACGCATGCGTGTGGTGTCCAGGGGATCAGGCTCAGCCAGCACAGGCTCATGAAAGGCAGGTCATGCTTGACCAACCTCATCTCCTTCTGTGACTGGGTGACCAGACTGGTAGATGAAGGAAAGGCTGTTGATGTACTCTACATAGACTTCAGCAAAGCCTCTGACATGGTCTCTCAGAGGCTTCTTCTGGGGAAACTGGCTGCCCGTGGCCTGAACAGGTACACACTCCTTTGGGTAAGAAACTGGCTAGAGGGCCGTGCCCAACGGGTGGTGGTTAATGGAGTTAAGTCCAGCTGGTGACCTGTTTCAAGTCATGTCACCCAGGGGTCAGTACTGGGGCCCATCTTGTTTAATATCTTTATTGATGAGCTAGAAGAGGGGATTGAGTGTACCCTCAGTAAGTTTGCAGATGACACCAAGCTGGGAGGTGCGGTCAATCTGCCTGAGGGTAAGGAGGCCCTTCAGAGGGATCTAGATAAGCTGGATCACTGAGCTGGGGTGAAAGGGATGAGGTTCAACAAAGCCAAGTGCTGCGTCCTGCACTTTGGCCACAACAACCCCACGCAGCACTACAGGCTTGGGGACGAGTGGCTGGATGACTGTGAAGAAGAAAGGGACCTGGGGGTGTTGGTTGATGCTCAGCTGAACGTGAACCGACAGGGTGCCCAGGTGGCCAAGAGGGCCAGCAGCATCCTGGCCTGCATTAGAAATAGTGTGGCCAGCAGGAGCAGGGAGATGATCACCCCCTGTACTCAGCACTGGTAAGGCCGCATCTCAAGTGCTGTGTTCAGTTTTGGGCCCCTCACTAACAGGAAAGACATTGAGGCCCTGCAGCATGTCCAGAGAAGGGCAACGAAACTGGTGAGGGGCCTGAGCACAAGTCCTGTGAGGAGCAGCTGAGGGAGCTGGGATTGTTTAGTCTGGAGAAGAGGAGGCTCAGGGGAGACCTCATCGCACTCTGCAACTTCCTGAAGGGAGGCTGTGAAGCAGGGTTTGGCCTTTTCTCCCAGGCAATGAACAGAACCCGGGGAAATGGCCACAAGTTGTACCAGAGGAGGTTTAGGTTAGACATGAGGAAGAACTTTTTCTCTCAGACAGTGGTCAGGCACTGGAATGGCTGCCCAGGGCGGTGGTGGAGTCGCCGTCCCTGGCAGTGTTCAAGAGTCGTCTGCATGAGGAGCTGTGAGATGTTTACTGCTTGTGGCAGCAGTGGTGATGAGAAGATGGTTGGACTAGATGATCTTACAGGTCGTTTCCAGCCTTGTGATTCTATGATTCTATGTGGTTCCGATATAGCTGTCTCACTGAGAGGGCCCTCAAAAACAGGCCAATTTCTGTTCTCAGCTGATGAGGGATCTCAGTCCATGAGCTGAATTTAATGCCACGGGATTATAATTGCTGGGCAACAGACAAGGGCAAAAGCAACATGTACAATGACTTTAAGTTAGCCTTACCTGCATGCCTAGGCAAAGAATTTAATATTTTGATTACCCAGCAAAAACAGAATTGGGTTTAAAATTCAAATTGCTATTCAAATTGGCTTTTTAATGAGCAATTTAGTAAGCGAAATAACTTATAATTATAATGAAATTAAAATTTTCCCACTAAAAATCCCAAATATATTCTCCATACATAGTTTAAAAACAGAAGTTATGTTTTAATCTTTTTTACCTGCCTTTGATTAATTATGCTTTATACTTTTGTGAAGTTTTGAGTGAAGACAACAATTATACTTTCCTATTTTTGAAAGTCTCAATTTCAGGCATTTATACAAACAAATACATTTGTTTTGGAAAAAGAATGTAGCTAGTGATGGCTATTATTCCTATCAACATGACAACTGAATTTTCTGCTTCCAGCTAAACAAAAGTGAAAAAAAGAGTTGTAAAATGATTCAGTTTGTAATCTAAATATGGAGCCACAGTCCTCACAGTCTATCACAGTACTGTAAGTAAAGAACTCATTAGCAAAAAGAGCCATTGCACTGTATCTCAAAATAACCTATCTTCTCTATAAGCTGCAATTATCCATTGGAGGGTAACATGCACGCACAGCAGTAATGGTAAATGCCACATTGAAGACAGAAAAATTAAATGCTTAAACACAAATTAAAGAAATAACTAATTAGACAGAAAGTATTTCCACATAAGAATTACAAAGTAGATAGGAGTAAACAATACGATATTCCTTAAAGATTAATGATGAGTGTAGTCATTTGAATAGCTTACTGGAAAAGCAGAATCACCACAGAAGGTTTTTAGGAGAAAGATAAACACACACACAGAAAATACTCGGAATGTATTTGATTAATCCAGGTGCTCATCAACTTCATTGAGAATTGGATCTGTATTTCTATAATAAATTTCCCTCCCTTATTTTTACTGAAACCTGTACTAAGACCCACACAAGTGTAATGAAGAGAGACATGGGAGTGGGCCCAGCAACGCAGAAACAACGTCTTCTATCCAATCTGTCTAACAGATTTTGACTTCAGAATAAACAGGCGCATTGCTAATTCTTTCCAGGGTCTATCAGAAAAACTTCTCCCTTCCACAATAATCAATGTGGTCTCAGATTGCAGGGTGTTTCTTTTTTTGAAAGATCAGAGATTGAGACCGGACATCAGAAAGTGATTGTTCTTCGGGATAATTAGCATTTATTCTTATTTTTTTTGACCGGCTAGCAGGTCTTACATACTCATACATTACAAATTAGGTTATTCTGGATCAGTTACACATCCTCCTTTGCCTCTCCACTTCAATTAAGGGGCTATTAGTGAGGACAAGGTGGTCTTTCTCCTCCTCCACCTTCTGCAGCTAAGCAATGACCTACTTTCCCAAGTCATCCAGCAGAGTCAGAGAGAAAAATATGTAATATGACTGGTCAACATAACATGGACAAATAATATGGAAAAGATTGATGGTCTTGCTCTCCAAAGAATTCTTAACAGCTCAGAGAGGCAAAGAAGAAACAAAACCTTTACACATAAACAAACTTCTGCTGAATGAGACAGGAACCATGGAGATAATGTGTTTCTTCATTAAAGCAGACAGTATTTCAGCCTATAAAATGACATCTAACAATGAACCACATCATCATCTTAAAATAAATACATAAATATGTAATATATAAATATATATATATAATATATAAATAAAAGTAGAACAGAAGTATGTATCAAGAGAAAGGAGTTGTACAAAATCCTGCTGGGATTTTAAAACTTCGGCTGAGTTTTTGGTTGTCTTCCACTCCCCAGCTGCTCAAATAAAACATGTTCAAAGATGTTAGGTGACTCAGATCATGTGAAAACACCAAGCATGTGAGAGTCTCTGGATTGAGGAACTGTTAAAAGAGAAGATCTTAACTTTCAAGAACTCAGCATCCGAAAGGTTCATTAGTATTTAAATAAGTCACTATAAGTTTTCTCTTTTTTTGAAGCACTAATAAAGATGAGTGTGTGCATGTCAGACAAGCATCATAACTCAGAAAGTCAGGTTTGAAACTGTAATTCCTGCTTTTAAAATTATTTGCTTATATTATTATTAGTTGCTTATCCCATGAAACTTCAAATCCTATGTTTCCCTAAGATTATGGAAATGTTTTTCTTATTAAAAATTGAAACACGCAAATATTTTCAGTGGCTCCTTGGAAAACATTAAGCAAAGTAATAATGGATTAGCTGAGATGATGGGATTATAATTTGTAAAATAGTTTTAAAAGGTGGGTTTTGCTAATTAACACCTGGAAAAAACAATAAGTTTTTATGGAGGCTGTAAATTACAGTGCTCATAAAGACAGAAAGGCAATGGCACCTCAGTTGAAAGACTATAAAATTATAAGAATAAGCTAAGACAGTGCTGTAAATAGCATATTCCTAAAACAAAAGTTAGCACACACAGCACCTTACCTGTACAGTAGGAACATCTGTAAATGCCTTAATAAAATCATCTTCATCCACAGCTCCAGCTCCTCCTTCTTTAGAGGAACCTACAAAAACATAAAATACTGTTAAACAGAATCTAAAGCACATAAAGGTTTTCAAAGTGAAAGAATTAGCTTTCAACCTGCTTTCAAACAATTAATACAGCTCACAAAAAGACAGAATATTCAATCCGTGTAAAACTGCAACACTGATTTCACCTTAATGTTTAAAAAAAATCATTCTTTGAGAATGAACAATTCTAAGCAGCTTCCAATGACAAAGTTAATGGGATAATTTTATCATTTTTACTTGTGCTTAACCAGAAACATGTTCAATACAACACCCCCTCTAGTAGCTGTTTGCAAAGGTGATCAGGATTGCATCCTGATAATGCAAACCTCCCAAGCACAAAATTTCAGATTGCTTAACAGAGCAAGAGCTGTGTGTCATTAAAGTTCATCAAGATTCATTTTCACACATACACATGTCACAAGGAATCAATCCTCCATGGCTGTGGTTTGTTTTGGTTATGTTTACTACTTTCATTTTCTTTTCTTTTTAATTTTAAAAATCTTGCATAGTACCCTACATGAGTCATAATACCTTGAGCTCCCCAGAATCCTCCTCAGGAGTCAGAAAGTGTGAGGTGCAGTTCTCACATTGTTCTGCCAGCTTACAAAGTGCAGCTGAAATGGAGGCATCAAGCTGGAGCAGAGATGTATTCTACTTACTACAGCACAAATAATCATAGAATCACAGAATGGCCTGGGTTGAAAAGGACCACAGTGATCATCCAGTTTCAACCCCTCTGCTATGTGTAGGGTTGCCAACCACCAGACCAGGCTGCCCAGAGCCACATCCAGCCTGGCCTTGAATGCCTTCAAGGATGGGGCATCCACAATCTCCTTGGGCAAATAACCATCATTAAATGAAGTTAAGCCTGAGACGTCATGAAAAACACAAAACAAGGACTTTCTGACAACACAAACAATTGGTGACTACAGTCTTCACAGATGTTTTATGGTTTACAGACCTGGATCTTCTATTTCTGGTGCAGGGCTAAGCACTGCTATGACCGCACACCTGTGTACTTCAAAGCGTGAGCACCCACTTCAAGTATGGCTCAGATTGCAGACAATAGAACTGAACACCCCTATGCAGATTAAGTTCTCTTCCACTCCTTTGAAACTGCAGTTCAAGAACACTTTTGAATAATACCTACCAAAATTTGGACACGTTAACATTTCTGTATCATAGTGAAAGCAACAAGCCTGGGCTCAATAATACTGTATAAGGAAGGGAACATAATTTATCTAATGGATAACAATTTCTGATGTTAGAAAAAGGAGGGACGGACTTCTACTGCAAACCCATCTGACACAGTTGAGGGACACAGCCTCAATTAGTTAATTTAAACAGTCAATTTTTCTCTTAATTTATTGATCCTCAAAGTGCTTTTACAGCTTTGCCTTTGTCTATACTGCAGAAGGAAGAAAATACTTCATTCATCTTCTCCTTTCCTGATTGCTTGGTAAGTATTCTGATCAACTCACTCAGTCATTACTTCTGTAGAGATTAAGAAAAAATTCAGAGAATGTGATTAAACCTGCTGGCAGAATTTAACAGGCACTCATGGTGGAAACTATTGTCATCAACGAAGAAACGTTTAAGCTCCAAGTAATGAGAAGGAAAGGACCTGTGAGAATTTTTCAGACTGAAAACATAAAAAGCTTCATTCGCCAACTAAATCTGCATGGATTGACTAAAATACACCAGGACTGTAAAAAGATCTCCCTGATTCCTGAGTTTCCAGCTTCTTCCAGAGGAAGAAGCACTTGCAGCTCACTGGAATGTGTGCCAGTTTCTCCACACAACTAACTCTTCGCCTTTGTGTTTTTCACTCACTCTTCTACTCTCACCCACACTTCATGAGAGATGATCCACAACTGCCTGAACACTGCCAGCAAGGAGTTGCTCTGAGGAAACAGAGGTGGCTACCCCTGCCCTGCAGGGAGACCTGAACAAGAGCCCCTTGAGGAACAGACCAGGTGCCCAGCCCATGCAGGGAGCAGCTGGTGGGCAAGGTAGGACCTGCTGGCAGCACCAAAGGAAGAAGGCACAGAGACAGTGGCAGCCATGGGCCCTAAGAAAGCCAACACCCAAACCAGTGCTGCTCCAGCCCTGCCAGACCTGTTGCAGCAGCACAGAGGGAAACGTGCCAGCCTCTGGCCCCCTCCCTGCTGCCACTGAGCAGCAGCCAGCCTTACAACCGGCCCAGCACAGCAGCAGCTTCCCCAGCACCCACAGGCAGCAGAGCGGCAGCTCCTCAGGCCCTCCTCACCTCATCCCTTGCAGCAGCCATGCAGGGGCAGCCCCGTCCTGCCCCAAGGCAGCTCTCACCGGGCACAAGCAGGGGATGGGCTGGGACAACAGGTGGGACCCACTGCAGGCAGCGGGGACAGCAGCACCAGTTGCAGGTTCGTGAGTTGACTGCAAGAATCAAGCTCTAGATTTGTAGCTCAGGAGTAACACAGTCTCCAGAGGAATTTTCATTCTACTTCTAATTGCTTTCCTCAAAATAATTACCCACAGAACATTGTTAGCTGTGCGTTGATACAGTGCACTGGTAAGCTTTAAAAAGCACACTGCTACACAAACTCATTCTATCCCTCTGAATTCTCTAACAGCACACAGGAAAAGGATCTTACACTTGGAGTAATATGATTCGGGTTTTTTTTCCCCTGAAATAACAATACTTCAATAACTTCACCACAAACTGAATCTAAAGAAGTTCAACACTCCTAATCAAAAAATATACATACTAAAAAATCCATCTGTTACCCTACTATTTTGTAAAATTCTACTGAGTTGTTAATTAGGAACTGACAGCTGCTTCTGCTCAGCATGGCTAAGTGCACAGGACAAGCTCACGTATTACTCAGCACAGTATGTTAGCTGGAACTCCTACGGGTTCCTCCTACTGACCCTACCACTGTATCACAAGCACAACTGAACAGAAAATCAGAACAGGAGATGCTGGGCTAGGAATACACTGGCTGAGAAGAACACTTGCAGTGAGATAAGTTCTGCCTCACTGTGGGGCCACACAAACACTGTGCTAACATGGAAGAAGTTTAACAGCATTGAAACAAAATAACACAAATAAGAAAATGTTTGTTAGAAAATAAATGACAGAAATTAGAGGATACTTCCTTTAGATTACAGCAACCAGTTTTTGCTATCACCGATTCATAGAATCTCTTTAAATGATATGAACTCTGACTGCTTGTGAGGAGGACAGGACTTGCAACATGCCAAGACAATCCTCAGTAAGTTTCCACAGTCCCTGCATGTTCTGCTGTTTGTTAGTCTCTGAAATGGTGAGATTTCCTGAATCTCCTGTAGCTCCTGAGCAGTGTTTTACAAATGTTTTTTTTTCCTCCTTCAGTCAGCCTTTATTACTGCTCATGGTTAAAATGGTACCTTTTGCAGGAAGAAGTTATCTGTGTTTGATGATCTGAATTGCAACCTCTCAGCTGATTTTTAAGAAAATGATCCTGGTAAAGCCATCAACAGAGGCTACGTTTCAGTGGCTCAAGCAGGGAATCACTCCATCTTTTCAGACACTGTGCAATTACTGCTACAGTTAATACAAGAGTGCAGAATAACATCTTATGCAGTTTTCAAACCTCTGCTTCTCAAAAACATGAAACAAATGTCTGGAAGTTGACTAACTCTGAAAAATCCCTTCCTGTTTCAAATTATTAGGTCATGTAAAGCATCTCGATAGACTGCATAATCTATTTCAATTTCTGTTTTCAATGGAATGCACACCCTGACTTATGAAGAGCGCACAGGGGACACGGGTGGTCCTACCTCGGTTCAGTAAGCTCTTATTTCCATGTTTGGATTTTAATCAAAAAACTTTCATCGACAGACAAGGAAAGAGCTACTCTCCAGTCTCAAGTACCTGGATAAAGAACAAAGTATTTCTCCATGGGCTGATTAAGAGTCACTTTGTATTATAGGTATTTTCAAGTTGCCAGCTAAAAAAACTAATAGAGCAACAGAGAAACAGCGCTTGCTCTAACAAAAAGCACTCCAATCAAAGTTAGAGGAGGTGCAGTTTTGCAAACAAGGCTGATTCACTTGAAGATAGTCACACCAGTAAACAGCTACCAGCAATATTTGGAGTAACTGTTAAAGATTTTGTGACTGTAATAAGATGTCCCAAGTTTCACTCACAAAACCAACCATGCCATTCAGAGTATAAATGTTCCAGTTTAACAGTTCACGTCGCTTACAGGCTCTGTACACAAACTAAGAAACAGGTCACGCTGCTCACACCTCAGCTCTGCCAATAAAACTTAGAATACCCAAAAATAAAGTTGCAGTGATCTTACTTTGGATAATGAATCAACCAGCTAAATTCCAGCTGCCTCACATATGTTTTCAGAGATAAAAATGAACTGCACCTGGAGAGAAAGAAATAACTCCCCATCCTCAAAAAACTTGATACTATGGAACTTGTCAGTACTTCCAGCTTTTAGGAGCACACACCCTGCCTACCTGACAGACCTCATGCATAAAACATAGGGCTCCATGAAATGGGCTCTGAGAATTAATGCTGGAAAAATATTGAGAGATTACCATACAGGGATGCTCAGCACGTCTGTCTGATGGCAGTTATTTTTGCACAGAGGGAAAAAAGAAGAAGGGAGAGGAACAGCAGAAGAAACATGTATCAGCCCCTTAAGTCAATTAAATTACATTAAAATCAAGGCCTGAAGTGCCTTTGACAGACACCAGGCAGACAACCAGGATCAGTAAAAGTCTTCAGCTGTCCCACCACAACCAGATTTTTTTTGTCATCAATTTCAGAAACAAAACACACTTTTTAATCATCAGATACAATGCTAACACCAAATAAACCACTTTCAACAGAAACTTGACTTAGGATACCTTCCCACTATTTTAAAACAGCTTAGAAGACAGTACAGTGACTTTGCAAAATAAAAAAGCCTCCGTGAGAAAGCCTGGCTGAAGGAAACTGACATGAATTCTGGCCAATTCAGCCCCCAGTGACTGACAACAGAGACAACCTGTCCACCTCAACTCCTCTGATGCCAAAAGTCCTTGGTCCTGAGGCAGCCAGAAACAGTCATTCAAGCTGTAACAGCTGCATAAACTGAACAAAATAGCAAAATACTTTCAAACATATTCAAATAAATGTTATTTCTTACTTCCTGTTGCTGTTGTTTTTCCTCCATTAGAAACCTGATAGTCAACATAAGAGACTCCACCTATGGTGTGCTTGCTTCATCACAACATCGCTCCCACATGCCAAAGCCACTGAGCATGAACAGAAGTCTCTATGCAGTAATGGAGTTCATTCTCTATCAGTACTGCAATGCTAAGCAGAACTTTCCATGCAATTACTCACTCCAATAAAGAATAGGGGCAGGAGGGATGAGAAGAAACCAGGAGTGAGCTATGCTTACAGCAAAGAAGGTGACAGGAAGTGCATAACCACTAGAAGCTCCCTTCTCAGATGCTGAGGTGTGACACATTATCCCAGAGCAAGCACAGAGTGAAGTGCACACATGTTCCTTGTCCCAGGACTCACGTACTAGGAGGAAGCAGGAGCCAATTCTCACTTCAACTGAAGTTTGAGTTGAAGAAACTGAAGATTCAGCACTCTTTATCTAAATTTTGGAGCTGTTCTTGAGTGTGAAGATTCCTTTGGAATTGTGTACTGAGCGTATGAGCTAAAAAAACAATATATTCTCTGAGAGACTTAGCAGTATTTGAAGCTTTATCCCAGTCCTGAATGCACAGTTTCAACAGCTCTAGCCTCAATACCCAATTTTCAATGCAGTATGGTTTCACAGTTATAAAAGATTAATATTACTAGTTATTTTCACACGTATGCTATGCAGATCAACTAACAAGCACCTGTTGAGCATGCAGACATGCTGACAACACAAGAAACTAGTCTTGTAGTCAGCTCACGGTTTGGATGGTGTAAGTTAGATAAGGCCATGTACTGCACAGGGGGAAAAAGCAGCTCCTCGAGCAACAGCAATACAGATCCCTGACTTCCTCTGGGCTCATCTCACAGTTGATTAATGTTTGTTTTTGCTGAATTATCAGCTCACACAGTCATCTTCCAAAGCAAGCACAATGCTCATGCTCACACTGTCATCTTTCAATCGCTCGTGTATTTCTTTACTCAACTAACAGCTGATTTCCACAAATACTTGGCCTTGCTTGCCAAACTTCAACAGGTGGGCTTAAAATGTTATGCTACTGTTATGCAAATTAGACTTATTTTCAGCTTTTGTCTAGTTTTCTAATAACCTAGAATTTGCATTTTACTTTAATTTGTTCCTAGTCTTACACCTCAACAGTGTAAAATCCTGCCAATTATTTTACATTACAGGCATTATTCCTGAGAACAACCAGGGGCACAAACAACTCATTTGTATCACCTAGAACTTGTTTTACAAAACAGGCTGGGTTGTAGTACTGTAATTGTTTGGGGGTTTTGCTGGGGTGTCATGCTTTCAGAAATAAAGGAATTTTCATCACTGTTACTGCTTCTCTTCTGCTGCCTTTTCTTTATTGACACAATTTAAACTGATACTCTACTAAGAACAAGTAGAACTAACATTGTTTGTCGCTGCAAACTCTGAAATAAGTTTTAAGGATATGACAATGTGTTTTTATCTTTTTGTTCCAGAAGTCCACTAGTGCAAGACAGAAGGTCAACTCGTTTGATTTTACCATATGGCTGCTTCATATTTTCATGAACTTATTTGGTGCAAGCAATACTTGTGACTTTGCTGAAATTGCACTACTCACATTCCTACATTATAATAATTAGCACTTTCTGTTTCTATTTTATTTTAAAGTTATTTTCAACCCTATTTATTTTGTTTTCAGTTGTTAGAGTGGTACTGATTTTATTCCTTTTCCTTTTATTTTTTGTCTATTTTATTTTGTTTCACTACTCTACTTTTCTACTCTATTTTAAAGTACATACAATCAAACTTAAGACACTTTCTTCTCCTTTCAGCCCTACAAAGTGGAATCATACTTCCTACTTCGCAAAGCAGCTTGTCTTCAACAGCAGCAATGTAGGATTGTTTTGCACATCTGTTTTCACTTACTGTGTAACGCAGCCACAGTCCCTAAGGACTCAAGGTGACAGGGTCAGCTGACTTCAGCTAGCCCTCCTCCTCTCATTCCTCTTTTTCCTTCTAGACTCAGCCATGTGAAAACAAAGAAAATGCCTTCCCCCTTCTCAGTACTTTAAAACTCAGTATTCCATGTTAGCAAAATAAACAAGGCTTATTTTGCTATTCTCACCACTGCCTGGTACTACCATGATGGCTAGTAGGATGCCTGGGACTATATCATAGGGTACAGATGTTAAAAGGTTACAAAGTGTTATAAACTCTTACCTTCTTAACTACTACTGTCACCCTCTCCTTATTTTATCCACTTCATCTTACTTTATTAGGGAGACTAATAAACAGTAGTTATAAATGTACAGAGAGAGAGAGAGACACAACTGCTCTATGAATGTATGTATGTGTATTTATGTCCATGTGAAGTGAGAGTATATGCAGTTCATTTTGGTCTCTGGGGCTGGTTTGCTAATTCACCAGATAAGATAAGCTGCAAACAAAAGAATAGTATAGGCAAGAAAAGGAACCCCCATGAATTTATTATGGCTAAGGAGAACAGATCACTGATCGTACAAAACGAAACCTTCTCCTGAAGTCCTACACAGGAGAGTAAACAGCAACAAAACGACTGGAGGAGTAGATGGAAAGCTGGAACTCCTCCTACTTCCCTGAATTCTGGGTTAGGTTGATGCATTTGAAGACTGCATCACTGCAAACTGGCAATTTCATGGGCCAGGCTGTGTAAGGAAGGAGAGTAACATATTTCCACTGTGGGGACAAGGAAGCCAACATTTATTCTGTAAGAATTTCTGGTTCAGTATCAATTCCCACCTGTTGATTCTAAAGGGTGGTCAGAAAGACAGGAGGTCTGACTGCAGAAAAAAAATTCTCCAAACTCTCAGCAACCTGTAAGCCAGGAAGGTAACTGTCACAGAGCATCAGTGATGCTTTGAATGCCAAGATCTAAGTTTTGTGTCTCCCAAAGAGTTGAGATACACAACCCTGAAGAAAAACCTCGTTAGTTTTACATGACAAATAAAGCACTTTGGAAGTCACTTCACGAAAACTAACCATGTAATAGAAGAAGGATTATCACAATGCATTAATGGAACTAGTACTCCTGAGCTTACTTTCTATAGAACTCAAAAGTATAAAATAATTTGAGTATGATTAGTGTGAAGCCTTTCTTGTGTGTCAAGTAAACACAGCACTGTCTTCATCAGTCTGAAGATAATCAATACAGCAATAAAGGCATTTATCTTGTTTGAAGTCCATTCACTAACAATTTGTATTTACAGTTCCATAATTATTGAAGTCCTATTAACAAATACACTTCTTAACTACACAACATAGCTTCAACGAGGCTAATTAACCTGGCTACGGTTTCAGCAGGCAAGCATCCATTTTTCTGTACATCTGTTTTAGGTAGAGACTTCTCATTTATACAGTCTCATACTAACATAATAACTTAAAGTATGGAAATCTTTTTCTGCTAAAAAATAGATTCCCAAGGAGTAAATCAGTACCACTGTAACACTTTTCAAAGGGTTGCACTGCTATCATTGAGAAAGAGGGAAAAACAGCATTACAATGCTAATAAAACTCACCACAGACAGAGATATACAACCTAAACTTAAGTTTACTGAAGGTGTGAATAACTCCTATAGCAAAGAATGTGTTCCTTTAGTTAAGAAGAATGTGTACTATGCTATTATAGTTGCTATAACCTTTTTCTTTTTTTTTTTTTTTCCCCTCACCTGGTTTTCCTGTTCTCCAGTTAATGGATTCCTACCTAGAAGTCTTTTTAATGATTTTTGAGCCATCAAACATTTGGAGGTTCTTAAGAATTAAGATCATCCTATAACTGAGGGTTATGTCAAGTTAATACCAACATCAAACCTCACACTGTCACACTAGCAGATTTCACTGAGGATGAGAACCTTTGAACAGTTTAAGGAAAAGCAGCGTAATAAATCCTTTTATTTCAATGTTGAAAAAAATAAGCTTTTTGGATGTGCACAGATTTTTTTAATCAAAGGTTAAAAAAAAATCAAAAAGGCAAAACATTACCTCCTTTGGATTCCACTTGGCATCATAGAGTCATAGAACGGCCAGGGTTGGAAGGGACCTCAAGGATCACGAAGCTCCAACTTCCTGCTACAGGCAGGGCTGCCAACCTCCATATCTAATACTAGACCAGACTGCCGAGAGCCCCATCCAACCTGGCCTTGAACACCTCCAGGGACGGGGCATCCACAGCCTCACCATCAACATTCTTACTCCAAAATCTATTCAAAAACAGCACTCAGAATAATTCTTATTTTAAACTAATAAAATCACCTTTGCTGAACAAAGACGTTCATCCTAAACTAACTGAGCTTGTTTCAAAGAGTCTAACAATATCATTAGTGCAAAACAGTAAGCAACATACATTAGTGCTACTAGGCCAATATAACACATAAAAGAAAGCCAACAAACCCCAGACAAAAATACATGATGCATCTTCTCACTGGAGACAACTCTAAAAAGTATGAAGTTCAAGTTATTGTCTTAAATTACAACATTAAGAATAATGTTCCAGCCTTACAGAGATTCTCTTACACATACAACTGGAAGTTATTACAAACTTTCACCCTGACATGGTTTAATCTGCAAACATTTTTTCCTGGTGTCACCCCATCTAAAGAAGTGCCAGCATTCCTACACTTAACCAATTTTAGAGACTAATGACCTAAACTGACATTACAGGGAAAGAGGCCAGTCTTCTCATTGAGGTATGGATGGAGTTTTCCTACTAACATCCACACTACACAAACCTGAATAGTAGAAATTGTGATAAAAGAAGAACACACTGGCAAGAGAACCAATCAAAGCCCTCCAAGAGATCTCGAAGAACACAAGGATAAGAAAATATAGCTCATCTGGCTAATACTCAGGTTGTCTTCTGCTAGAAATTATGGTGTCTGTTTCAATCCAAAAGTATCTTGCCAAGCTGCCAAGAGCCCATGAGCTTCCATTTCTTGAAGTATATAACACACGCTGTGTGCATTCTCAAGAAGGTGGCCTTGGAGCAAATGGGTATTTGAGAGGCTGTGCCACTCCACTGAACAACTGAAAACAAGTGTCCCAGAAGTAAGTAGATCAGTTGTGCAGGACAGTGTGTTTGTTGGCAAATCACTAGCTTAGGGAAGTGCATCAATCATGGGATAAAAAACATGCCAGATGATGCACTGCTCCATTAAGTTGAAGATCCAACACTTTTTATTCTTCAGAAGAAAAAGTGTCTGAGCACTCCCCAGCAATAAAACATAACCAAAAAATACCACTGTATTTTTTTCACCCTGCTAATGTTGCCCACTTCTGATACTCCCTTAGCAGGCTATCTTCTTGCAGACTTAATCACACTTGCCACCAAAGGCAATACGAGCTCTGTCATTCCTACTGTAGACAGGAACAGATTCTAAATGACAACTCCCAAGCACTAGGAGAAACAATTTCACCTCTAGTAGGACACCTATCACTGATATTTGTAACTGTTTCACCTGGCTTCCTTGGACAATGATTCTGAATTTCCAGTGTCACCAAAGTGCACTTCCTACAGTAAGTGCGCCACACAGTGAAAATCTATTCCTGGACACTGGACAGGAAGTGAACAGTGTCTTAAATAAGAAACATCTCCATAGAGTATGTAATAAAATGCCAAGCACGCATCCGAGATCTAATTCAGCAGATATTATTGTTAAAAACAAAACAACATGATTAGGAGGTTCAATGTTCTTAGCCTCAAGCCAAGCTAGCATCCAGTCAGTTTTGGAACCAGCAAATGAACTGACTTTCATCACTCTCATCTCCAGCTGATGGAAAAAACTGTCAGCTGGAACATAATAGCTTGTTTGAAGGAATCAACTTCTAGCATTCTCAGCCTACACTAAACATGATTCCCACCTGCACTGACAATTCTAACTGGTCACACAAGCAGCCCAGCACTGAGATGACTTAAAAGATCTTTGTCAAAAATGAAGATAAAGCAACACAGTCACTGGCCGAACCATAACTTCTCTGTATGTACACACATGCATGTACACACATTCACAACCACAGTCAAGGAAAACTTAAATAAGCACAATCAACAGGTGGCAGAAGTTATGGAAAATCCCATGAAAAAGATGATGACTTGAGTAACAAATACTTTTGCAATCTACACAAATGCTTTTTATGAGAGTAGGAGACAGAAGATTTGGGAACACTATCAGGACGGTGATGATCTCTTCTCTTAATATACATTTGACAATTTCAACTAGCAACAAGATGGTTAATAAAAAAAGAATAAGCACTACCAAAAAAAGTTTGGAAAAAGAAAAAAGCGTATGAAGATATTAAACAGTGAGCAATGGGAATAAAGTATTACAGTGGCTGCTAAATAGAAAAAATAAGAGAACGACCTTGCTAAGCAATGATTACATACAGGAAACGTTAAAAAGAAAATAATGGAAGTGAACTCAATGAAAATACGAAAGGAAAAACCACCAAAAATGAAAACTAGGAAGCATAGTGTTACATGCAACTAAAGAAATCTGTGCACAAGTAGGTCTATAGGCCAGAAAAGGTTTCTCCGTGGTTGACAGCAAGAGAAAAATGTGCAGGCAGTTGAGAACTGAAGCCCAGTAGGCACGTTTCTACCATCTGGATATTCCGTGAAGAGTGTAAGGCACAACCTGCACCCTGTAAAATAAGGTAAAAATCCTCCACGGACAAGTACCTGAGAAGTACATACAACCACACTGTGATGCACATACACACAACCATTTGAAGAATAACTACAGCAACATTAAACATTTTTCTGATTCAACTTTACAACCTTAAATTTTGGAAATTCTCACTACAGGCATGAAAAGAGGGAAAACGGATAGTAGGTAAACACTGCCCAGTATTCCACAGAGTTGAAAGAACGATGTATAAAGCAAACAAGGACCCAAAGGCACGCTTTCAGCATGCTTAATTATTGTCCTTAACCCAATTATTTTTCTTTTTTAAATTTTTCCCAATATACAAAAAAGGGAAAAAATATATTAGCTTATGCTCTATAGAATTTCTAGATTAAATGATAAACTTGTGAAGTATTTATTCTGCTCTTATTTCCCCTTCCCTATCCTCCTATCCCCAGGCTTTCACTACAAAGCTTGTGAAAATCCACATGCAAAAGCAAATACACATTAACAAACATCTGTGTTACTAACGTGGCAGTGAGGACATCAACTACACTTAAGATCATATTGAAATAAATGGTAATTCTAACTATTCAGTCCTGGTACTATATATACTAGTCTTGCTTACAGAAAAAAAACACACTTTAGAATTACAGAATATTCCAAGTTGGAAGACACCCACAAGGATCACAGAACAGTAGGGGTTGGAAGGGACCTCTAGAAATCATCTAGTCCAACCCCCCTGCCAAAGCAGGCTCCCTAGACCAGGTTGCACAGGTAGGCATCCAGGCAGGTCTTGAATATCTCCAGAGGAGAACCCACAAGCCCCCTGAGCAGCCCGTTCCAGTGCTCCGTCACTCCTACTGTGAAGAAGATCTTAATGCACTTTTGTGTGCAACTTCCTATGCTTCAGTTTGTGGCCATTTCCTTTGTCCTATAGCCATGCACCACTGAAAGGAGTCTGGCCTCATCCTTTTGCCTCCCACACCTTAGATGTTTACAGACATTGATCAGATCCCAAGTCGTCTTTCCTCAAGGCTGAACAGACTCAAGTCACTCAGCCTTTCCTTTTAAGAAAGATGCTCCAGGCCCTTTATGATCTTTGCGGTCCTCTGCTAGACTCTTTACAGAAGATCCCTGTCTTTTTTGTACTGGACACAATAGACCTTGTGAGGCCTCACCAGGGCAGAGCAGAGTGGGAGGATCACCTCCCTTGACCTGCTGGCCAGCTTCTTTTCAATGCACACCAGGATGCCACTGGTCTTCTTTGCCACCAGGGCCCACTGCTGCTCATGGCCAAACTATTGTCCACCAGGACTCCTATATGTCCCTCTCTGCAGAGCTACTCTCTGGTGGAGTTGCCGTCCCTGGCAGTGTTCAAGAGGTGTCTGGATGAGGAGCTATGAGATCTGGTTTAGTAGCTTGTGGTAGCAGTGGTGATGGGAAGATGGTTAGACTGGACGATCTTCGAGGTCCTTTCCAAACTTGTGATTCCATGACTCACTAGTAGGTCATCATTCAACCCGTACTGGTGTACACAGTCATTCCTCCCTAAGTGCAGGACTAAAGTTGCTCTTGTTAAACCTCACCTGGTTACTCATTACCCAACTCTCCAGCCTGTCCAGGTCTCACTGAATAGCAGCACAGCCTTCTGGTGTGTCAGCCATTCCTCCCAGCTTCATATCATCAACAAACTTGCTGAGGATGGACACTTTCCCTTCATCAAGGTCACTAATGAAGATGTTTAACAAAACTGGATGCAGCACTGATCCCTGAGGAACACTGCCAGATACAGGCCTCCAGCTGGACTCTGTGCCACCAATCACAACCCTAAGCCACACGATCACTGAGTCCAACTCCTGGCTCCACAGAGGACCATTCAGAACACAAACTTCATGCCTGAGAGTACTGTCCAAACACTTCTTGAAATCCAGCACCTTGTGGCAGTGAGCACTGTCCTGTGAAACTTCTTTCAGTGTCAACTCACCCCCTGGTGAAGAACTTTGTTCTATACCTCAGACTGATGCAGCTCCATGCCATTCCCTCAGACTCTGTTGCTGTCACCAAAGAGCAGAGGTCAGCTCTGTGAGGTTCCTGCAACCTACAGCTCCTGTGAGAGTAGAATCACTCAGCTCTTCTGATCTGGGCTGAACAAATCAAGGGACCACAACTTTTCCTCATATGTCATCCCCTCCAGACCCTTCATGATCTCCATAGCCCTCCTTTGGATGCTCTCAAGCACTTTCATGTCCTCAGATTGCAGTGCCCAAACCAGCACCCAGTGCTGGAGGAGAGGCTGCACGTCACAGAGCACGACAGGACAACCCCTTCCCTCTCCCGGCTGGCAGCATGGGCCTGATGCACCTTGGGTACAGTTGGCCCTTTGGGCTGTCAAAGCATGCTGCTGGCTCAGATTCAACTAGCCTTGAACCAGAACCCCCCCAGGCCCTTCCTGTGGGGCGACTCTCCTGACTCTTGTCCTCAAGACTATATGTATACCCTGGGCTTCCCCACCCCAGGTGCAGAATTCAGCACTTGCTCCTGTTAAACCTCATGCCCTTGGTGACTGTCTAGCCATCACATTTCTCAAGATCTCTCTTCTCTCCCTGCCCTCCAGGGAGTGAGCAGCTTCTGCAATTTAGTGGTGTCCTCAGACTTAGCATACAGTAGAGACCTGCATCCAGATACCATCTCCTGACAAGGAAAGGCTAGGTCTGTTAAAGCACCTAATCCTGTAGAATGGGGGTGACTTAAAAGACTTAAAGAATGTCACTGATTTTGTTAGCTTACTTCCTAAATTTTTTTAAATAGGAGGGAAAAAAGTATAGGAAACAAAAATGGTTTGTGCAACTCCTATTCACACCACTGGTTGCAAACTGGCAGGGCAAAGACGGCTTGTCGCAGAAATACCTCTATGTGAGAACTTCAGTCAAATCAAGAAAAGAAAAATTAAAATTGAGCCAGTTGAATTGGAAACATCTTCTGTTTCTGAGCCAGAGAAGGTAGTTGATGCCTCAGGCTCCCCTTCTCCTCATCCTCCAGGACAGGATGAACAAGGAACAACTGGGGATGCTTCTGCAGCACAGATAAAAGAAGAAAAGGATTCACTAACTTTTCAGACGAAGAACAAACCACATATTTCCCTCACATTTCTTCTGAGGAGAGCAGAGCCAGCATCTTCTCAGCCCCCAGCTTTCCACAGAAATTCTGCAACTGGTTGAAAGTGACCAATTTAAGTTGAGTTGGTGGGGTCATGGTGGAAACTCTGTTGCCATCAACGAAGAAACATTTAAGCTCCAAGTATTGGGAAGTAAGAAGTTTTTCAGACTGAAAACATGGTAAGACTGCCCATGAGGCTCCCATGACTGAAGTGCCCTAAGAAAGCCATCACCTAAACCAGTGCTGCTCCGGCCCTGCCAGACCTGCAGCAGCAGCACAGATGGAAATGTGCCAGCCTCTGGCCCCCTCCCTGCTGCCATCGAAGTAGCAGCCTCAGCTGCTCACTTCTACTCCTCCATCTGACATGGGACACAGGTTTACCAGTTACAGGTTCATAAGTTGAGAGCTCATCAACAGATAGTTCTGGAAGACGTTTGAATAATACGCCTTCTCCGATCTCAAGTCCTCCCAACCATCTATTTATTGAATGGTTCTGGAAATAAAATGTTTGAATAATTGTCCTTTTTCATTGTCATGTCCTTTGACTCACTCCTTTATTCATTCATTTAATGGTGACATCTCTGTTTTGTCTCTCAAATAAAGCAGAAGCAATGGTTCCAACATCAAACTAATGGTTTTCTGCAAGAACCTAGTTCTAGACTCTTGGCTGTAGAGATATAGAAATAAATAATAGCAACAAAATACAAACTGTTAATTTCAAAGACAATTTCCCTTATAAAGTCTTTTAAGTGGCACTTCCTGATTCATACTGCTATCAATTGTGAGTTGTACTACAGCAGTGCTGATCCTGCCCTATGGGAATCGTTTCAATGTATTAGGAAGTCTGAAGATCACATTAGAGATGCAATGAATTGCCAAAACATGAGCTCTATCTTACTGACAGGCAAACGGATACAGCAGCTTGTTTGATATGCGTATTTTAGTTCAAATTTTATCTCTGCTGTGGAGTTCACTAAAGAGAATGCTCCATGAATAGGTTCATGAAAAAATGACTCTCAGAAAAACCCCTTACCAGGAGAAATAAGCAATTATTTATAAAGTACCATACCTAAAGCATGGTGTATTTCCACTTACTCATACATTTTTTTCTGAATGTGTGTATAAACCATCACAAAAGATGTCACTTTTTTTAAATAGCAGTGAGCAGTTGCTTGTTAGGTTCCACCCCTCCCAGCTATTATTAAAAAAAAAAGAATAAGAAAAAGCATGTCCACATTCAATGATTATAATTAGCAAGCATCATCATTATTCCACTTTGAAACCTACCATGCAAAAAATCCTGGCAACAGTTTTGGCTCTCATTTGTATTTTTTACAATTAGTTTCACATTACTCTGGCAGTTTATGGAGTAGTAGAAGTCACTGAGCTGTACCATACACCTCTGCTGAAGTATATAATTGATGACCAGCCCTTTTGAGACATGCAAAACAGAGCACACCTACAGTAAAAAATTCCTTATGTACATTTACTACAGAGTTTCACAATATATTTATTGTATATATTGTGATGGACATGTGAATTCCATAAAAAGGGCATCCATATATTCATTCTACCAATACAAACACTTTCTCCAGATATTTTTTTTTAATTTGTGTGGCCTCTATAAGCCAATTACACATCATAAAGCAGACAGACATGCACACACCTTTAAATATGACTAATTACGTAAAAGAGGGTCCCTTACTGTTTTCAGTTCTGCAAGAATACTGCAGTCATGAATTAAACATCACCTTTCAAAGTTCTGTCTTGTGCTTGCTCTAGCAAGGTTTCTGGCAACACCCATTAAAGACTGAATAGCTTTACATTACCTCCAACCTTCGGCCCACCAGCAGAACCCGGCTTCCTTGCACTGTTGGAAGGATTTCCAGGCTTTTTAGGTGCAGGAATCTTGAAGGCTGAAGCAGCTGACGATGGCCTATTTCCATCCACCGACTCTTCATCGTCGAAGCTTTTGTCTAGAAAAGGATACATTAAATTGAAATACACATATATTAGATTGAATGTATATTTAGTTCTCAATCATCTGTTCTGCTTTCACCGACAGAAAAAATGCAGAAATAAAAACATGTTTTATCACTTTGTCCTCTGCCTGTGACCTACGAATAAAATGACAAGCAGAAATAAACAGCATTTTCTACATAGTAAGTGCTCATAAAATATCATTTTGCCTTCATAATTAATCGCTACAACACTGCACCTAAAAATGAATCCTTCACATTCATTCCCACAAAGGGAAAATATCTTTGCACAGATCAAATATTTTTGCCCACTTGCATATATTTCCCCCCAAGGAAATACCATTTCTTATCACTGCATTCTACCGAAGACAAATGCTTCTCCCTTTTCTTCTTTTACTCGTGCATGCATTTTTCTGCTACACATCCTCCCACAATGTGTCTACCAGCACTCCCTGCCTCTTCCCTTCCACCCAGATTTTTCAACTCACAATCACAGATCCGCTTGCAGATCAGCCGCCTCATTCCTCTGACAGCTCTTAAATCCCCTGGCCCCAGGAAGGACCCAGCACCTCACATGGCCACACGCAGTCGATTCTAAACGCTAATCCAAGATGCTATCGGAACCTGCTCGCGACACCCGAGATCCACCACTGAGATTTGTGCCGGCATCTTTCTCTGCCTTCCCTGCACTGGGTGCAGGCGGAGCCAATGAGCTGCGAGGTGACATCATCTGCTGGGAGCCACGGCCAGAGGGAAAGGTGGAAATCCCTCATGCAAAGAAACTCATTCCCACACACGGCATTCGCCACAATCCCCATCCTTCACTGAAAGACCAGACAGACTGACCGACAGAGCTCCAGGGTGTGTGCTCCTCTCTGTCGCTCCAGCTCTGCACACGCTGGAACAAGAAATGGATCCATCTGTAATCACTAGACAGAATAGCCTCAACGAAAATGCTCAGCCTTCAGAATAATATATGTATATTCCAGCAGGAGAATGTAACTGTTAATCAATCCATTTAGCGGAAGAAGGATTCACCTATAAGCTTGAGCATGGTAAAAAGTGTCAGTCTATGGCTCCCGTATTGAAGAAAATGGGCGAGGCTGAGCCACAGCTGCACTACAGCAATAAAAGACCAAGTTAGCATATTACCATCTCTAAAAACTGGCACCTCAAAACAAACAAACAAAACAACCCACTGGATTGCACACCTTTGTTATCTCCAGAGCGGTGACTTTTTACCCCGGCTTATCCAGAACTCGTTCCCAGCAATATGTCACCTATGTTTAATAACACAGCCTCCCAAAGGGAAGCCGCTTTTATTAAAGCAGTAAAGCAGGTTTTTTTTCCAGCAGCATCTGCAGAACAGCAAACAGGGGAACACCCCACGCTGCACATGTCACAGACTGCCAGTCCTACAGCTGCATTTTTTTCTTGCACTAGCACATTCACCGTGCTGCACAGCCAAGTCTTTATGATGATAGAAGAAACAAAAAAAAAGAAAAAAAAAAAGCAATAAACATCAGGATGCACACTGACACAGCAGTGATTTTCATAACAATTGTTCCCTTTTCAAGAGCTGATTTTTAGAGAATCTCCCTCAGAGCAGGCAGGGCTGGATTCATGCACCACAGAGGCTGCACGTTGCCATGGGAGCAGCCCAGCTCAAGGAGGGATACATTTTGATTCCTGCTGCTCTTACTCCTGTAGCTTAAACGTAGCCAGACTTCAGGACTTCTGAACAGGAAAGCCCAGAGCCAGATCAAGAAATGAGCTTAAAGGGTTAAGAGAGACATAAATAAGAGTGGTTTCTATCTTGGATGCCTGCAACACTGCAGGTCATTTTAAAACAGCACTAAGGAGCATCATGCAGATATTTGCACATCTGAACAGACCAACACTGACACATCATTACGCTGCCACAAAAACTGATTAAACATGAAAAATAGGCTTTTCTAATAGAAATCTTTTGTTACTGTATATATATATATATAATTTTTTTTTTTTTCCTTTTTAGTACCCATAATGAAACAGGGTGGACTTGCACGCTACTATCCAGCAGCACTACAACACAGCACTGATGTGCAAAAATACTGCATAAGACGCCTTGGAAAAAGTGAAGTTATTTACAGTACAAGTTTAAAAATAGCAAGTGAGTATTTGCTCATTTACTCAAAATCTGCTCATCAGAAAGCAGCCACACACCAGCAGCCAAACCACCCCAAACAGCGCTGGGCTCTGGGAGCCCACATCTCCAGCTGTGTTATTCCCAAGCTGCAGATGACCAAGGAGCACTGAAGACAGGGAATTGTGCAAGTTATTGCACGATGCAAGAATGCAGAAACTCTATTTCAGAAAACTGCTACTTAATTGTTTTGTAAACTATGCATTAAACAATGGTCATGACAACATAGTCAAATTTCTTTGCCTTGCCAAAGGCTTTATTTGTCCACGTGCTGAAGACATTGGTAGCACTGGTTTAAAGACCTAGCCTATGAAATAGTTTCATACAGTTGCTCACTGGAGAGAAAATCACTTCAAAATCCCACTTTTTTCTTCTTTCATGTGCATAAGCACGTCTGAAATACCGAACTGATTATAACAACTGATAGATGGGCATTCTTGATTGGTCCTTTTCATGACTTACATTAAGAACATTAAAACGGAAAGTACAATCACTACAAAGTTACAGTCCAGTACCATAAAAATGTAACATTAACAGATGAAAAGAGCTGGTTTAATTCTAAGTTCTAAGGCTCATGTGCTACCAGCCCATTTTCTTAAGAAAGAACAACAAGAACGTTTTGTGCCACTTTTCACAGAAGTCCATTTTCTCCAGCAGTTCAGGCCTTCACAGCTTCACTTCCTTACGCTTCACTAACATCACACCAACTGACCTTCTGACGTATCTCCTTTTCAGGAAGATACTTGACAATGCTTGTGAAGATCCAAAAACTGAAATCTGTATTTACAGAAGTTAATGAAACTGAAGCACCGCATTTGCTTCCAGTATTACATGCTTTCCATTGACAAATATTTCCATCTCTTCCAGAAGCACATTCATACAGCTGAGCACAGGGAACTCCAGCTTGGGATGAGCTGTTAATCCATAGGGCATAATCAAGAGATCTCGCAGAAGATTAAATATAAATAAAAATTTCAAATAAAATCTATATGAAAAATGCAAAATGTCCATTTTAGAACAGCTTGGAGAAAAATAACTAAAAGATATTGTACAATCAAGGAAAAATAATATAATTGAAAAGTACAATCAAAAATAGATGTACAGTCAAGGTGTGGAAATAAACCAACAAAAGAGTTGGGCACAAGGGGAACAAAGAGAAAATAGGTGGAATGCTTACCCGTGCAGAGGGCTCGCTGCAAAGGGCTCCAAAGGAGTGGATCTCTCAGAAGAGATCCTTCCTCCCTGGCAGTCAGCACTTAAATGGGTCTAGGGGAGGTGGAGCCTGGCTCCACCCCTTCCTGCAGCACAGGTGAATTGCTTTCACCTGTGCTCCCAGGGCTGACATACTGCTTGCCTCAGATAAATAATCAAAGGTTCAGGCTGTGATTCAGCAGCTCCCATACATTCCACCCCTTCACAGTGTGAACCAAATGATCAGGCTGACTTTAGGGTAAGCTTTCCCTACTACAGAGATCCATTATAACGCGACGCTTATACAATTTCCGTTGCGACGCATGTTGGTACAATTCAAGACAAGTGATGATTGGTAAATCGTTGATCTTCTTTTATGGGCCAGTGCTGGATGATGTTACTGGAGGCATGCGGTCATGAGGTGCAGGTCCGTCCTACATTTCATCAGTCCCATGTAGACCATCGTCAGGCATTATACATGATCAGATTGTAATACTGGAATGCCTTGTTAGTATTATGTTCCTTCCAGTGATCCTGAAGGTTCAAAGACTCACAGGGAGTAATACAGATGTTTCAGAGGTACCAGGAGGGGTAGGTCCGCTCTCCAGGGCAAGATACAGGCCGTGTTTCTATCTTGGGTCAACACTTCCGCTAGTACTGGGGCACGTCCCGGCCGCCTGTACCACACTTTTTGACCGGATATCTGCGGCTGCATAACTATATCAGGCACCAGAGGAGGTGTCCTGATCTGCCATAGGGATATGATGGGGGTCCCTTTAGCAATGAAGATCGGAGTGTTGACCACAATATCAGTAGGCCATGTACCTATTACTGAAAGGACTACCGAGCCTCCCACCTCCAACAGTCTCCCCCAAGGTGCAAGTAGGCCACACCACTTTGGTCCTACCTGCACCTTCCAATGCCATTTTATCCTATGAGTACCTGGTTCTAAGTTCTCAGGGGCAGGGAGCAGAAGATTATTTTCATTACCGATCTGGGGTTTTATCTGATGATCAGTGCCCGTAATTTGGATCCTAAGCGGGGTGGCCCATGTGGTCTGCAACATTCTCAAGGCACTGGGTCTGCCATCTCGAGGTCTTTCATTCAAGTCCCGCAGAGTTTCATACAGTCTTTTTGTCCATCCTTGCAGGGACTGGGAGTCTGTCTTTAGGGCGGCCTTAAGAATACCATTATAACGTTCAATGAGGCCAGCCCCCGTTGGATTATATGGCAGGTGGAATCGCCATTCGATGTTATTTTCTTCTGCCCAGCGCTGTATCATTGCACCAGTGAAATGAGTTCCTTGGTCGCTCTCGATGACTTGAGGTGTCCCATAGGCAGACATCAGTTTAGTGAGTGCCTTGATGGTATATGCCTGGTTTGCTTTCAGTACTGGATAAGCCTGCAGAAACCCACTTGCAGTATCAATGCAGGTCAGGGCATATCTCACCCCCTCAGACTGAGGAAGGGGCCCAATATAATCGACCTGCCACCACTGGAGCGGATTGTGTCCTCTGGCAAGATGGGCTGTCGTTTTGGGCAACGATCTCGGTCTCATCTTAGAGCAAGCATCGCAATCCTGGCATGCCTGGACAATGTCAGGTAGTTGTATGGGCAGTCCCCATGCTTTAGCAGCTGCCCACATTGTCTTTTGTCCTGCATGTCGTAGTTTCTGATGTAACCAACGGGCGATGTTCTCAGATGATGAATTCTCAATCCATCTGACTTGAGCCAGTGTGTCAGCCTCATCGTTTCCAGGTGACCGTAGGGGCTGATGACCAGAAACATGGTAGACACATACAGTCCTGTGTTTAACTGTGTTCCATATGTTTAACCACATGTCTTTGCCCCAGATTGGTCAGGCGTGGATAGTCCATTCCTGGGTGGCCCACTGTGCAATCCAAAGAGTGAGCCCCCGGTACACAGCCCAACTGTCTGTGCAGATGTTCAAAATACCACCACCAGGTTCTTTGGTTATAACCATCCACACAGCTCATAATTCTGCCCATTGGCTGCTCTGACCATCCCCTGGTCAAACCAGACTGTCTCGGTCGAAGGATGGTATGCTATTGCTCTCCACTTGCTCGGGTTACCCTTGCTGGACCCATCTGTGTACCAGGCATCCTCAGGGATAGGATATTTCCCCTCCTGAACGGGACTCTTCTCTGGTGGAGCGACCAGTGTTTCTCTTGGTGCATCACTATGATAGGTCACTAGGCCTAGGATCTTCTGAGGTTCTTCTTTCAAAGGTGATGAAGACAGACTGCTCCTTTGGCTGAGGTAAGCGACCCATCGTGCCACTGTCTGCGCTTGGGCCACCCCTGTCTTAGGAAGGTGGGTCAGATCTTTCACCCACCCCTGAATTGGCAGAGTTGTTTTAACTATGACTTCAGCTGTTTGAGTTATTGGCTCTACTGCCTGTAATGCTGAATAGGCAGCCAATAACTGTTTTTCAATCGCGCTGTATCTTTCTTCTGCTCCATGCCAAACCTGAGACCAGAACCCAATGGGGGTCCGAACAGAACTCTGGCGTTGCCACAGGCCCCAGCCAAAGCCATCTTGAGTCACATGAACATCCAACTCAGCTGGGAGGGTAGGATCAAATATACCCAACGCCTGGGCTTGTTTAACTGTCAGTTTTGCCTGTTGAAAAGCGTCCTGTTCTGTTTTCCCCCAATCCCATAGCTGCCCCTTTTTTGTGAGTCTGTACAGTGGCCTCAGCAGCTGCGCTAGATGAGGTATAAAGGAACACCAATAACCCAGTATACCCAGAAACTCTTGCAGCTGTTTCGATGTTGTAGGGACTGGGAACGCCTGAACTTTATCTATAACAGCACTGGGTAGTACTTTGGTCTTTCCTGACCAAACCACCCCCAGGAATTTTACGGACAAGCCCGGACCTTGCACCTTTTGGGGATTTATAGCCCATCCCTTCTGTCGTAAATAGGCGGTTAATGAATCTGCCGCCTGCCCTACTGCCTCCAGTGAGTCGGATGTCAACAGGAGATCATCAATGTAATGATACAGATTAACGTCATCGGGTTTTTTCCAATCCGCCAGGTCACGCACCACTAGATTATGGCAATATGTTGGTGAGTGCACGTACCCCTGTGGCAGGACCTGAAAGGCCCACTGCCTGCCTCCCCACGTAAACGCATATTGGTCTTGCGATTCCTCAGCAATTGGGATGCTAAAAAATGCATTTGCTAAATCTAGGACACAATGACAGGTTTTTATCTCCCTACTCAATGTGTCCATTAGAAAGGCAATATTAGGTGCGGCCGCGTGAATAGGCAGCGTGACCTTATTTAATTCTCTATAATCCACCGCCATTCTCCATGTGCCATCCGACTTCTGCACTGGCCATATGGGGGAGTTATATGGGCTGTGTGCAGGTCTTATAATACCCACTTTTTCTAATTCCTGCACCGTTTTCGGTATTTCTTCTACTTGCCCACCCGGGAGTCTATATTGCCTTACATTAGCAATCCGTCGCGGTTTCGGCAGGCAAATAGGCCATTGTTTCGCATGGCCTCTCAATATCGCCTGCACCGCCCGGATACTGATGCATCTCTGTCGAAGTCTGAACTCTCCTACAGTTGTCTGGAGAGCCAGACCCCATAGAATATCTATGCCCAGTATGTATTCTTGAACTGGGGCAATAGATACCTTATACTCCCGGGGTGCGAGGCGCCCAACCCCCAGTTTTAACCATGTTTGGGTAACAGGAATAGTTTGTCCCCCAAAACCACCAATCATCACCTTATCTCCATGAAATTTAGATGGGTCTCCATAGATAATCGATGTTTCCGCCCCTGCGTCTACCAGTGCCATAACTCTCTGTATGTTTTTCCGGGACCAGTAAATTGTTAACTCTACATAGGGCCTCCGGTCCCGTCTGGAGGCCCTAGGGGGATTAACATCACCCGTCACGCCATGAACTGCGCCAGGGATAATTCTTTTGCCTCTGATGCCTCTGGCACTGTAGCCCGAGACACCTGAGGTGGCTTTTTTTTTCCTACTGGGGACAATAAAGTCTTGTAAGTTCCATGTCTGTGTCGGCATTCTTTCTATGATTCTTACCTTTGGTTTTTTAGGGTAAGTTTGAAATTTTTGACTGTCCCTTAACTGTCTCCATAGCTGGAGGAAGACATAATTAGGCTGGCGGTCAATTTTAGTGAATTGAACCCCAGCCCGGATTAAATCATTAAGCATCTGCTTTCGAGAAACCCTTATGGGTCCCAATTGAGAAGCCCAAGTAGCCAGCATTTTGATTTTAGTCACCGGCAATACTTCGGCCTCTTCTAATAATCTAACATTACGTTTTGATCTTAGGTGTTCCGTCTCTCCTAAATCGGCTACTAACTGAGCAGCCTGCTGGACCGCTGCTTCCGAGGATACTAGAGGGTTTAATATGGAAACCAAGGTTCCATATAAGTGAGAGGGAGCTTGCTGTAGGATTAGGTCCCTCATTCCCGCTGTGAATTTTACCATGTCGGGTCCATCAAATGTATCTTCATAGATGGCTTCTCTAAAACCCAATTCTCAAATGTAATTTTGAAGGTCCTCCATGTAGAACCACATTCCTGAATTTACGGGGATATCCGTTTTGTTTGGCCACACCATACGGCTGGCCGCCATTAACCAAGCAATTATAGAGTGGTTCTCATCAGTGTGAGACTACCATAAAGCCTTTGTCGAAGAGCAGGGTGAGTGGTCATAAAGGCTAATTTAGCTACTTCTGGGTCACTTACTATGACACTTTCTGCTCCAGAGTTCCAAAGTCTCAACAGCCAGGCCGGTACACTTTCTCTGGATCTTTGTCGGAATTTTTGCACTAGATCCATTAATTCCGTTGCCTTGTATGGCCGGGCCGTCACGTGCAAACGGGTTTGGGTAGGGGGCCATTGATCTGGTGACACCCCTGCTGGTCTATCTTGAACTTTCTTTGTTTTTTGAGTTACCACCGGACGGACTTCCAGTGGTTCTAGACAAATAGGAGCTTCAAGATCCGACTTGGATCTTTTATCTTCTTGATCAAGATGATCTACTGGTTCAGAAACTTGGTCATCAGTTATTGTAATATTGCGAACTTGGCCTATGGGGAGTAGGGTTGATTTTTTCCCTGTTAACAGGCTAAGTTCCTGTTCTAATTTTTCAATACGGTCTTTAAGAAGTTGGTTCTCACTTATTAAGGTATTATTAGTCAGTTCAGAAGTATTTAGAGCCTTTAGTAGAGGCCATGCTACTACAGAGGCAGCTAGTTGCCTTTCTTTTGTAATTAATATATCTTTGCTGAGTCCTTGAAAGTACTCAGCTAAGCGATGTGGGGAGATGTGTCCCATATCCCTTAAGGGACCCCATTTTTCGATGACACTCGCTAATTCATAATAGGGAGATCCCACAAATCCTGGAATCTGTCCCGGTATCATTTTATCTAAGGGGAGAGTGTTCTCCCCCTTGATCCATTTACAAAAACTCCAGAGGAAAGACATGATATAAATTTAGATGTATTTAGCTAGCCTGCCTGGCTCGCCAAGTGTACTATCAAGGAAAAATAATATAATTGAAAAGTACAATAAAAAATAGATGTATAGTCAAGGTGTGGAAATAAACCAACAAAAGAGTTGGGCACAAGGGGAACAAAGAGAAAATAGGTGGAATGCTTACCCGTGCAGAGGGCTCGCTGCAAAGGGCTCCAAAGGAGTGGATCTCTCAGAAGAGATCCTTCCTCCCTGGCAGTCAGCACTTAAATGGGTCTAGGGGAGGTGGAGCCTGGCTCCACCCCTTCCTGCAGCACAGGTGAATTGCTTTCACCTGTGCTCCCAGGGCTGACATACTGCTTGCCTCAGATAAATAATCAAAGGTTCAGGCTGTGATTCAGCAGCTCCCATACAGATACTAAGATAATTTTGAAGACCAAATACTAGAAGAATATCTAATTCCACATTTGCAAATACACCTGAGAGCTTGAGGGAGCACTCTCCAATCAGCATTTTCCATAAAGTTCCAAGCTACTGAAAAATGGGAACAGAAAGCTGTATGAACTGCTAATGATTGCTAACAACACAAATGTCAAAAAACACCGTTCACGTAACAGACAGGATCCCAGTTCAATTTCCTTCAGACTACTCTTGTACATAGCGCCTTCATTTTGCATCTCAAAAAGAACATTGGAGGCAAGTACACCAACAGAAAAGGATGTAGAATCCAGTATTATCAAAAGCATTTCAAGAAATCAAGTAAATACCAAATGCATGTAATTGCTCTGGTATGATTTCTGTTCCAGGAAAAACACAAAAAAAAAACAACAAACATTAGAAGTTCTCTCCTCCAATAAAGGAAACAGAAACCTGTAGAGCTGACGTACGTTGTGAAGGTTCTGCATATTAAATCAGTTGATGCTCATTATCTGCAAAACATTTCAGAGAAGTCAATAGAATGCTTCTAGTAAAACAAACCAACCTGAAAGACCTGGCCCTAGAGATGGCCACACTTTCAGAACACAGCATTTACCACAACTGTTCTTAGATGAAATCCAGTCACAGCTGCTCCTAATGGAACACAAGCCAAAATTTCAAACCGTGGCGAAAATTTATGCTAGAACTCATAAGAAACAGTACGCAACTTGAAGTAAAAATAACTAGATAAGGGCTATCTTTCTGCTTTGAAGTATTACTCTCAGTCTCTGTATTTTAAATATGTAGTATCTGTTTTTAAAAGTATTCAGACATACAAAGGACAACTATTTACAAACTTGATATTCACTACTATTAATGCTAAAAGCTTCTTAACCAATTATGTACTCCAATTTGGTGGTAGAACAATCAGGGTAATTTCAAATGTCCAAAGACAAAAGAGCATCCAAAACATTTCATATATAGAGAGAAAAAAACATTTTAGGGCTGAAGAATATTAATTTATTTCTACACAACTGAAGTCTTTACTTTTGTTAGTCTTAAGAGTCACAGAATTTGACATTTAATATCTATTATGCTGTAAGTCACAATAAAGGATGAAAGGAAATGCATCGTCATCTAGATGGCTGTAGAAACAGACAATCTTCTCACACCATTCATGAGAAGCTAATCAAGAGATAATTAATCTTAAAGCAAGTCTCTAAGTAATACCGCAGGAAAAAAAATAAAATCCCTGTATTTCTCACAGTAACAGTGAATTGAAGTTGGCTATAAAGCAATAAAAAAAAAAGTAGCAATACCAAGATCTTGCAGAGTTGTGCATACCAAACAGCAGTATTTTACAGTATAGAGACATCAAACCAGAGGATGCATACTAACAAAACTGCCCCCAAACATTCATTTCTGTTAAAAGATGCCCTTCTTATACACATCTTATTTTTAAGTACTGCTAAAAGGTAGTGAATGCTTCTGGACTACTCTTTGGATTTCCTCTTTCACACCACAAACTGTTTGCAAAATGACTGCCAAAACGTGCCTCAGTCAAACAGTGACAAGTAAGTTTAAAATCCTCAGGTTTCCCCAGCCCCTCCTACACACTGTGTCTACCAGATCCCAACTGCCAGTCCCCACTCAGTGATACAAAAACACCACCTGCATCAGCTGCCTGGAACATCTGGGCTAGCACTGTCAGCTCCAGAAGAACTGGTTCAGCCAGCAACAATTTCTGTCAAGCATGAAAAGGATGCCACAAGAACTACAGCTGTGACAGGTAAGCTGAACCTTATATTTAATTCATTCTTCAGGCAAAGGCTGCACACTATTTAGAGAACACTTGAACCCTGATACACCAAGCATTTGAAGAAATAGGAATACATATCTCCAACCAAAAAAAGCAGGATACAGCTACCTAAGACCAACCATTTACATGGCACAGACATCCTGGGTCTCCAACTATCTTTCAGTGGATATTCCAGAAGGGAATCAATCTTCTCTGGGTAATGCATGGCAGTCTGGGTGCTACAGGGCATTTCAAAGGGGCCTAACGCCTCAGGTGAGGGAGATGGATCC
>JAPSGF010000073.1:2722547-2935754 GCA_035772895.1 Perdix hodgsoniae
CCCCAGGCAGCTGCAGGGAGCTTGAGAAGCCCCTGCCCCGACTGCCCCTCTTGCTACATTCTTGCCACTGCTCCCAGAAATGGCCGCAGGCCCCAACTGCCAGCCGCCATGTTTGGGCCAGCACGTGGCACTCAAAAGCCTGTTGCCATGGGCACCAAACTGCCCCCAACTGCAGTCCCTCAGCTGACACAGCAGTGGAAGCAGCACTTGAGACCCTCTCCAAGAGATACTTTGTATTTCTTTTGATTTCGGAGGACGGGATGGAGCAGCCACCCTTAAAGAAGAGGCGGCTGCTGGCAGAGGCTGATAACATCGAGCCCATGGAGGTGGACCCGCCTGGCAGCCAGGAAGAGCCCATGGAGGTGGATCCACCTGTGGCAGACGAGCTGATGGAAGTGGATCCACCTCCATCGGGGCAGACTGGCCATCTGTCTGCTGCTGCCAGGCCATCCACGAAGAGGTCGCGCCCCAAACGTCATCGCAGGGGCGCCGGGATCCGTCCACCTCCACGCCGGCGCTGATTCTCCCGTCCTGTAAGTTTGCCCTTACCCGGGACAGCCCCAGCTCACGGCCATCCTGCGGGCTCACGGGGAGCCTCCATTGCCTGCTCCTTCTTCTCTTCACAGCCAAGGCTCCTACGAGCCCTTCCTTCCCGACCCCCTCCCTTGTCCCTTCCCAAGTCCTCTCATCTCTTCTTCACCAAGTCCTGAGGAAGAGGGCAGGGCAGGGACTGCCATCCTCGGAGCTGCTGTGCCGGGACAGCGGGACGAGTCTGACAGAGGGACCTCAAACATCACAGAGGCATGAGAATCCTTTAAATTTACGCTTAGCTGGGAGGGAGAGCCCAACTCAGGGCCATCCCTGAGGCTCATGTGGAGCTTCCATTTCCTGATTATCCCTCTCTTGACAGAATAAGGCTCCCACGAGCCCTTCCTTCATATCCTCCTCCCTCATCCCAGCCAAAGGCTGGAGAAGAAGCCCAAGAAGGGACATAGCTGCTGCTCCTAGGAGAAAGCGCACTTCAGTTTGGACACGAAGAAGTGCTGAAATACAGCAAGAAGATCCAGTCCAGATGCTTTGCTTGGACTTCTCTTTCAACACTCCATCACCATTTTAAAGTAACAACTCAAAATAATAAAAAAGTAAAAAGCACAAAACTAAATAAACACTTTTTTTTTTTTGAAAAGACAAGCACTGATTGTCTCTCTGCTTTAGGAACCTCAGAGTTTGCACGCAGGTTCCCACGTCCCCTCCTTCCTCCCGCACACAGAACGCACCCCGCAGCAGGGCACGCTGCCCTCACTGCCAGCCCCAGGAGCAACCACCGCACTGCACACACCACTGAGGCTGTCCCCTTGCCCTGCCTCAGCACCCTCTGCTACGTGGCAGGGATCTCTCACACACACACATCATCATCAAGAAAACAGTCAGGAGCCCCTTTTGACTCTTGAACTACAGAATCATATATACAAACTCCCCAGTACTGAACACCAGAAGATCCCCAACCATTTATGAGTGTTATTTAGAATCCTAAAGACAAAATTTATTTCTAGTCACATTGCTGGAATATAAAAAATAACAATAAAAAATAAAAATCAAGTTCAGTTATCAGTCTAGAATCTACTGCTGCCCAGAAAATAGTGATGCCTTTTCCATATGCTTGCAGCTCTGTTAGTAAGAAATGGTCTGACATACATAGTTCTTCTTTGAAATTCTTTGTTTCCATGTTGAACCTTACTTTTTTTATCCAGGCTGAGCAGAAAGTGTTCATTTTCACGAAGCCCTTAGCTGTTCTACACATTCCCTCCCTCCCCCATTTACTTGTTTCACTGTCAGCTTTTAGCAATGTTATGTGCACTTTAAAGACAAAACACCACTCGTAACCTATGTTAAACACTGTGATAGTTCCACATGACCTCACGGTGAAAAGAACCTCTCAGCTGGTTTGATTCAGAACAGCCATGTAATTCCAACTCACAGTATCTGTCCTTCATCTCGAAGGCACAGGGATGAAAGCCACTCCCCTGAGCACAGCGCCTACCAGCTGCTTGCAATGGAAGAGGAGGAGTAGGGCTCCTCTAAAGGGAAATGAGCCAAGGCAGGCACAGTTAGCTTGTTTACAAAACAGGCTCAAAGGAGAACAGAAAAGGGAAGAAGCCATGCATTTCTGCTTCCCAACATCAACTGTCCAAAAGATTTTTTTCAGGAAATGGCTCCGGACTGTACAGGGCACCACACTGAAATCCTGCCCATTTTCTGGGCTCATGTAACAACTGCTGTATTTATTATCATTCCCAGGCCTGAGTGGGTTTTCAAAGCCTCTTCCCTTCTACCAGAGGATTGATTAGTCAGAAATTCATGTCAAAAATGCATGAGGACAACAGTTTTTATATACTGAAAATTAAGCTATCAACTGAAAAGAAACTCTACAGCCTTTTAACTGTAATGTGTCCAATTTTTTATTTATTTATTTTTATTTGTCAAAAATAACATATTAAAGCTGAGCAGCTCCCACATTTTACAGAAAGCACTAATCAGATTAAAGACTTAGCAAGACAGCCTTCCGCTCAGAAGAACATCAGGGAATAGAAGGTGATGGCTCCTGTACTCTAGGACCCATATACATTCATGAGGTATTTTCAGAAAAGACAAAACCCATAATTTCATATGTGTATGTGCTACAGTAGAATTCTTACTATATCTGGATATAATTACTAGTATAAGCAGCTAAATCAGTTGCACATACTGTATCATTTGGAATACGATGAGTGCTTTAAGTCATCAAACATCGTTAACACTGTACAGCATTTACACAAACATCTCCTCTTTCATCTGTGCAGTTCAAGACAGAATATTCAGTACATACTAGTAAACAGATGAGGGAACCAAGAATGTTCTCATACAAAGCTGATCTGATGCTTGTAGACAGCTCTCAAATACCTTGTATCTGGAACTGCATTTGTCAGTGCATCCAAAGAACACTTAGGTCTAACCTTTCTCTGTAACCTTTCTTTCTTCACTCTTCCCATGGCCCCAGGTTTTAGGCAGATAAATTGATCCTTATTTTAATAAACCAGTTGAACTGAGAGAAGGACAGTTCCTCACCTGTAGAGCCATGAAGTGACACAGTACTGACTGACACCAAGGAAAGAAAGAGCTGATGGACGAGACCGATCGAAGACAAGGCACCAAGAGAATGTACAAGGTGATGTGTCATGCTGCCATTACGTTAGCTGCCTCCTAAACACCCTAATCTGGTTATCAGCGGATAAGGGCAGAAATGCATTAGCCTCTCCAAGAAACAAGAAATCCCAAGCGAGGAATGGTTCTTGACTAGTTTCCTCCAACAACCTGAGGAACAAAGACCAACATTCACACAAGAATGTGAAATGCCTTTAGACCAAGACAATGAATGCTTTCCCACTGGCACACATTCACTGCGGTGGAAGTAACAGTTCCATTGCTCACTAGTCCAGAAACAGAATTTGCATGCTTCAAACAGAAGACTGAAGAATTTGAGACAGTTAAGAGGGGTAAACAGAAAACTTGGCTTTTCCTTTTAATCTTCACTTTGGAAATCAGATTAAGATTCAATATTTAAGCGTTATGTTTTATTTACATTCCTGCTCACGCTCCAGAAACACTGAAAGAATACCAAACAATTACAATGAGCCACTGCCTTGCATTTCAGACAAAACATCAAAATACCACCTCCATACAATACTTCCAAGCTCTGCGTACCTTCACAACATATCCAGGCCAATTAAATAAACACAGCAAGGAAAACAAGTGACAAGTTGTGTTCTCTGACGTAGCACACATCGCCTGGAACAATGGCGTGCCTTCAGAGACAGTAAGCTAAACGTAGTGCCACAGCACCGTGCCCATTTGCCAAGAAAAGAAACTTCTCCAAGCCTACAGAATCACTTCCCTTAGGACAGAATGTGTCTGCTGTGTTGCAGGATGCATGGGATGATTGTGAAATGGAAAATCGCGGCTAAAACAGTTGAGAAAAAGAAATCAGAACATTTTCTTTATGGTTACTAAGGTTTTGTTATCCCTAACAGTTTTATAACACAATGCCAAAGGACTGAATTCTTTGTAAATGTGGTAAGCAGTAGTTTCAAGAGAAACCAGCAGCTACATAATCATCCTACACACTCTTAATTGTATCTGGCATTACTGCTCAAAGCTCCCACACAGGACGTCAGCTGACTGCCTGAACAGTACTCTGTTCTTAGTGCCTTTGTTAATGACGAATGTAATTATACGGAGCAAAGCTCCGCAACCACCCTCACTTCATAACCCTCGACCATTAGAGAACCACAAAAATCCTAGGGCTTTGTCTGGGGAATACAGTTATTTCTTAACACGCCACAACTCGCATCCTTCACCTGCGCGTTACCACGACCCACGTTTACAGCACACAGATCTGCAGTGCTTCATGGGAAACGGGCACCGAGAAAAACAGTCCTAGAGCAAAAACGACCAGCAAGGGCTCAGCGTGCGCTCAGTTCCACAAAGACGGTGACCTCCCCTGCAGTCACCTGCTGACGGCAAATAAAGCCAAACCTCAGAGAACAGCCCGAGTGCTCTGAGCCTCCCAGCCTCCCTCCTGCGGCTGGGATCCCCCTGCTGCGTCCCGCGGCTCTGCGAGCCTAAAGCACCCAGTGCCACACGTCCATTTCAGGGTGCCTCAGCACAGCTCTTTGTCCAGGCTCTCACTGCTGCCATCTCGGCAAACTTCACCTTCACATCAACGCACAGAATCCTTGCGGGGCCAGTTTGCTCCGCGTTTCCAGCCCGACGCACATCGCGCTTAGTTAACGCCAAGCCCTCCTCCCGTCTTCCTCATCCCGCCTTAAGCCAGATGACAACTTCTCGACTTCCTTTGAGAACGAGGACGCGCGTACGGGAAGCCGTCGCGCCGGGAGAAGGTCGGGCACGGAGGCACAACACGACCCCGGCTTTCATCCAAAACGTGACCGCGGGGCCCGCGCCGCTTCACTGACCTACTTTCCCCCGGTCCGCGTAACGAAACGCGGCTCCGCACGCCGCGGCGTCACCCGAGCCGCACGGCGCCCGCGGCGCCGCCTCTCCCCGCCGAGCAGCGCGGCCGGACGGCTCCCGCTCGCGGGGCGGACCTCTCGCAGCGCGACCCCCCGCGCCCAACGCGGGCGCCGCCGCGGGACCCCGCGCCCGCCCCCCGGGCCGGCCACTCACCGTCCCCGATCGCCATCATAGCGCGGAGCGGCCGCGGGCGGTGAGTGCCGGGCCGCGCGGCCCCCGCTCCCCGCCGCCGCCCTCCGGCCCCCGCTTCAAAATAGCAGTCCCGCCGGCAGCCGGCCCCGGCCCCGTCCCACCGGGGACTTTTACTGCGCTCCGCCCCGCTCCGCCCCGCCGTCACGTGGCCGCGCCCTGCCCCGGCCGGGCTGCGAGGAGCGCCGGAACCGCGAGCGGGGCGGCCGGGGCGGAGAGGCTGGAGGAAAACGGCTCCTCCTGACGGCGTCCGGGCACCGGCTGTCGCCGAGCGTCCCGCGGCCGTCAGGAAAGCTTGACGGGACCTCGGCTCCCGCTCGCGGCCGGCCCGAAAACGCCGCGACTGCACCGTGTGCCGCAATAAGCAATAAACGCTTCCTCCCGCCTCGTTGCCTCTCGTCTGAGAACCGGCGGCGCCTCGCTGAGCTGCCGTGTGAGATACGAAAACACCCGTTTCTGCTGCAGATGTTTACTGTTTGCTATAGGAGAGCGTACGGCTCGGCTGTGTCTTTGTAATCCGTACCATCACCTCCCGTGTGAGTGTGACACCGAAATGCGTGTGACACTAAAAGTGAGTGCATCCCACCGATCGCATGCTGTGTTTGTAAGGTAGCACTGCGAGGCATGCCTTTAATGGGAAAACTGCATGGGCTAAATAGAGGTACAATCAATATTCGGCTTGGATCATTCCACCAAATGAAGCAGAACACAGAGCTCGGTTATTGTTCTCCCTGCTTTTGACTCCCTGTCTGAAAATGTACGCTGCTCTCCAGTACGGAGGTCTGTTTAAATTCTCTTAGGGAAAACACTATTTACAAATCTCAGCCGGCAGAAACAAGTGCTTGCTCAGCGCTGAGATTGGCTGCCAGTCCCGTTTCCATAGAAATGCACATTCATGTGCTGAAAAATGGGGAGGTGCTTTAAAGAGCCTCCTCCAGTTTGCAGGGATGCAACACATTTCTGCTGAAGCAAAATGGCAAAACAAGCACCGCACGCAAGACTTGGCGTAACAGGCAAACACATCCAGATACAATTCTAATAACATGCTGCATTACTGTGAATGTAAACAGAACCCAAGGTTCTCAGAACAGCTCATTCATTCACACAACGCGTGGCAAAGAAAAGATGTCTGATTTTACTAACCACTGCTTATTGGAGGGGAGATGCTGCAATCGAGACAGGGGGGAGAGGGAATCAAAGGTCAGCTGGAGAGGCAAATTATTGGTACGGTATTATTTAAGCTTGTAATGACTCATCAAGCAGCAGCATAAGGCTCGAGCCGTCATTAGACACAGGGCCTTCCACGCTTCTCATCCGCTGGCTTTGAAGCTACACCCTGCCCCAATTATTCTAGCAGCACTCATTTCAATGCGCTTTTCACATCTTTCGCCCTGCGTTAGAATCCATCAGTCCCTACAGACAACTCATCCCCTGCTCTCTTCACTGTTCTATCAGGGATTAGATTCAGTGAAGGAGGACTGCTCACGCTAGGTCCATTATCACAGTCAAAGGGGTAACAACACATGAAATCCACCAGTGTGCATGAGAACACAGGAGAACCTTTTCCTCTCCTCCCTTGTTTCTCCCACACATGCTGAAAAACACCAATACAACGTTTCTAAAACCTGTCACATGTTTAACTGTGTTAGTAGGAGCATATTTTTCTTTTTTGTTTGTTTGTCTGAATTATTAAAAATACTATAGAAAACATTCTTGTATTCAGCTTGCTTAAAGCTGCTGTTTTTCTAGGTTATGGTTCTCTTTTTGCATATGCAAAATGAAGTGACTGAACAACTGTCAGAAGTATTGTTGGAAGAAAGGAACCTAAGTGACATCTCTGGATGCTCAGAAACTAGGTCAACACGACAAAGATTTACCAGCACAGCGGTGCCACTTACAACTACGTAAAAGACTGCACCTCTGACAGTTGTTTTCAGCAAGCGTTTCCATATCCAGCACACACTGTGAAGAGAACTCCCCTCAGTTACAGCTAACTTCTCTGAGAAAACAGCTAAGATAGCAAAAAGACATTCCTTTTGGAGGTTAAAAGGAAAAAAATGAATAAATAAAAGGGTCCACTATGGACTGTGCCATTCTAATTACATTCTAATTATTCTAATTCTAATTAAAGTGGCACAGTTTTTGGCCTCTGACTCTTCACCCTTTGGAAACACAACCCTACTCCCCACAGTCTTTGAACCCTACTCCAAAACATCAGCCTTCAAAAGCACTAAAATATCCTCTGTACTGCAACACGTGTATTTAGACATTAACATCTGGCCTTTGTCCAGAGATGTTTGATAAAGCTCTGAAAGCTGGTAACAAAGCTACAGGAATTCAACACTAACTTTAAACCTACACATGGAAGCAGTAAATATAAACTGTCTTTTAGAGAATAAAGAAAGAGAAGGTCGAGATAAACAACTAACAAAAGAAGAGTATATTTTCCATAGCGCTAAAAAAATACCCGCTTAGATGGATGCAACAGATAAACAGAGATTCTGAAACAAAGGTATGAGAGGGATTCTGTCTCTGGGTCTAAAGAAACTCATAGTAGCTTCTGCGCAGAATTTGCCACCTACAAGCCCAAAAGGATTTATACCACTGCAGATCAGCACGAATACCTGCATTGTACAGATGAGGTAAAATGGCTTAAAACGAATTGCATCTACTCTTGTAAGATACAAACCAAAAGCTCCTATGTAAACTAGTCCAGCAATAAATGTGTTTTTTCTTTATTTCCACAATTTAAATTACTTCAAGACGTTTATGTTCTCCTGTAACTTTCTCGTATCTCTTGAGAATTGCCCACAGAAAAAGTACAACTAAAATGTATCTTTGAACCACTCAAACCTATGCAGTGGTAAGAACTTTAAATGCAAAAAAAAATACATGGTTTGTCCTTCTAATAGGAGGTCAATCTACAATCAAAGAGAATATTTATGTAAAACATTCTTCTCAAAAATGAACATATTTACTGTTCATTTTTATATTAATCCTTACAAATATATATTCTTATTTCCAAGTGCCCAAGAATGGCAATGTTTTACATCAAACCAGAATGCAATGCAGAACTTTACTGTAATCTCAACCTTTTGCAAACCCACAATCTCTGTTTTCACAGTAACGACAGAAAGGTGAGAGTTTAAAATGAAAAAGTACATTTGCATACATTATCAAACCACATATGCATTTCTCAAAATATTCCTACCCTCAAACTGTTACATTTTAGATCTAGCAAAGCTTCCTTTTTATTATAATTTCACCAAAAGTATCTGAAAATCCTCCACTATAAACCAAAATGTGCCGACTGCGCAGAAGACAGACAGACAATGAAGCTTTCAAAACCAATCAAATTAAAGCCACTGCCACAACACCTCCCTTGTTGTGCTGTTATGTAACTGCTGTTTGTTTTTCTTTTGAAAAGTATAGTTTTAAGGAAGAAAGAACGATGGTTTCGCTCTTTCATCCTATAAGATACTGTTTCAGGACTGCAGCAGGAAGCAACAGGGATTCATTGCATAACAGGCTTCGTTCTCATGAAAGACACCAGAAAAAGAGCTTAAAGACAGTAACTTAAAGGAGAATTTTAAGATGAAGTCACAACTTCCACACTGAAGTGTCCCTGAATGCTGCAATCACCTATTTCTTTAATTTAGAACTTATTCTATCATTCAACATTTTTAACTGAGAAGTAACCACACAGAACAGCTATTATTCACTTATTTTCTTTAGGAATCACTGTAAGGTAACAGCCTGTTTGATTTCTTTTTTTCCACGCACGAATACTCTGCAGCATTCTCATAGCCTCTACTGCATGCACACAGAACTTGTTACAGATCCACTGCCAGTTTCCATGTGATTTCAAAACCTTTTCCAGTTGTATTCTGACTGCAGTCCTTAAATACAGGGTCGGCAACGTAAGTCTGTTTCACTATGCAAATATCTGTTTTTCTCTGTATACTTGCAGATGTTTCTTGTCAACCATCTCACACCGTTCACACTGGCATTCAAATATTTATCCTGTATTAATCTAAAGCTGATGATTAACATATGTTCTTTCATACTCACCACTGATGTTACTTAAAATCATATTTCCAGAATCTCTCACTTCATCAAATTTTGCAAAGATTGTTTGCAACCTGTAAAGAACAAAAATATATATAAATATAATATATATATATAAAAGCATATATTTACATATTGGAAATTCTCCATGTTACCAGTAAAAACATGAATTAATTTCTTAGTATATATAAAGCAGTCAGACAAGGGATTATGAGTTCTAGAAACCATTTCCAAGGGACTCTGCTTCCCCATTCTTAAGTCAGTTGAGCATCTTCACACAAATGCACATAAAGCAATGTCACCAAGTCAGCAAATAAAACCAAGCAACACTATTAGTGACACAAAAAATAATGAAAATTCTAAAGAAGTGGCTTAATAATATTATATAGTTGCTTCAGAAAGGCAGTGATATTACCCAACTTATACACAATCCTATAAAGCAACAATTTGAACTACAGAATGCTTATGTGAGAAAAACAGGCAGTGATTGATATTTCATTTGTTCTGTGACAATTGCTAATTTTCTGAAAAATCTGGTTTGTTATGAAGATATTTGTAAGTGGTTTGTGCTTCCACTGAAAAAAAAGAAATTCTTTTTTCTAGACTCCAGGAACACTAAACACTTCTGTAGCACTGATTCTCACAGTGGAAAACACGCCGCAACTGCTTTGCTACATGTTAAATAGAAAGAAAAAAAAAAGTACAAAAAAAAGTACCAAAAAAAATTCACATTTCCAGCCTGGTCCCATAAGGTAGAAAATGCTATTCAAGCAAGAAAGCTGGCCAAATCTGAACAGCCAGTTCTCATCACTTCTGCAGAAAATGCAATAAAAGCTGTAGAAGTATCTCAGTGTGGTATGTACAGATGTAAGGATATTTTAGGTACAAAACGAGCAGGACTGAATACTGACCTTAAATGCACATTTATCAACTACAAGTCACACAACAGTCGGCAATTCTCACAGTGGGCATAGCTCAGTTACGCTCCCTCACACTTTCAAATATTTTAGTAGCCTTGAAGTGTTATTTTTCCTTGCCAAATACTTGAAAGCATTTGCTAGACACCACACAATTAGCTGAGAATTTCACAGGAAGGCCCACCTTACTTCAAATGTCTACAAAACAAACAAACACCTTTAACAGTATGTCCAACATGCTGAAGCTGTTATCCTGAGAGAAGCTGAATACGAGGACTACAGAGAGTAACAGATTTACTTTAGAACTGAACCTTGATTCTTCCACGTTGCTAGGCTGATGGTGTGCTTCTGGCACACGTGCACATTTTTCAGAGAATTCAAAACAAAACATTATTTCCTGCTCTTTTGAACTTGGTTATCAAAACATGCTTCACGGAGCATTTGAAGCAGAGAAAGTAGAGAAAAGGGAAACGTTTCCTTAGAAATACATTGTGATGATACACACATTGTCTCTCGCTCTGAGCAGGATATCTGATGAAGTAGTAACTATAAGCATTCACTAATAACCTGTCAGCACTCAGTGCTATGCGGTCACAGTGGTACAGGCTAAAGAGCAACACGGCACTGCCGGCTGCAAAAGCTCAGAAGCACGTCTTTCTGACCTGAGACAGACGTATCCTGCAGCGTAGACACAGCTTAAGCTGCCATACATTTCTCCTCACTTCCTCCCTTGGAAAAAAAAAAGAAGTGCCCACATGTGGACACACAGATGAATCCTGTCTACAGTACGAACCAGACAGAGCACATTAAATGCGGTATTCATAAATGCATCCTGTAAAATAAGTAGCATTTCAAGATATGAAGATGCAGCCTTAGACAGGAGAACTCTAAACAAATAAATGTACTTTTTACATTTATGTTACTCAAGTAGTGGTGGAAAAATCTGTCAGATAATTTCCTGAAAGATCCTGAAAGGCTGTGAATGCTCAGACCAAGCAAGTGCTAACTTCTAAATCCATATGTATTCCTTCTATTCATGGAAGATCAGCTACATGTTTCATACTCTAACGAGTTCCATTTGGTCCAAATGGAACAAAAATGGTTCCATACTCCTGGCTCAAAGAGCAAGAAATGCAATATCCACTCTCAGTATCCACAAACATATTAACACTAATACTTACAGGCTCAATAACAAAGACTGTCAAACCTCTTTGGCAGTAACTTTAACTAAAGGGAAAACACAGCAGCCAAATCCCTGGCCACTGATTCCATACTGTTTTTTTCTGAGAAAAGAAATGTTCTTCAGACCTAAATGAAGATATTCTTCTGAGATTTGTAACTTGAAAAACATACATGAAAAGAGGAATTCAACAAATTTATTTACAAATTAATCTCAGTGACTGAACAAAAAATACACTAGTAGCAAGTGCAGTTGAACTACAAATTGCATCTTCTTTTATGAGCCCTCTAGACCCTGCTCAGGACCAATATCCTTCTCTAGACAGCCTACTATTCCCTGCAAGTGCAAACCTACAGATTATAAAACCTATTTAAGCTACCATTTGTGAATTACTATGTACTTCTACATTTATGGAGACACAAAATGTACACACTATTTTCGTATTTAAATAATTTGAGTGATTTCTCTAAGTAATGCTTGATGAACTTTCCTGCCTTCCTTCCAGCTGACATGAGCTCTTATTCTTTAAGGCAGAGTGCACTGGGGCAGCAACACACAGACCTCTAACGTGCAATTTGTTATGCAAATGAAGCAAGCCTACATTCTCTAAAATCACATGTTTACCAAATATTGAAGTAATGGTGCTAATATTTATGCTTGCAATTTTAATGCACTGTCATACAGTGAAAGAGCTGCAATAGCATTCTTTAAGGCTGAACTGAACAACTGAAAGCAGCTGCGTCTGAACTACAGATTATCCGTAATACTTACTTAAAATCCTTAAAACCTACCCAGACACACAAATATGAACATAAATTTCCCTCAGAATAATGGTAAGATGGTGCCATAAATCAAGTTGTTTCACAGATCATAGCTCCTGCATGTCCATATGAAAAGTTTAATGAATCAAAGTGAAGGGAGAACTCCTGGCAGACAGTGGGAAAGAAAGCTCTTAAACTGGGTCTGCCAGTGAAGGAGCAACTGTCTGAGATAGAGCTAATCTGTCTTCCCTGAGCTTTGTCAACTGCCTTGTTACTGTGTTAAGTAGGAAGAGACAGCAGGAATTCTGCTTTCCATCAGTACCAGGGATGGAGACCAGTAGTTTCATGCTCAACTCAAGCAAATTGCAACCCATCACTTCTTCCCAACCTGAAGATTCCTAGGGAAGACACAACACTGAGCCTCAGTTCATGTATTATTTTATGCTAACCTTGACCGTCAGGTGTGAAACTGTTGAGATTCAGTGACAAGAACCAGCTGGATATGCACCAAATCCAGCTTTGCTTGTTTCTGTAAATGAAAATGGCACAACTATGCTTGCCTTCAGATCAAGGGGAATTTGGTGCTCAAGTGATTCTGGCAGTAGGAACCAGCAGTTTGGTCCCTACTGCAAGTTAAGTTAGAAGCTGTTGATTAGCCTGGAGAGACAAAGCTCCTGTGGTGTTTAATCCTATTTGGATCTCAAGATTTACTTAGTTTATATCACATGGAAACGTGAACAGGATGAGTGCTGAACCTAGACTTATGGTCAGACCCAACATTCATAGCACAGACAAAAGCTGTTGTTATCTGCACTCTTTTGCTTGCATTCTCTGTTCCAAAGAACAACCAAGACTCTGCCTTAACGTAAGAAGGATTTTCTCAGATCAAACTATCTGCTGGGGAATTGAATTTTTGGAACTGTAGTAATAATACAATTTAAACTTCTGTGGTAACCATATAATCACTTCATACCCCTGAACTGTAACAATCATTAAATAGGTGAGAATGCATACAATTTCCCATTCCTATAGGCAGAATAAGTTTTTGTCCCAAGAGGCTGAGCTCTGCCTAGCATGTGAAACAATAAAATTTAACATCATTCTCCTATGGTAGTATTTCAATACCTTGTAAATCATTAAAAATTAAGGCTAACAATTTTTAGTGTTCTTGTGAGCCACAGAATGTATTCTGATATCCTGACGGAGCCCATGTAGCAGATACAATCAGCTCTCTTAAAATAAAGAAACACCATTAGGACCCAGAGTGCAGTGTTCTGTCAGTTTGTACGGGGTTAAGATTTTTTTTTTAAGTGCAAATGATTTCAATGACAAATTTGAAAGATCAAGATCTGTCTGTTTTTCGCAATGAAACAAATGCTTAACAACAGAACAATGGCTACTTTTATTTCATACAAAGAAACCTACACAAAACGCAGACCAGCCTTTACAGACTTGAATTACTCAGAAAGCAACTCAGAAAGTGTTTTCAAAATCTCATTTCACCTTTTGCATGAAATATCCAGTGATGGCATGTGTACCTGACCAGCTCACACTCCCTTAGAGCAGTTCCTTCTCACTGAATCCCAGAACTTTAGTTCAGAATTGGGAAGTAGCTGCCTTTCAAAGAAACTCTCCCTTATGTAACTGCCCACGAAAAAACCTCCATTGTGGAGAGGGTTCTTCTGATGTAGTTAGCAAAAGCAAGGGAGGACATCTGTCTTTATAACTATCTTCACGAAAGTTAAACCTTGGTGCAGGATTTGCCATGCTCTCATCTCACTTCCACGCATGTACACAATACTTCTCTCTCACTCGTGCACAGTGCATGGAAAGGATTGAGTAAAGTTCTTCAGTTGTGACCCTCTACACTCAAGTTAAACACAAACTCTAGAGTAAGGAACATTATGAATATATTCAAGTATTTTTCAGCTATTTCCCTACCATTTACTGTACTTCTTACTACTCCCATTATATACATATATTTATGCATAATTTTGATTTACTATTATTTTAGATATATTTTTAACTATTTTACAGCTCTTGCCTTCTCCTAAAATCAGGGAATTTTAACTGCTGGATGTTAGGCTGCTCTTGGCTATAAACCCATATACCTCTTCCAAGCAGAAAAGACTGTAAAATCAAAGTCAGAAACAGTAAACACCACAACATTCTGGGTCAATTTTGTGTTCTGATTAAAAAAAACAGCTCAGCATCACAAAATCAAAACCACTTGCTCACCTTCCAGGAGGAATTCCTCTTTTTGTAAGATCTAGTCGTACTTTCTCCCCCACATGTCTATAAACCTCCACAATAGCTAGTATGGCAGCATCTCTCACCTGTGAAAGCCAAGTTTAAATTATTATTTCATCTCAGGATTTCAGAAAGCAGAACAACATTTTGCTGACAACCCACTGATCTTCCAGACCTGTGCGCCAACTCATTTCACAGAACAGTTGAAACTGGACGATGGAAGGGAAAGGAAATACAACTGTTTCAAGATGGTATTTGTTCCAAGTTAGAGTAACTCCAGACGGTAAATGAAAAATCCTAGAAATAACAGCTCTGGAGGGAATTTCTGGGAATGACATAAGAATGTTAGGCTGTGTGAATCTGTGGAAACATGCACTGTCTTTAGGAGCTTATCACACCAGGCAACACTTCCAAAAGTTAGTCCCTGAACTCAGTCTTGACACCTCATCATCTTGCTTTGACCACTTGCTATGTGCAGCAAGGACCTTTTAGAAAACTGGGTAACAGACAGCCTGCAAGAGTGGGCCAAAGCAAACAGCATTTCCTGAGCTTCTTTGTAAGGAATTATGTGGTCTCACATAAGCACAGGAAAGGGAGTAAAAATATCTAGGATAAAGGGAAAAAACGATTACAGCAAGAGATGAAGTGCCTTTTACAAAAATGTAAAGCATAATCATCACAACAGAAACTGACAATAGCACATGTTGTTATTCTCTAGAAAGAATTTCTGGAATACGTGTGTACTGTCCTTTGTAGCAGTCTGCATAAATCTAGAACTGCTTTATCAAGATATAAACTACATCTTCACGAATGGGCAACAAACAAGACAAATTCTTAACAGAACAGAAAAATGCTATGGTGTGTATAAGAGACAAAGACTTCGATGCATCAACATGGTAAGCTTAAAAACAAGTTTTTATTTGGCCATCTCCTGCCAATGCTGCCTTCTTCGCTGTATTCTGAGTACTCCTCCCAAGACACAGCTTTAGAAAAGTTGAGGCAATTTATCCATTTCCATCTGAAGGCTTTCTGAAGTTCAACAGATGTCATCATTATGAACTACAGCTTGATTTTCACTGCAGATGTTTTACCTATGTAAGGTGTTTTTTTGTTTTGTTTTGATTTTAACTACAAGTTAAAAAATTAACTACAAAATAATGACCTACTACAAAGCAAGTTTCACAGTTTTTCCTAAATGCCTTCATTTATTTTGCATTCATCCTTTTCTCTAAATATGGCTGTTGAAGCACCAGGAAGTACTGAAAGTCTTACCTGACTATTTGAATCACCAAATGCTGCACACAGATGTGGTACTAACTTGCTGAGACTTAATGCTTGGGCACCATAACTGGAGAAAAAGAAGAAGAAAAATTACTTTTCTGGGCGTAAAAACACAAAGTGGATCTTTAGCTTAGCATTGATAAGATACAACCATCAACTGAGTTCCATCTTCCTCTTACTAGTCCCACATTTAGTTTTGAATAAATAAATAAATAAATAAAGATTATACCTTCAGTCTTTCTTTTGGAAAGCTTACTGGTCAAGTTGTTCAGATTTTTCCCATTTGTTCTTTTAACTGAATCAGACTTCCTGAAGTATTAGTTTCAGACAAGAAAGGACAATTAAGAAAAAGGATAGAATCCTTATGTCTCCATAGAAACAAAAAGCTTACATGTTTAAGGTTGCAATAAGACACAAACACACTCCTTCTCGGGATCGGTAATTCTTGTGCTTAAAACCAACAGCAAGGCGCTCCCAAATGTACTATAAAACAGAAATAGTTGTCTTTGATTACCAGGAGCACAATACAGCGTAATTCTATCCATTTTCTATAACTACGTTCATAACACTTACAAAAAATAATGCAAGACAGGTCCACTGGAAAAGTAAAGACACTGCAGATAAAATTAAGTTATAAAATATGCAGTAACAAACACAGTACAGATTACTCCTAAACTAAAAACAACGTCAAGAAACATTCTTCAGAAATCTAGCTATGTATTTGCATTGCTTGAGAAACAGCTTTAGAAATATACAGAATTGTTACAGTTGCTAAACACAAACACTAACATTTCCATCTAGGGACTCGAGCAGAAGTTTCTATAGCCCTTCTGCTTCACATTGTTTCCCAGCCAAGATCTCCTCTCATCCAGTTTAGCTTGTGCTTATCCACACTCCTGCTGTCCACTTCTCTCCTACTTCTGCTTTAAATTTGCTTCTTAATTTTTCGGTTATTTCTTGCCTATTCATCCTACTTTCTTAGCTTCCATTTTTGTTCTGCTTTCACTTCTCCTTCTGTGCTGGTGTTGCTTTCCGTAGCACAATTCTCTGGCTCGCTAAGCCCTCCGTTACCTTCCTGCCCATTTGTTTCCCGTTGCCTTTCACCGTCCAGCTCACCGTTTCACCTCTCCATCTCCCTGTCAATCTCCAGCTGCACAGAGTGTAAAGAGCGTAAACGCAAAGCTTACGAGACGTGGGATTCCCAGTGGTACCTCAGAGCGGATGCACAGCCCCAGAGTGCAACTCCCCCAGCTGCAGTGCTGCCATTACAGCCGGCACGGCGCGAGCATCCGCGGCAGCGTCGCCTAGCAATGGCCGCACTCTGCCAGCAGCACATCTCGTGTGCAGGCACCACCCTCCCTCCTGCCCCTGGAGGGCTGCAACTGCGATGTACAGGGACTGCATAACATCTCCTAGACACCGGTGACTGTGTTTGGCTTTGCAGAAGGAATACGAACAGCTATCGGTCATCAAAACAGGCAGTGAGTGAGAGAGCAGGGAATACTGCACCATTTGCACTGATGAGGAAGCACACTTCACAGCAGATGTTTTAGCTGGAGCCTACTTGATCGCTTGGATCCGGCTCGTGGTTTCTTGTTTGTGTGCCTTACACTTCATCTCATTTTGAAAAAAAAAAAATCAGAACATAGCTTGCCAAAACTGCACAGCTTAACAGCAAAGAACAGGATTTTACAGAAGAAAATATCCCTCCAATTAGACCACTGTACAGAACTAATGTGAAATAAAGGAAATCTCCCCATCAGGTGTGCAGAAACAGCCAGAGTGGAAACTGTACACAGAAAGAAAGCAGACTGAAAAACAATTCAGTCTTTTGCTATTAAACCTACTGAGAAGTACTGAACCCATCGAACCAGGAATTCAAACGGCTTCTAAGGAATTTCAGCTCTACTGACTTGCTAGCAATCATTTGTGCCAAGCTCTCTTTATCCTATTCATGCATTAATACTGTCTTTACTCTTATTTTGATGGTACCCTGCACCTAAATAGCCACGTCAAGCTCTTAAAAACAAAACAAAAAACACAACACAAAAAAACCCAAACATTAAAAATGAGAAAAAGGAACTGATAACAGGACAAGTTTAGTACTATTCAAGGACACGTCAAAACAAACCAGAGGAGACAATCAGGAAGAAACTTACAAATGTTATCCCCCAAAAAGGTTTCCACCCAGCTCCTCCAAAGGGATGCTTCTCTGCAGCAAAGGGAGCCTAAAACTCTGTAGGAGGCACAGGAAAGACTCCTCTGTTTTGGTCCTTGCTAGGATGATGATAGATGCTTTTTTTTTTCAAGTATTTAATGATACATAAAAGCTATCCTGGGAGCTGACACCTGAACCATGCCTCCTCTCACACATTCTGTTCCTTGCACCCCACAAATGTTGTATTCTTTCTTACCCTGTGGGTAAGCTCCAAAGGGGAAGCTTCCTTCTATCGTCTTAGTGTACAGTCTAACAACAAATGCTCCCTTTGGAAATGGAAAGATGCACCCGTAACCACAACTTGCTCATCAGCAGGGCCCACACAAAATCAGCACAACTCTCTTTATTAGCAACTGTTTAAGGGAAAGTGTCTCCAAGATGCAATGCATCTATCCAAAAGCTGTTACTGCAGGTTGGGTGTACCTCTAGGTCCATAAGAGAGACACTTCAGAGCATGTTGGGCACAGGAACATGTTACTTATGAGCTAGCAAGCAATGAGCACTTAAGTGTCAATTGTTGTGACATCTCTTGGCAATGAGTATGATCAAAAATACAACGAATGAGTGGATAAAGGCTAGGCTTCATGGATGACACTGCGATACTCTGATATCTAAATCCTACCTAAAATCTAAGTTTCTGCAGTTGCATATCTTGCAATATTTTTGTACCAGCACACAAACAAAGCAGTCATGAACGGTTTTCTCACTGCAGATAAAGTCTGAAAAATCATAATCCCTATGCACAAACATTCAAACTTCTATCTATGAATAAACAAAGCCGAGAATTAGCAAGCAGAAAAACTTCATTTTGGTTCACAAGAAATAAGACATTGCCTATTAACTTCTGCCATTTCAACTCAGAAACAGATCTTTTTAAGAAATTAAGGACTCAAGAGAACTCTTTCTCCTGACAACTGGGGTTCTCAGAGTTCCAAATAATGTCACTCCTCCATCAATAACGTCCTGTTAAACATTCACATTTGTCAGGCTCACAGAGTAGATATACCAGACTGAGCACTTGGAAGCCATACAGCGCTAACAGCTGCAGAAAGGTTTGCTGAACTCAAACTTCAACATACGACAAGGCAGAAGGAAACATCCCCATCTGAGTTTGTCAAAGGTTCACATGTCTGCCAAACATGTAGAAAGCTAGATGTTCTAAGTCAGAATGCACCATCTGAACTGTGAGACTACTCCTACTTGTTCAGGCACAAAGTAAATTTTAAATTCTGAGCTAAATAAACTTACTTATTCCCATTACACAAACTCAGACATGGGAGGTTGTTTCCAGCATTTAATTAAAGTCCTGCCACATGACATGAAAACATCTAGTCAGAATTTAGTTACAATATGCAAAAACTGCAGAATTATGCTGTGCTAGGTTTTTATCTTCAACTGAGCAAAGCATCATGGTTAACCCATTAAGAATATCTTTAACATTTACTTCATTAACACTACAGTCACTGTAACGTAATGATAAATTCATAGTCAAGCTCATGCTAAAGTAATATGCTCAATGGAGACCTGCATTTGAATCGATATAAAGTGAAACCATACCATGGGTGGTGCTGCCTCATCCATCAACTTCAATATGAGATTCTGCGCTTGCTCTCGAACTTGATCTTTGGCATCTCCCATACGATCTATCAAAGGCAGGAGAACTACAGGAGAGAAAAAAAAAGAAAAAAAAAAGAAAATAAACACTTATCCAGTGAAGATTTTCACATTCAAAAGGGTATTTTCTCCAACAGATGTAAGGTATACCTCATTCAAAAACAAAAGGTGACTGTAAGTTGGCCAAAGTATTTTCAATTCTGAATTGTATTCCTGAATACGTTACAAAAACTAACAACAAATGCACTGAACTGCAATTGAAGAACACGGACTGAAAAAAGAAATAAAGCTCCCTGTCTTAAGAACTGTATGAATGGATTCCATTAACCTTCAGGAAGTATGCCATAAAACTTCTGAATGTCTGGCTTTTCTGACTAAGACCCAGGGAATGGAGGGGAGGAGACAAAAATAGGATATTGTCAAATCACTGAGATTTTGCTATTGAATTATGACAATGCAACATGTTTTAAATCCTTCTTTTCACACAGCGTATCCTGTGGTAACTGGCTGGTCTTATCTCAGTAGAAGTTATTATTTCACAACAAAGCATCCTCAAATAGTATTTAACTAAAATTACATCAGAGCTGATGGATCTCACATCCTACAAATTAGAACTGACTAAAAACTGAACACGAGAAACCTGTGATTTGCTTGTGCACGGACAGAAGTTAATAAAGGCACCTGACAAACCAATTAATGCCATCCGATCGTTAGGCGACTTACAGAAGGAACGCTTTGATCAGCACTGTGCACCACCTTCCTGCCCGCTGTGTGGGGCCCACACACACACGCTCAGACTCTTCCAAGCCCAGTGCTCTCAGTACCGCTTCTTCAAAGCAAGCAGCAACAACACTGAGTGCTCTGCTTTTGCTCAGGCCTTTACAAGTGAGGCAGAATTGGCAGGGATGTCACCTCCCACTTAGCTCCCTAGGGACAGAGCTTTTAGAGGCACTATCAGTACCTGAAACACAACCTGGGAGAATGAGTGTCACAGGCTAACAGTAACATTTACCTCTTAACAGCTCAACCTCGTGCATTAGCTTTTGTTTCTGATCTGATTCACAGGTTTCTAAGAGCTGGAAGCAGCAGGGAGGTAATCCTAGCCAGAGCTTTTACTCAACACAGATCACGGCACCCGGCTTTGTAACTGTCCTCCCAATCAGTATTCCACTCGAGCAGGGACCAAGTTAGCAATTACTGGGTCATTTATTTCAAACTTTTAACACCAGCCTAATATTTACCACGAGCCTTTTGGAGACTTTCATATTCCAACACCAGCTCACAATGTTACAATTGAAATCTGCCTTTGATGTGTTTGCTGTTGCATTTACAACACCAGAGAGCCCTTCACAGCTGCTGCTTGATCCCTCTCAGCCACTGACTGCTGTTCTCCTCACCAAAGATGGAACTCCATCCCCCTACTTTCTGAAAGGAAGATATGGAAGAGTTCTAACAGAGCTTGATAATATTATAAGAAAACAGCAGCGCTGCCAGCAAAAGAAAGGGAACAGAATCATTAACTCTGAATGTCTCCTCACTCCTCTGCTCCTACATAATAGAATTAAAACCCACAGCTGTCTCCACAGCTTGATGTTTTTTTGGACAAATACACTGCTGAGGTTTGACTTTTTCTCCAGCCGTATCCAAACGCTTCCTAATTGTTCTAATCTGAACACTTAATTCACCTGGCCCTGGATACCTCACTGACATCTCTAGCTCTCGCTATGCAGCTTCTGCATTTTTCCTCTATTTTCTCTTCCCCTTTTCCTCTGAATAAGTCAGTACAGCTGCCTTCATTTTACACTTTGAAGGGCTTCACCCCACACCACGTTTTGTGAACACTAAAGAAACATCCTGAACATCAGAAATCAGTTTTGGGAGTACACAGCCGATCCCTCCTAAACTCCCTGTCCATTTACTGGCTACCTTTTCCCTTCCAACAGTACCTCTCCTGACTCTCTGCAGCACCTCTCCGCTGAATTACAAGCTGCACCATCCCTTACTGCTGAGGCCCACAACGCTCACCTGACTACTGCGCAGCTCAAGGCAACTCCTGCTTAAAAAGAGGGAAACAAAACCAAACAGTGAGCTGTTCCAAGGGAGGGGGAAGCACAGAGAGTGCCAGTCCTGTTGGAGCAGGGCTCTGTGGTGACTCATCAGCAGGCTGAGTCAGTGCACGGAGCTGCAGATACCAGGCTGAAAGCACTAAGACAAGCACACAGAGCAGCTCCTAGAAGAGGCTGAACAGGGATGATGAGGTCACCGTGTTAAATTAAGTGATGACACAAGCCACAGACTACTAAACATGCCAGCCTTTATCACCCAGCTGGCTCTGGCAGAGGGACTATCTATTGCATGAGTTGTTCAAGGGCCCACAAGTCTGCACGCTTCATTTTTTTCCCCCCAGGTAGAGGGAAAAAAACATAGGAAATGACTTTAAGTTGGATGCCTATGGATAGAGTTTCAGAATAGAACAACTCAAGTTCCTAATGCCTCCATCACTTTTCTTCCAGATGTTCTAAATGTTTAGCAAGAGCTACTTATATTACCACTTTTTTCTGCATCAGTGACAACAAATAGCTGGAAGGTGCTTGCTCTCGTTTCTCCAGGTAAGTGGAAAACACATCTCCCTGTCTAAACATTCTTAGACCATTCTCAAAACACTTAGCTCCCTCTCAGCATCCTGGTTTGCCCTTCTCTTTTCCCTTCCCTAAGCCTCCTTGCCTAGCTTTCACTCAGTGCCTCCTGTCCTCTTCTTCTTCCACACAAGTCCTGTCCAGCCAGGACCACAGAGCACAAGAAACTTCGACTTCTTAGCAGAAGCCTCACCTAATTACAGCCAAACTTCAGAGACCACAGCTCAACACAGGCCGCTACCCTACATCAGGATAAGCCAGCACAGTTACTGGAAAGCAGCAGCTCTGCCTACTCACTATCCCAGCCCTAGTACCAGTATTTGTCTTCTCATAAGAACAGGACATGCTCACACTCCATGAAGATACACACATATCAATCAAAAGCACAAGTTACCAGATCTGTTGGAACAAAGCGAACGGGAACAAATTATGGAAATATTTCAGCACCTTACGAAGTAAGCACTGGGTATTTGTGCACTAAGAGTTTACAAATCAAATTCTCAACTTTTTAACTTAACCTCTCTCTATCCCTAACAGGAACAGTTTAAGACATACTTGTAATACTGAAGTTTCTGCATTAGAAGATGAGAGCGCTATTAGATCCCAAACAGATGACCAGAAAGTACATCAATGAGAACAATGCTTTCATCTCCCAACTTTATTCCAAACACAACAGTCATTTGGCTGACACTAAGTTTTATACTTTCTCACTCATTATCAACCTGATGTTCTTCTTTATGCTGCAATGCAAACATGTGCATTTGGTAATTTCTGCCCTCAGTCTGCCAACTAAACAGTCTCAAATTGATGCTGGAGTTACAGGAAGGTGAAGATGCAGAAGCAGCATCATACATGAAGGCAGCATTCACTGAGGAACTTGGGATATTACCACACTGAAGAATACAATGTCACATACGACCTGGACTCACGTATTCCTGTTGCTTTACACTAATCTTGCTGTTCTTACTTCTTCCACTACATAGTGGAACATGGACATGATTTAGCAGTGGGTTGCTAGAGTTAGGATAGTTCTCTTCCAACCAAGATAGATAGATCTCTTCCAACCAAGCAGTTCTGTGATTCTAGTTTATTTAAATTATTTCAAGTGGATTTGAAAAACTAGTGATGGTGTAACAGCTTTTTTCCTTTTACTCATTTCTGTTGATATGCAGAAAAACATTACGCTAAATTTCATAGACACTGATTCCATATGCAGAGTTGCTGATTACTCTTTGCAGAGCCAAGAAGCACTGTGTACCCCATTCTCTTTGCCCTCTCATCACACTGTACTGTCAGCCTCCATCACTACCAGCCATCCCAGAGATCTTCCTGCCAAGGTTTCTGCATTGTTATACAAAGATTTTAGAATTTTCCTTAATGAAGTAAACCTAAAGGTGTCAGTAACTGTATTCTACAGTGCGTGTTAATTCTGCCTGACCTATCTCCACCTAACCTGCTATCTACAGCTGAGTTGCTATTTATACATTTTCTGAGAGCATGAAGAGTTATGTCAGTATTGTATCCCTAACAGCTTGCTATCCAAATGGTTTCTTTTCTTTCATTTGCCTTCCTGTTCTTGGCGTGGTAAACCTAAATAAAACTTCATTTATACAAATTCACATAATGATTTTATCACTGCTAGTTGGACAGTCTATGCAAGATTTGGGGCCAAAATCAGTCTGGAGAGTCAGAGTACAGCCCTGGGAGATTAAATATTTATTTCCTCTACAGGGACAGGAGATAACAAACAAGTAAATCACAGAACTCAGTGCCTACAATGGCACCAGTTTATTTTTAAAAATTCTGAGCAGCTTGACTGTATGACCCCCGCAGCAAAGAATGCCACAGGTAGCACAAACAATTTTCTTCTGTTAAACTTTAACAATTGTTCCTTCTGTTATGTATGACACAGTTTTTCGGTTTGCATTATTGCTCCCAGCTCCCTCCTTCTTCCTTTTTCTCTTGAGCACTGCTCTTTCAAGGTGCCCTTTTTATACAGACCCTCTCCTGCCTACCCACATTTCCACGAACCAACTTCAGATGGTTCTTGTCAGCTCCACCAGAGCTGGAACAACATCAGTGTAAGTAAAAACTCCGTCACTAAAAAGTGCATCTTCTTGTTTCAGATGTTAAAAGAAAAGCCTTGGGGACAGAAACAGATTAAACTCAGGCAGCCGTGTCTACTAGGTTTCTCAGAAACCTTGCCAGTTCAGGAAACAGCACTAAATGGTTGCCGGTATTAGAAAGAAGGGAGGGAAAACAGCCATGCTGGCAATTTGAGCAGACTGTTTTTCTGTGAAAGACATACAGAAATGAATATCTCAAAGAGGCTCCGACGAGGCCGGCAATATGGCTGGTCTGACTGCTTCTAAACAAAGCATCTTTAACAGGCTTTTGGACTTAAAACGCCCACTGAGGCCTTGCTGTTTCCCCTCTGAAGCTCCTCAAGATGAAGTATGGTCCAGAGCAAGACAGTTCAGTCAGGAGATATCTCAGGCACGAATGAATGCCTCTCTGCATCTTTCCAGGAGCCAAGACAAGCATTAATGGGATTAATTAGACCTGCTGTTCATCATCAATAACAGAGAGGGAAAAAAAAAAAAAAAAAAAGCATGCATTTCTTTCATGATATAACCATGAATCCATTAGGGTCTCAGCCCCAGGAAACACAAAGAGAGAGCTTCAAGTCCAAAGAGTTTTAAGAGGGGCATTATATGAACAAGAAAACTATGAAGTGGGGAACTAACATTAATTAGAACTGGGTAAGAAAGGGAAAGGAAGGCTACAGTTTGTCAGCTCTACTTCACTGACACTGTATTTTTAAGGGTCATACAGTGAAGCATCCGCAGCAGCAAGCAGATGGTACTCCAACTCATCAGCATTGATCACTTAAATAAAAGTCATTCTGATCACACAGAATTATGGTTATTTAATAAATACAAATTCCAGTGCTAGCCGGACAGGAGGTAGAGAGCATTAAAGACTGAGCTGTGTGGGTGGTTTTCTGGTTTTTGTAATAGCATTAGGGAATCTGTCACCAAGACGAAAGAAGTCACAGACTAAAAGAGCTGCGGCCATTAGCTGTGATCACTAACCATCCAGGGAAATGAAGGAGATTTAAGGTTCTTCTGAAATGCTGCAGAAAGTTCATCTTCTCTGAAATTCAAAAATACGAGCCACTTAAAACATCTGTTCTAGAGGAAAAAAATAGACATAACCGAGTCTCCTTTGCAGCCTTTCCTAAAACAAACAAAAAAGAAATATTCAACATTCATTGTCTAAAACAATCCTACAGCGCATATCCAACAGAGTTCTTCCTGAGATCACTGAGCAGCAAAATGAAAAGCCAAAGTCAAAACAACTGACATGCATTTCCACGCAACAAGGTATCTCTAAGGCAGGCTTCTCTCACATATATTGAAAAAGAAAAAAAAAAAGCTTTATCTTTTACGAGCAATTTGGTTTAATTTTGAAGTTTAATCTAACTTTTGAGGTCAGTCACACTTTGAGCAGAGACTTGGGCCAGAGGAACTCACAGGTCCCTTCCAACCTAAATTATCCCAGGTTTATATTTAGGTTTAGGTTTATCCAACAGCAGACCTTAACATGAGTTTCAGCATTTCAAATCAATTAATAAAAATCTGAAAAAAAAAAGTCAGTCCATAAAACCTGAAAGTGTAATGTTTTTCAACATAATACGTGCCCATGATATCTCATCCTAAGACACTTCATGCTTTTCATGGTAAAGAGGAAAACATTTTTCCATACATCATTAAATCCACCTACTGAACAGTCACACTGCAATTAAGCTGCATGTTTAAGCCCTTTCTATCCAAAAAATGTCATTCCCATCCAAAACTGCTGTTCACTAACTGGGGAAAAAAAGCAAAAATTAAGAACTTTGACATCAACACTGCTGTTACATACACTCACAAATACACATCTGTGTGCATCTGTAAAGTATGTATGAATTCATACTTACACGTACATAAACAACGTGTGGTTTTCTAAGTGTCATATATTTTTCTCTTAATTCATAGATAACTAAAACATAAGTTAAGACCTCTTATAAGATTTATTATGACATTGAATGGCAACATAATATCACAGACTAATGTACAGTCCCGTACATAAAATATATAACAATGTAATACATTAAAACTGAAATATATTCTATATATTTTTACTGAACCTTTTCTGTTTATCATTCCTTTGTAAATAACAAAAGAATTCTGAATCAAAATCTCATTAAGGTACAACCTTTTTTTCTTGTTTTTATCCAATGCAGTGTGTGACCTAAGTTCATACAATGGCTTACAGTAGGAAAAGCGACAATTTCCACATACGACACCATCTGAAATTAATCTTCTAAATAAAAAAAAAAAATTCTGAATTACTGATCATTTTTGTCTGTCATACAGTGAACATCCTGACAGTGGAAATCCCTGGTGATGGCACTGGTTTAGAAAAACATGGTGTAAATAGTTCTGAAAAGAGTTAGATAGCAGTTTAAAAACGTGTGAGCTGCTGTGGTCTTCCTATTTTTTTATTTATTATTATTTTTTTTAACCAGAAAACTCCCAGAATCCATCGTCGTGGAATACTAAAAGACAGATAGTATCAGCAGGTTCTGAATTTCAGGAATTTATGGACAATGAGTTGATAAACAGTTGCCAAAGAGAAAAGGCACAGATGTACAATGAGTGGGGATATGAAAGCAGTAAGAGGTAACCGACCACAGATGGAAGCCAGGCCCCACTGAATGAACCACTGCATCTATGTCTGCCTCCAGCTGGCATTCCTTACATCAGGGCAGTCAAAGGACTTAAACCTTTTTTAGGAACTGTACATAGAATAGAAAAATAAAAATAAAAGAACAAATAACATTTTTTCAGTAGCTGTTCTCATAAGGGTGGGCTGGGAAGCAGAATAAGGAACAGCAGCAAAATAACATTCACTTCTTTAGAGAACCAAATTACTTGTTATATACAGTATTTTAATAATTGATGCCTTCACCTGGGAAAACAGATCGTGACAAGGTAATTAAGTGCTCTTACGTAATCTCTTTTAATCACAGAATGAGCATTAGTATTAAATAGTGGAAGATGGAACACTCAAATGCTCCTTAATCTGCTCTATTTTTCCAGAACATAGCTCTTGAGTCTTATCAACTAACGCATACCCTGACTCGTATTGCTTGTAAAGCAATTCACAGCATCTCTAAGTACTATCAAAAAAATCCAAATTGTTGTGTCCAAGTTCCTAAAACAGTGATGTCAGCAGCAGGGAGTGTGTGATGTGGTTCCTCATAAAAGGATGCCACCTTGGAAAAAAGCTACTGCAACACTGGCTTGTTTCCTCTGGAAGCGAATGAAGTCCTGCCTCTTGTCCCCAGGTTTGTACACACGTCCTGGGCTGCCTCATCCCAGCTGCAGAATTTGGCATTTGCTTTTGTTCAACTTCATGCACTTGGTGACCGCCCAGTTGTGACTGCCCAGCCTTCACGTACATCAAGATCTTCCCGCAAGGCCTCTCTACCCTCGGTGGAGTCAACAGCTCCTCCAATACAGTGGTGCCCTCAGACTTAGCATACACTCGAGCCCTGCAAACAGACACCATCTCCAGACCAACTCTTTCCTTGGCTGATGAAGCACCTGAACCTGTAGAGAAGAGTGTGACTTTAAAGGCTTAAAGATTATCACTGATAGCTTGCTTTCTAACATCCTAAAATACCCGATGACAGCACAGGAACCAAAGAGGGGTTGCACATCTCCTGTTTATGCAATTTAAAATATGCACTTAGGGTCTTGTTCTAGTTAGACCTACAGAGCAGTGTCTGAGAGGCTGCTGACACTGCAGAGCACTACCTCGGTACATAGCCACTGCCTTCCAGAAGCCACGATACTGAAATCATGGAGCATTTGCAAGAAATGGAAACAAACTGGGAAGAGATTGCTATTTGCTTTTGTTAGTGTTGCTTGGGAAACTGATTCCCCCGCAGCCCCACCTGGAGAACCAGAGGGACACCAAGGAGGCCAGAAGGAAGCTATCCAGGGACCACACAGGGAAGGGGAAGCAAGGGCTAGGTGAGGAGTCATTCCTTTAACAACAACAAAATCTACCAAAACTGTAACTACACTTGAATAACTTCTCCACTGGAGACTGAAGCTGAAGATGCAGATCATTCCTAATTAAAATCAGTTGCCCACTGATTTTGTAAGATAATGTTGAGCTGTCAATGAGGAACTGACAGCACTTCAGCAGTGATGATGTATGGAAAATGTTAAAAAGAAAAGACTAAGGGTGAACTCAGTGAAAATACGAAGGGAAAAATCACCCAAAAAGTAGAACTAGGGAGCATACTGTTACATGCAATTAAAGAAATCTCTGAACAAGAACAATAACAGGTCTGGAAAGGTTTCTCCCTGGAAGAGAGCAGGAGAAAAATGTAGACATAGTTGATAACTGAAGACCAGAAGTCTGCACATCTACAATACAGGGTTACCCATTTCCTCAAATAAATGGTTAAGGAAACTTCATAGAAGTTTCTGGTCAAGAAAAATAACTTCTTTTCTTCCTCCACGCAACTTTCATCATCCAGCTACAATGCAGAGGCTATACCATTTAAAACACTAGCCAAAGTAGTTTCTTCTGGCATCTGTAAAGAACCTCCTGTACTTAAGTACATGCACAATCAGCTCCGGTGGAGAATAGGAGGCAACACCTTTGTGATAGCTTACAGACCTCTGAGAGCTCTCTGAAGTACAGCTCTGCAGAAGGGAACTCAGCTGACAGAATGCAGGTGGGTTTTTACAATGTTCTCAAGGAGGGGGCTTTCAGGAATGAAGGTATCATAAAAATAAATGGAGAATAATGCACGAGGCAGTAACTGAGAAACATCAGGCTGGGCTGTAAACGCACCATCACTGGAAAAGAAACATGCTGCTAGACAGCTTCATGAATACATTGGGTCAATACTCAGGAAGCAGTAATGTAACAAAAAAAAAAGATTATCAATAATTATGAAAGTAATCTGTGATGTAATGGAAACAAACATAATTATGCCATAATAAAAATAGGTTCCCTCTGGGCAGTTTTGAATTTCCCAGTTCAAAAGCTTTACAACTAAAAGGCACTGAAAGCAGCAAGAAGAACAATAAAAACCGTGGAACAGTGTACAAGAAACAAACCATAGAGGAGTGAAGGGACAAGGATAGAAGAGAAGGGGCACGGAAGAGATACGTGAGAAAGGACAGGCAACCAATTGTAAGAAGAACAGAAATTATGGCTTACATTCTTAACGTATGTAGTGCGCAAGCATGAGGTTATTACATAGCCAGTCCAAAAAATGAGTTTTGTCACACTATGCATAATTCAGCATTACTACAGCACACTTCAGAAGTCAAAGGCATACACAGGTTCAAAAACAATGAACACTGTCGAAACGGTGACATTAAAGACACTAAAGGCAACATCTATGCCTCAGCTGGCTCTAAACTCTAGGACTGTAGGCAGTTTGCACATCGTGTTGAAGGAGTAATCCCTGCAGTATTCTCCTGTCCCCACTTTATTCTCAGGCACCTGGAAATGGGCCACTGTCAGACACACATCTTTGATCTGACTTACTGGAGTCACACCTGCAGAGTCAACACATTATGACCTGGGAAACTGGTGGCTCTTCAGATTTCGAAGGAAGCAGATTTCTTGTTCATCAGTGTGCTTTTAAATACTCTCAAAGTCTCTGTTATCTTCCATCAGACATTTATCATCAAGTTTTGGTATTTCTGCTTCACCGATATGAGCTGAAAATAACCCAAACCTTCTCATAGGTCGTGGTGCATTCTGCAACCTTTTTTTCTGTCTGTTAAGCTTATAGAAAAGCTGATCATGCAGAGGTTTGACCTGCATACTGAGCAGAACGGATTTTATAGGTCTTGATTTTGGAGATGCTCAGAAGACTCACTCCAGTTGAGGGCACTGCCCCTCGGCTTTTCTAGAAAATACTTCTGGAGTACTTGGCTTCAGATGCCTACTGATGCTACACATGTCACCTAGTGCCAGTATTTCTCTTCTCTCTGTATAAATGCTACCAAGATTAAATAAATAAATGCCCTTATTTGCTCACAGTCTCAGTGGACGCAGTTGCCAGGAGTGAACAAAAAGCTTTTTCAGTGGAAGAGTCTAAGTGTGAACCGAAACAGCTCAATTGAAGCAAAAGGAGAAGAAATAAAGAGAAAGCGTTACAGCCATCAGTAAGATCGTTGAAATTTCAAGTTCTAAGAGCAACTAAAATATAAACCAAAACATAGTAAGACTCTGAAGCCCAGCACTGTCTGCAGCTAGCTACAAACTGTACTCATAAATCAATATTCCATGAGCACAATATGAGTCAATTTCCCTTATGCTACCGAAATACAAAATCAACCAGCCAAACAAAACCCTCTGCAACAAAATATGTAAGTTCTATAGTAATTTGCTGCAGCAGAAATATTATTGTACAGCATCCTAAAATATATGTTCTGTTGATTTAGTTATTAACTTATCACAGATTAATCTTTGTATTCGTAACCTTTCACATTTTGCTGATTTCTTAGCAATTAAAGACAATGGTGGAAACCCAAAGAAGAGCAAGCTTAAAGTTTTAACAGGCAATTTAACATAACTGGTTGTGCAGGAGGACAAGACAGAAGATAATTCACACACATTCTGAACAAGGACAAGAAGCCAGGCACTTCTGCTAAAAACAGCCTGCGATAAAACCACAATGTGAATGCCCTGGAATTGCAGTCTCTTCTCAAGGACAGCAGCAAAATGAATCGAGCAGATATGTGAAATTCACTCATTTGAGTTGGGTCTTAACTCCACATGTCCAGCTACCACTGCTAAGGTCAGGGGTGCAGCATTCCTTCTTCATTTTGGTCTTAAAATAAGGTTACTTTTCACTTACCAGTTCCTATGTAGGATTTGAAGCGTCCTGATAGTCTGTGGACAAAGGCACCTAAAACATCTAATCCCAGTAACGCCACCTGTTGAAAAGAAAAGCATCAGATATACAAAACTGAAGAGTACAGAATCCTTTAGACTATATTCTACAGAAATTACAAACTTAATATTAAGAGTGCAGACAATTTCTTAAAAGCTTTCCTTAGCAGAATTTTATCAGCAAATGTTTGGAACAGATCAATTATATTTACATACAGCACAGCAGTTCAGATTTTTCAGTACTTGCCTTAAAATAGAAAGAAAATAAATGTTAAAACCTCAGTGTTTCACTATTTGCAACTATAAATGATAAAAATGCAAATAATTAATTAAAAGGACTCAGGAGTTGAAAATAGCTGTTAATCTCTCTGGGTTATAATAGTAGGACTGCAGGTCTGCTGTTTCTTCCTTTAAAAGAAGGCTGCCAGAGGTTCAGCTCCATGTGAAGTGGAAACCAAAGCTCCTTAGAAACGGAGACCAGCAGCAGGACAGGCGTATTGCTTAGGGTCTCACCTCCTCTACCAGCTGCTGAAGGACACATCAAACAGAAAGCCTCAGCGAAAAAATAAACTGAAATAAAAAAATAACTAAAAGGAGTCTGGAAGGGCAGTTCCCAGACACAGCGAAGGGACACAGATTAAAACACAAAACAAATCAAGGCCTGGTGTGTAAGCACTAATACAGGCAAGAGAAAGAAGTATTTCCCAGATGCTGAGACTTGCTTCAGTCTGGTTACGTACCTCATACGAAGCAATGGCAACTCTTTCTGAACTCCCAGCAGAATTCAGAGGAACTGACACTGTCTCCCATCACAGCGCAGACCACACCACTCACCTGCCTACCTCCCCAGCTACACAAGCTTTTTCTTTTCTCTTCACTCGACATTGTTCAAAATTCAGAAACCAGCACACAGTTCAAAATGCTACCGGAATTCTGAGGAATTCCCGGCTGCGAGCAGAAAGCAGCTCAAGGACAACAGCCATTTACATCAAAACAAGAACGTGGTCAGAAGCAACTGGTTAAACCAACCCACCGCGACCAGCTGGGACACATCTCCTCTCCTTTTATTATCCCGCACCCAGTTAAAATTTCTGCTCTTAATTCCCTCCCGCAGCCCACTGTGATCACACAACATACGTCTGCACATCTTGCAGCTACCTCGAGGTGCTGCCCATGAAGAGGCCCATGCCCAAGAAAAGCCCTTCTGAAACACTGGCATTTGTAATTTCCCCACGAATATATAAGCAGAATTAATCCATCCCATCAGCTATTTATTTCCATAGAATTTGAAACCTCGTTTTCTTCAAAAAGAATGTTTTCTTAAAACCCTTCGCTGTAACAACTGCCCACCCCAGGCAACAAGCCAAAACCAATCTGAGTGGAGATGAATGGGAGCACAGGCAGCCCACACACACGGCATCACGGGACTCGTGTTTCCATAGGAAAACAGACTGCTAAGCCACCCATAAAATCCGGGACCTGAAACAACCACATAATGGAACAGATTTTAATGGGTTTATTATTTCTAGGCTAGATCTCCTCCTAAGTGGGAGGCACAAAATTCCAACTTACTTGGAAACTCACTTTACTACATGCTAACAGACAACAGCAAATGTAAGTGGATGCTATCCCATATTAAATTAATCTCTTTCCACTAAGTAACTGCAGCTGAAATTTAAGAAGATGAGGAAGTGGAATACTATAATTGTTAACTTTAAATACAAATCAGTTTTTAGGGTAACATCAAAGCTTCATAAGGACTCCTTCCTTTAATGTTATTTTTATAGCTTTTCAAGCTATAAAAGACTCCAGGTTGAGATTTTCTTTGAATTATTTTGGATAAACATTCTGCCTTCCTATGCATGTTTCCAGACTACAAATTCCACTTCAGACCTGCTCTCCAATGGCAATCTGTAAGACAGCTTTCCTTTGTAAGTATTGTTTTCTATTAATACACAAAACTGTAGCCTCTGTAAAGGCATTTACAGAATCTCCCTTCTCCATGTTTGATTACATTTCTTAAATCTCTCTTAAGTCCTCTATTCTGAAGAACAGCTCAGAGACTTACAACAAGTGACACATGTAAGACTGCCTTTTATGACCTATCTGCTTGTTACAATCCTGAAGAACATTCCTGAGCGAGACAGCAAATACTTCTTGATGAATCCTTCCAGTGCTGTGCTGCTATGGTTTGGGGTTTTGTTTCTTTCAAGTCTCACCTGGGCACAAACAGTGGCCATTTGCAAGATCTGAGGCTCCATAAAACTCAGTGAGAGGCCTGACAGTTATCAGAGAAAAGTCCTACTGTGAGCATTACCAGCATTATCAGAGAATCTGACCACCTACATTTTCCTGCCTGTAAGAGTAGTTTGATCCGGAGCATGTGTAAAGGATCCCTGTGTAAAGGATAGTTTTATCAGCTCTTACAATCTAAGTCACATTTGCGTGGATGGTGTTGGTTCTTTCTAACTTGTCTATCAATTAATTACTTAGTGAATGCAGAGTTCTACTTCAATAACTAGAGCAAATAAGCCACCTCCATAAATACTACCAATTTAAACACCATGCTGGGTGTTCAAGCACACTTTTTTAAGGAGCTGTTATCAGTGGGCATCACAGAATCACAGCAGGTCTGAGGAGGGCAGAGAGCTCTGTGTCCATCCGGCTCCAACAGGTACACCCAGAGCACAGTGCCCAGGTGCTTTTGGAGATCTAAGGAGGAGACCCCACAGCCTCTCTGGGCAGCCCACACCAGCACTCTGCCATCTGCAAAGCACCAAAGTGCTGCTGCACGTGTTCAGAGGGAGCCTCCCATGCTCTGGTTTTTGCCCGCTGCCTCTTGTCCTGGCCCTCGGCACCCCTGCAAAGAGCCTAGCTCTGTTCTCCGAGCAATCTCCCTTCAGGTGTTTATGGAGACAGATGACACCTCCTCGAGCCTCCTCACGGGAGAGGTACTCCAGGCCCTTCACAACTCTCCTGTATGTCCACACCTCAATTGCACAGGAGAGCCCAGAACTGGAGCCAGTGCTCCAGGTGCAGCCATGCAGATGCTGAGCAGAAGGGAAGGATCTCCTCCCCTGACCTGCCGGAAATGCTGGAGTACATGCTATGGAGCTGCACCAGAACCCATCTACAAAATAAAGGCTCCAAGTGCCCCAACACTGGGCCATATACTAATGTCATCATCAGCATGGCTCTTTTCCACTATCTTCAACTGGGGATACCTCTCCCATAGTTTTAATATAATTAACATGGTATTAAGCATGTTGCATGCATGTGTTCATATGTGCAGCGTGTTGATTCATGCAGCATATTAACATGTACAGCATAGCTGTACATTCAAATGTTCACACGTGATGTGCTCATGCATATGCAAGACTTGCATGCTGATGTATTTTGTGTTGTCACACCACCTATGATGTGGCAACGTAAGTCAAAAGTGCATGTGTGACACACGCCAATGCAAGTCAACACAATTCATCTTGCATGTTGCCACATCATCACATCCTTGTATTCTGTCACTGTCTGCTGATACTCACTGTCATGTATCAACACCCTGCATGTTGTTTATTCTGTGCCAGCGAGTGCCAACACGTATTCAGTGTCACCACATGTAAATCAATGTTTCATGTGCCCACATGTATGAGCTGTCACATGCCAACATGTGGAAGTGTATAAATGTAAGTCCACATCAATGTGTAAGTGTCCCAAATCACCACATGTTAACACACATCAAAGTGTGCCAAAACATTACATGTCAACATGTGTCAAAGCATGCTGAAGAGTCCAGAGTGATGACATGGATCAAAGCACGTTGCATGCTGAAGCATGCAAGAACACCACTGTGTGATAACAGATGTCAAAGCATATTGCTTGTTGATCTGTCAGTATGTGTCACATGTTGATACACCTCAACCTGCTGACTGCCAGAACATGCTTCTAAAACATGGCACATGTTGACGTGTGACAATGGATGCTGAAGAACATTGCATGTTGATATGCAGAAGCATGTCACACGTGGATGCATGGTGAATATGCCAGAGGGTCAGGGTACCTAAGTGTGCTGCAAATTGACACATCACACATTGATATGTGACTTTCCATGTCAACATACACCAGCATCATGTGGTCACATCCACACATCCACTAAAGCACTTTGCACGCTAACATACCAAAGAGGGTAGCATGACATGTCATCATCTAACCGTGTAGTGTTGTCACACAGCAACATGTGTCACTTATTGAAGCTTGTCATCACATGTCAAAGGGCACTGTGTGACATGATAACCCTTGTGTTCATGTATCACATTGTTGCACTCGTCCAAATGTGAGTTACATACATGCCTGTCAATGACTGACACGTTAACAGATGTCTGTGTTGCCACAACACATGTATGTATCATGACATGTGTGACTCCACCTGTCACATGATGCCACATGTCACATGTCAGGTTTTTTTGTTAACACAACTGTCACATGCCAACCAATGCTGATGCTGGTCAACAGATGTTGTATTTACACACGTTAAAGCATGTTTGTAAAAACACATCATGTGTCCACGTGTCATATGTCAAGCTGTGCCACATCAATGCACGTTTATGTGTGGCCCCTGTCAACCCATGTCTAAATTGTCATTTGTTTCCTTTTATTAACAATCATTTTCTCATTCAGCTCCCCATTCACCTACCTACGTGCATGCACAGAAGTTACAACTGCTGCTACTACCCTAAACTTGTTTCTTGACTCTAAAACTGCAGTGCAGTTTTCCCCTCCTTGCTGCATGCTGCGAACTCCTCCTGCTGGTAGCCTTCTGTTGAACTGAAGACGCAACACATACTTCTTAAAGTGATAACAGATAAATACAGCAGCCATACTGCTGTTATTTTGGCATTTCCTGCATTTGGGGAGCTGACGAGCAAAGCTTAAGAAATAGCCTGCTTTCCACAAAGCACGGAGTAACCACTAACTCCAAGGATTTTCCTGGGAATAACAGATAAACCACATTACCTGGAAGAGACTGTGTGAAATCCAACTTTGTTTGTCACACAATAGTAATCTGCTGCTCTGACACAGGAACAACATTCATTCACTGCTTTCCTGCTGCAGTTGAATAAAACACCTCTACTGCAAAGGCTGGAAATCCAAATATTGCTTATTACTCTTCTCACATAAGCAATACCTCGACTTCCCATCAGAATTTTGGCAGTAATTTTTACTACTGCCAGTCACACATGATTTAGCTGTAGATCAGCAAGTTGGCGTCACTGCTCAATAATTACATTTTGGGAGGACAACTATTAGATTTTACGGGCTCTAAAAGGGACCACAGAACATGCACGAATTGCTAGCTACCAAAAGCAGGCTTGCCCAACTCTGCAGCTGAAGCACTATTTCTCCTGTGTCATCATCTTACAACTCTTCAGCAGATGTATCAAAGCTGATTTCCAGACTACTTATCTGACTCAGACACAAAACAGTTTGAGCTACCAGACTGTTTCAAGTTAGATAATCCTGTAATTCTTTTCAAGTGACTGTTGAGTATGGCAGGTCTTCCAAATCTGTTTGGACTAAGCATCGTTCACAGGGAAGAACATGCAGGTTAACGCAACAAAGCTACTAAATACGTATCAGTAATAGAAGGACAAGATACCCTCAGGAAAGTGGAAGGAGTTCAGTGCTTGAAGTTGGCCCACAAGCCTGAACACAAATATTAGCATTGTTTCAGTCTTGTGATTGCCAGGTATTTGTAATACCAGCAAAACACCACCACCACTCAACTCTTAATGCTTTGCATCCAACTTATCCCCTCCTTAAAACGGAAGATTACATAATTCACTTCCCTATGTTTTTTTTTCCTCCGCTGCTCTTCACAGCCCTGGGAAAGCAGCCATTTAAAAACCCAGACACAAAGACCTCTAGGTTGTAGGAAGAAAGCAAGCAGTCCCACCTACCACAAAATTAACCACAGTGCCAGAACGCAAAGCACACCGTTCCCAGTTCAGCGGGCAACGCTCTCGTTCTAATTAGGACCAAACTAAAGGCTTCAAACTTGCATATCCTCTGTGCTCTCCCTGGTGTCTCTGTAAGGCACTTAATCACTGATTGCATAAGACCTCTGTCGGACATGCTAACTCAGCCCGCAACGCTCACCGTTACACACAGCCTTTAATGAGGGCTCATCTCCCTCTTCAGAGCACTTCTAGCGCTCCCCAGATAACCTTCAGTACGACTCCATCCCATTTCAGCACCCAGCCACACATTCTTAATTCCACTTTACTGATTTCTCAGCTACTCGAACTGCCAATTGTGCATTCCTCTTCAACCAGCTAGATGAACTGCAAGTTTTCCCTAATCTGCTTTCAGAGTTCAGAACTACCAGTTTTGTTTCGCTTATTAAAGCCCCATGAATAGCTGCCAACTTCAAGAAAGCAAAAGCACTGTTTAACTGGTCGAAACCTTGCCACAAGCTGATTCAACCCTGCTGATAACAAGCCTGTACCTGTCTACTCCACACCTATTTGTTTTTCCCCTGGTTGTTACCAAGTCTGACAAATCCACCCTTCTATTCTTATTCCCTCCAGTTCCTGTCCCTTTCCAGAATGGCATTTCTCAGCTACAGCACAGCTCTGAACCCAGAGCCCCTGCATCTCTCATTGCTGTTTACAGTGTGGTCAGTAGAACACATCAGACGCAAAAAACGAGTATTCCATCAGTGGAAAATGACACAGCACATCCAGGGCGAGTTATGTTCGTTATTCCCTCATTACCCACACCTGTCACCTACAAGGAAATAGCGCTCCCTCTCCTAACTTCCTTGAATGTTCCCGACTTGCTGCTCCAGCTCATCAGGCTCAGCAGTTCTGATGAATAAGTCAGCTGCCAGCCAGCATCGCTGCTCAGCCAACCGGCCACATCAAGCTGCAAAACCTTCAGCAACGCAGAAGATGGAAAGCAGAATTTTCCAGGTGCTGTTATAGCCAGGAAAAGGCATCCAACAAATGAACAAAAATACAGTAATGAAAAACAAAGATTAATCCAATATCTGTCCTGAAGACACGCAGGAGCCTGCGGCATGCTATATGATCATTCAGATCCTGAGGTTATTAACAACATTGTCGGGGGAAGTTCTTTACAGAGAGAGTGGTGCTGGAACAGGCTGCCCTGAGAGGCTGTGGATGCCCCGTCCCTGGAGGTGTTCAAGGCCAGGTTGGATGGGGCCCTGGGCAGCCTGGGCTGGTATTAAATGTGGAGGCTGGTGGCCCTGCCTGTGGCAGGGGGTTGGAGATTCATGGTCCTTGAGGTCCCTTCCAACCCTGGCCGTTCTGTGAACAAAAAAAGCAGAGGTCTAACATTTCGACAAGGCGCAGCACAGCTCAGCTGGGCTCTGTCCCTGCAGATCCGTTCCAACCCGTGCTCGTTCAAGACCAAACACGCAGCTCAGACGCAGGGCGCAGCTCCCCAGCACCCTGCTAACTTCCACCGTGACCGAGGCAGAGGTGCTGGCCGCCACCACGGCACACGGGGGCACAGGAGCTGCTCACGAAGCACCCAACACCTCGCGCTGCTGCAGCCAACAGCCCGCGACGCGACGCTCCAAAACGCAACGAGCGACAGAGGGGAAGAAACCACCGCGACACCTCGGCACCGGCTTCTCGGCTCTCGGTTTCACCCCTTGAAGAGGGAAACTGCTTAAGCCGTGCTGCCGAATCGAGGAACCAACCGGTCCCCCTTCCCAGCGCGGCCCGAGAGCCCGCCCCCGCAGCCGCCGCCCTCAAGGCTCTCGGGGGGGGGGGGGGGGGGAAGGCGGCACGGCGTGCCCACACTGCCGCCCGCCGACGGCCCGAGCGTTCGCAGGCGGCACGCGGAAAGCCCCGGCGCGGAGCTGCAGCGCCGATGGCTCCGGGCCGGCTGCCCGCCGGCGGAAACGTCCCCCGACGGGACGGCCGAGCGCCGCCCGTCAGCCAACAGCGAACAGACGAGCAGCCCGACGCGGGTCACCGCCGGGCCGCTCGCGGAGACCCGGCACGACTTCCCACGTACGGCAAAGCCGCCGAACGACGAACGGGAACGCCGGGCGCCCGTCCGGCCGGCCTCACCTTAAAGTTGCTGGAGTTGACCCACGCCGCCAGCTCGTCGATCACTTTGTCCAGGCGCTGCTGGTCCTGCTCCACGTCGGGGGAGCGGGCGGGGTCACCCACGTACTCCAGCAGCTCCTGGCCGACCTGCAGCCTGCGGCCCACGTCCTTCTGCTGCACCTGGGCGCAGAAATAGTCCATCCCCAGGAGCTCCATCGCGGAACAAGTTCGCTCGGAGGGCGCCGGAGGGGAGGGGGGGGGGGGGGGGGGGGGGGGGGGGCTCACGGCGCTCCTCGGAGAGCCCCGCGCCCCGGCTGCGCGCCCGGAGCCTCCATGCGGAGCCGCCCCCGGCCCCGAGACCAAGCTTGTCGCGTGCGGACGCGGGCTCCTCGTGGGGGCTCCCGGCCGCCCCGGCACGGAAAGGCGGCCCGCTGTTACTGCGCGCAGCTCGCGGAGGCGCCCCCGCGGGCGCCGCAGCGGCGAGGCTGGGCCGGACCTCCCATGCTCGCTACGCCGCGGCCTCCGGCCCCTCCCGCCCCAGCCCGCCGGGCCGCGGGGGGGCTCACAAACTTCGTCCCGGCGCCCCTCGCCGCTCTTCCCCCTCCCCGCAGCCGCGCAGCGCCGCGCGACCCCCGCGGAACAGAACGGCTCCCGCCCCGCCGTCCCGTGGAAGTTGCGTCCCCCGCCCCGGCCGGCGCCAGCCAGACCGGGCGTGGCCTGCGCCGAGCCCGCCCTCGTGGCGCGGCGCGTCCCTCCTCTCCTGCCTCGCCCTGCGGGAGCGCGCGCGTGCGCGGCGCCGCTGCCCCGCACGGCGGCGGCGGCCGGGAGGCTGCGGACGCCGTGCGGAGGGGGCAAAGCGGCGTCGTTCTCCTCCCGGCGCCGCCCTGCGGCTCTCCGCCACGCCCTCTGCCGTGGCGTGAGATGGAGAAGCCCTGGGAGCCGGCTCGGTAGCCGAGTCTGCGGCGTAACAGCCCGGCTGCGGGTCGGCTTTATTGGAAACGCGGGGCAGCGCGAGCGGGGACTGAGACTCGGGGCTGAGACCCGGGGCTCGGATGTGGCGGTGCGAACGCGGGAAGGGGAAAGGAGGTGCCGGCGTCGCCGCTGGGAGCGGCGCTGTGGCTGCAGGGCGGACGGCGGTTCCGCTTCTCACGCTGCTGCTGCGCCCGGAGGCGGCCGGCCTCCGTCAGCCGCCTCGGTCCGGTGCCTCGGCAGCGGTGATCGGGCTGGGCTCCCGAGGGCACTTTCAGCCACAGCGAGGGGTGCTGTCGCTCTGCCGTCCCTCTGGTCCTGGAGGCGTCGCGTTACGCCGCCCTTGGGGCAGGCGATGCCTTCCTTGCCCCTTTTCCACTCCAGCCGGTGCTGCCTTGACCTTGTGCGCACGCTCCAGGGAGGTCTTGGATCTCGCTCGCTTCTCACAAATCCTCTTTCCAAGGAGTTCTGCGCAGTCTTTCCCACGCGCTGATGTCTGTGTGACCTTGCACGACAAGCGATCGACGTCCGCAGGCGTGGGGGAAGGCATGAGCACAAGCAGCCCTTTGTTGATCTTGGTGTGAGCTGACGAATTTGGGATCCCGTCCTTGCTTGTCTTGTTAAAGTCATAAAGATGATTTAAAAGACTACAGATACCTCTGAAATAGAAATGTATGTATTATATTTTATTATGGTTTTTTTTTTTCCCCTGAAAGATTATAAGCTTCTCATCTGGTTTTCACAGCTGGGTTTCCCTACAGGCATATAGGGCATGTGACTTTGGACAAAGCTAAACACTTGTCCTGGGTGTGCGCTGCCATTTGCTAAGAAAGACTGGGGGGGAAAAAAAATTGTGTATAATTATGAATTCATTTTATTGTAAACGACCCAAGAAACTGCTGGAAATGGAAATATAAGCAGCAGATGGAAAGGTGGAAGTCTGTAGTGTCACAGATGTCTGTTTTTCAGCACATTAGAATCCGAGTCTATGGTAGTGTCAGTTTAAAAACTAGATTTCGTACTGTTAGTTTGAAAAGTAACTGCTGACCTTATAGGATTGGCTACAGAGAAAGTGACTGAGTAGATCACACGGGACTCTTGGAATAACAAGAGCTGCAAACAGTTTCGGTTCAGCAGACAAACTTCCAAAAAAATCCCCTAGGAAATTAAAAACTCACATTTAGTTACAGTCCAAGTTAACCTCAGTCTCTTAAGATGGAAAATCCTAAGTCGATAAATGGGGGGGAATCCCATGGCACTAACTTCTCTGAATTTCCCTTGAATCAGTGCAAATACACTGATAAGGTCATCTGATGAGCTGTGAATGGCACTGAAACCGAGGGGAAGGGTAAAGTATAATAAGGTACACACTTGAAATGTTGAAAACATTTTGTCAGCACACAGACGGCATCACAAAGCTATGTGAAGTGCAAAAAGCCACACTGGGATATGCAGGCATTCCCCCCCCCCCGCCCCCAGTTTCTGGTAAGAAGCACTTAGAGAACACAGGAGGAAATATTTTGTACAGCCTTGCTATAAAATCAGGGGACTGAAATACTGTATTTCATTCTACCATCGCCTGCCAGCACCACTGCCTGACACTGGTTGGACATTGCTGATGGCCTTTTTGCTGCTGAAGCGTTGCTCGTGGCATTTGCCTTTGAAGTCCTAGCACTGAAATTTTGGTGCAGATAAAGAGAACCGTGGTCCAGTTTTTCTCTCTGCCGACAAACAGCAATTTCATTTGGCAAGCAGGGCTTCTGGATACGCTTTCCTTTTTGTTTTGGTAAGGCGGGAGCAGCATTCCAGCACTGCATCCGGAGCAGCCTCCAGATCAGACAGAGGACACGGTTCTGTCTAGATGTTCGCACAGAGCCCTGGTGGATTTTATTCCCAGGGATGTAGGCTTGGCTCCAGGAGAAGGCTTTTTCGCTCAAGCCAAAGATCTCCTAAAGCCTCTTATGCTCGGTTAAGGAGATTGCTTCCTTTGGAATTCAGTCTTCTTTATGATAGGCAAGCATGTGAGGGTAAATCCACTCTGGTGTATTGGTAACAATGAATTGTACTTTGCAGAGCAATTAAGCCCCATAATTGATTGCAGAATCAAAATTTCCTTCAGTCTTCTGGGTACGGCTGGCCAGCAATGCGAGCCATTAGAGCAGGAGCTGAGGTAAATGACAGTAATCCAATGAGGCACATTCCCAACCTCAACTGCATCCCCAACCTCCCAACTGCACACCAGACCTGTTTCCACGCCTGAGCAGCACAATTATTGCATGACCTGTTCTGAAAAGGGCAGGAATCGTGCCTGGAAACAGTCTGGGGAGGGAGAACGCCGTGCTCTCCGTCCCTTTGGCTGAGGAGGAAGTGTTTGGGAGCCCTTCTGCCCTCTCCTTTCCCAGTGGTACCTCCTGCACCCAGCCCCACTGCCAGCTCCCGCGGTAGGGCTGTCAGTCACTGCAGCAGGCAGGCTGCTTTCCAGCACCAGCTTCTGGCAAATCCTTCCCATACAGATGTAATCCTGTCGATGAAGGAACCCCAAAAATCCCTTACGAACTCCGTGACTTAAAGGTCTCTTTATTACAGGTCAGAAGCGTGGGCCTGGAGGATAAAAATAGAGTGAATTTAAACATGAATCATGCAAAAAGTTCCAGTAAAAATGACACTGCCTCAGCTTGCACTGGAGAAATCCGTGAGAAAGCTGTCCTCCCGTTCCTGCCACATTCCTCAGCAGTAGTCACAGCGCTCCTGCACCCGCTGGGCAGCTCCAGGCAGCACTGGGATGGGGCCTTGGATGGTGCCTGTAAGTTGCACAGCAGTGTGTGCCGGTACGCCCCGTGTGCTTTACGTGTTCTTAGGCTGGAGATCATTAATGAAACCCAGAGTTTTGTTAATGCTTTGTTAATTGTTAATTGTTAATACAATGTCAGGAGGTAAAACAGTGTTGTCAGTGTCGTACTGTGCCATCTGAAGCAGAAATGTGTCATTGTTTTTGGCCGTTGTCCGTGTTGTACAGGTATTTATTGTATATCTTTTCTTATCTTAATTGTAAAAGGATGATTCCATCTTTTATTTAACACTGTTGATAACTTCTAAGCATGGTTTGGATTCCCCCCTCCAAGAAGAATATCAGAATAATGGAGTCATCCATATATTCTGAATGTAAATGGATGAGGACAGTAAGAGAGATCCTCCTGGTGATGTTGCAATATCTGTAGCAAGTTGGTTACAATTAAAAAAATATATAGTTAAAGTCCATTTTGTCACAAGGCATTGCAGATCTAACTGTAACTGTCAGAACTGTACTCAATGCCTTCTAACTTTTCTGCCACACATGAAGTTACACATTTACTAGAGGTCATTTTCATATGCCTGTTTATTAGATGGTCAGAAGGACAAATTATTAATCCCACAGAGTATGCAGTAATTTTTCTGATATATACTAAATGGATTTGATTGCAGAAATGGGTGAGGGTGTGCAGACTCATGCCTGATTGCTGGATTACTGCAAGGCATTAATTCCTTTCTTACGGTCAAATATGTACATCTACAAACATGTAGATGCTTCGATTACATAATTAATCCCGATGCATCTTTTATGAATCATTTGCTAATTTTCTTGATGTTTGTCATACAAAGAAAGAAGAATAAATTCAAAGGTTGTGAAAAACAGTAACAACATAGATCAAGGATACAGTGTCAGAGTTAACCCCTAAGCAGCCACTTCTCTTTTATCGTGTCAGTCTGTGACATCCTCTACAATTTTCCAAAGCACTGCTGCTTAGCTCTCTCCTGTGTGTCATTTTTGTACATGGTATTTATTTGTCTCTAGTGGTAGAGATACCTGCCAGTCATTTGGCAGAGGGTGATTGCCTCTCTTGTACAGCTGGTTACTTTGCTAGCCCTTGGTTGATTTTGCTTTTCCATCTGTGAATCTCTGCGACACGCCTGCATTGTGTGGGATACAGCTGTGTAATGCTGCTGCACAGCAGCTTTTTGGAAAAACCCATGACACAATAGCTCATCATGAGGGTGCATCAGTAGAAAAGTTTCTACCTTGTTATATGTAAGAAATTGACCAAGATTTATTGAAAATACTTACATCAGTGTTTTCAATCTAGATGCAATTCCCTTACTGCTGTTTCTACAGCAGCATGAAGGAACTGGAAAAAGATCCAAACTACTTGACTCATCTGACCTGGAAAGTGAAAACCAGGCAGCACGCAGTGTGCTGCACAGCAAGATCAAGGGATGTGGGTATATTTTGGCCTCGGACTGCCAAAATCTCTACTCTTGCAAAACAAGTCATGGCGCTTTTATCATCTGTGTGAAACTTACAAGATAGTAAATGTGCCAAACTGTGTGAGAAAAAGTGGGTTTTGCTCATCCTGGTAATGCCAGCATGCCTGCAGACTGTGCCCACATCTATACGCAGCAACCACTTCTTGCTGCTTGGGGTGAGGTGAAGGGAAAAGGAAAAGATGTGTGTTGTCTTTGGTTTGGCTTTTTTTCCTTTCTGTAGTGCAAATCCTTGCTATCAATAGGACCGGATTCAGCCATCATTTATTACTTGAGCAGCCCCTACTTTAACGGGATTGACCAAGAAAGTCATTGTTTTTTCTCACATAAGTAGAGTCTGCAGGATTCTTCCTCAATAAGGTAAAGTTTTCCTTGCATACATACAATTTAATACTCACCTGAAATTTCATACGTATAATTTAATCTGTGGTGGTTTGAGTTCTTTTTCTCACACAAGTACTTGTATGCATTTACATTCTGGAACGAGTTTAAGCTGGCTGAAGTTTTTGGCAGTTGCCTAATTTTCATAGGCTTTTCCTCCGGTCGGTGGAAAAAAACCCGTCTGGCTGCTGGAGAGCTCCCTCGTGTGGTGCATTTTCCGGAGCCCTGAGCGAGTATTCCTGGCCGCAGGCACGTAGCTGAAACTTTACCTGCCCTATCTGTTACCGATAGTGCTGTGCAGAAAAGGAAAGAAGCCAAGGCAGCAGTTGCTAGAAATATTTTCTCCTTGGCTGTCCACCCTTCTCAAATAGAAACTTACTAGGTTTGCACGGATGCAAATATAAATTGGTACTGGGGGCTGATACCTATAAATGATAAGAATGAAGTACTCATTTGTGTTCTAGAAAAAAGAACAAAAAACAGTTATGGATATTTTTTTTTCTCGTTTTTTAACCTAAGAAGGTTAAAAGACTGTCCTTGTCTATAATTGTTTGGAATCCCTTGTACTTGGGCTGGTGCTGAATGTGCAATTTAAAGCAGCAGATGCACTTAGCCCAGCCATCAGCAGCTCTGACCAAATGCACCGTTATGGATCCATGCCGTACAATTATGTGCTTTCACTCAATCACTTTACATTTCAGAACTCAGGAGGAGCAAGACTGGCTTGGAAAAAGAACATCAGGACATCCTCCCTTCCCCCACATCCCCACCTCCTGCGCTCACTTGGGAATAGATGCAGATCTGCTGCGACAGGGATTGAAGCAGCAGCCACAGAGCCTGCAAATCTCGTGTGCAACGCAGTGCAGCCGTGGAGATCAGCTCCTGTGGCTCCTGGGAGAGAGGCTGAGTCATACTTCGTGCTACCTCTGCACCCAGGGAATGCAGAGGATGCTTCTGAGGATGCAGACGACGCGCCGCTTTCTTGTGGCTGGAGTTCAAGGCGTGCTGGTGGTTTGTCCAGAGCTAAAGTGAATCATACTATTTTAGAACGAAATGAGGTAACGGCTGTAATTGCAGCTATGAAAGCAGCAGTGCTATACATGAGGTAAAACCAATGAAAAAGTAAGGTGGATTATAGGAGAAGACAGTAGGGTTGTTTCTGTGTATATGTGGCCTGTGGGGTCTGAAATAGACTCTCTAAATTAAATCTAGTCAGATCCGTAGTGTTTCAGTGATCAGCAGAAAGCTTACTTCATCAAGGAAATAAAGCATCTTGTCACATATCAGTATCCAGCCAAGAAACAAAACATTTATTACAAAATATACAAGTCCGAGCAACTCAAATGCAGACACTTCTTGAAAAGTGGAGCTCGATTCAGATCCTATGGACTGACCTGATAAGAAGTTGGGCTTGGTACTTTTTATTTTATTTTTTTGAAGTTGCAGGAAGAAGTTGACATGCTTATGTGGTTTTTCAATGAAGGTACGTGCAAATACCAGTTAATTTAAATAACAAAAACAAATAAAAGTAATTACAGAGTCATAGCATGGTTTGGGTTGGAAGGGACCTTGAAGATCACCTAGTTCCAACCCCCTGCTATAGGCAGGGATGCCTCCCTCTAGACCAGGTTGCTCAAAGCCTCATCCAGCCTGGTCTTGAACATAATCTAATTGTCAGAATGTAAATGAGAAATTGCTGTACGTACACATATGTGTGAAAGCTGTCTTAAAAACAATCACTTTCAGAGAACTGTTAGAACAGCTTCTAACTGTTATTTGGCATTTGTTGAATCCATGCAGATTAGTTATACAGTCCCAAGCACAGTCACACAGATCCATGATAGCAGAAGTGAAGTTCACTCTTACGAATCTGCTTTAACTGAGTAACCATAGTGTCTGTGCCAATTAAAAGTTATCTATTTTTTAAAAATAATATTGTATGACTCACAGCAGAAACACTGTTACATTCACTGCCAGTATTTAAACACAATAGCCTCCCTATTTAGAATTAAATTCTTATTGAAATAAAAATTTCTGCGTATGGGCATTTGTGCCTGCAGATGCATCCTGTGTGCTCTGGATTTTCCAGAACACGTGCCCACAGCACAAGTATGTGTGTAAGGCTGTATCAGCTGTCGGCATGTCATCAGATAGGCAGCACTGTCTGTATCAGCACACCACACACGTCCACCTTTGCAGCGGATGCCTGAACCTCCCAGTCTATTCCTTCTCACTGATCTCACGCCAGGCACTCACAGAGAATCAAAGATGGATATAAATGGCAGAGATTAGCCAGCCACCACCTATGAACAGACTTGAAGATCGCCTAGCTTAGGTACATGCTTCTTTTCAATACATGGGCTGATTATAAACTGGTTTACATACCAGTCTACAACCTAATCCTTTGAGAAGATCGCAAAGCCTAAGCTGAAATAATGTCAGTCGAGTGACCAACAGCTTGTTTTGTGTGATGAAACGGTGTTCTCCATTTTTAGGTCTTAGTGCTGTAATATTTACGGCATGGGGCAGCTGGGCAGCACACTGCCACCCACAGCCTTGTGCTCTGCAGCATCTCTGAGGTTCCTGCTACTGCACGTAGGAGAACTCCTATCCCACTTCTGTCACAGAGCTACGTGGTAAAGGAGGAGCAGGAGCAGTAGAACCAGTCTATCTGAACTACTGATTTAAATTTGAGATGGACCTGAATGACAACATCTAACATTCCAACGCAGAGTTTGATTTTCCACCCACGGTTCATTTTTGTTCCTTTTCTGTGGTTTCGCTGTGGACCAATGTAAGGGTGAGGAGTAGCTTCAAGACTTGAGCTGTAAACTTGGGCTGAGAGTCAGAACTCCGGAAAATCCTGCTGTGATGAGGTTTAGTATCAGTTCTTACCTAAGTACGACTTCTCTTGATTGCAGTGAGCATTGCTTACGTATGAATTTCAGAAGTATGCCCAAAAATAGGAATGAAGAACATCTTGGCAATAGCTACAATTCCTCTTATTTACTCAAGCAATCCTAGGGCATGATGATATTCTCAGAACTAGCATCCAGTTATATGTATTTTTGGGAAAGAAAAATCAAGACATTCTTCAACAGAGGATAAGAATTTATCATCCTCCCAGTCTGACTTGCCTCAAGTCAGATGAAAGGAAACAGCTTCCAGATTATCCATTTTATAAGAGCAAACTCTTCAGTAAGTCAGATTGTGCTAATGGAAAAGACTTTTTGGGAAGCTATGACATCCCTGGCATTTCGTAGCGCTCCTTTCTTTTCCCTGAGCTCCTGGGAGGTTCACAAGAACTGCACTCTCTGCGTTTCCCTGGGACAGACTAGAAGGGAAACATTTTCCCCTTTCAATGCAGTGTCAATGATATCTTGGTGCTGCTTTGAGAAATGTTAACTTGAGCCCAGAGAATGAAACAGACGCTCTGACTATGCCCACACCATGTTTGAGGTTATTCTATCCATGTTCACAATGCAGGGAGCTTCTAGACTATTATAGAGATGTCCATACATAGGGATACACTAAAGGCATGTCAGAAAAAGAAACCAGAAATGGGGGCACTGAAAGCACTTCTGAGTGTGCATTTGTGCAACTTTATATGCACTTAAAGATGTGAGAGTGTGCAAACCAAAAGCTATCTATCCCCAAGGCACCGTCTCAGGCACTGCAGTGTTTGTAAGGTTTTGTGACCATATTCCTGGCCAGACCCCAAAGCCAATATTATTCAAGACAAAACGCTTTTGCTGCCCTTACTAGATAAGCTGTAGCCTAACTGAGGCTGTTGCAGTCAACTCCAGAGGATAATGATGCCATAACAGTGTCCCCTATTGTTCTTCAGAAGCCACCCAAAACCTAAATTGTGCCTTCCTCTGTACGGTTTTAGAGTATCTTGCAGATTCTTTAAAACGCAACAGCTAACAGACAGTTGTGGGTAAAAGCCAAAGCTAGAGTGTATGTGTAGATGTGGTGGTTGTGCTTGCCTGCCACCAGCATGGTTATTGTAGGCAGAAGACAGATTCTGGATCCAGTGGATAATCAAGACCTTGGACTTCCAGTGCTGGCATGTGGTGTGGTGAGCACAGCAAACAAAAACTAAACGTCCCACCTGTGTGGCAGAATTTCTGAAGAAGTACATCACGGATGAAGGCAGGCACAGATGGTGCAGGCTGCAGCACAGTCCTGTTGGCTGTATGTTGTCCTAGCAGCGATGCTGTAGAGAACAGATCAGCCCAGGCCCTCTGACCATGTGTGCTGCTGGGCACTGCCAGGAGGATGCACTGCTGGCTTCATCGGGTTGCTCTCCCAGTGCCTGGGCTATGCAGGAGCAGTGGGCAGCGGAGAGTTGGGGCTTTTGGCAGTGCATGATATGACAGTATGCTGCAGCTGTATCACAAAATAGAGTTGCAGGAAGACTCCCTGACTTATCAAGACGTGCTCAGTGCAGGAAGATCCAAGAACACCGTTATCATGAAAAGGTTTTTCTGAGCCATAATTGCTTCTGGTAGCCCACGTAAACAATTATTGAATCCAAACAATACTTTTCCATGAAGAAGCACCCCCAACTGAAACACAGCACAGACAGCATCGCATAGAACTACACGGTGGTTCTGTAATCTTTGCTTGAATCCAGACTGTCTTCATCGACTTCAAAATGTGTCTGCAATCTCTTTTACCAGCATACGGCTCTCGGCAGGTGTTTTGCCTGAAGAGTTGTACAGCAGTGAGCTGTCTGAGAATAATCAAGCCAGAGCTCATCATATGGTTTCAGTAGAAATCTGTTCCTGATAGTTTAAATATTTTCCAGCTTTAATTAATTAAGTTGAACTGCCTTTACTCACCCCTACTTAACATACCCCCGTTATAATTTAATTGCAGATTTACCTTCTTTCCATAACCACTAAATAGCAGTTGGTTTTATGAGCCTTGTTTTAATCCCACACTGATGAAAGTCCATTATACAATAAAATCTGACTTCACTTCAGACATCTTCTGGTCACTGCATCTCACATGCATCTTTCACATGTCAGTGGTCATAAAGCAGAGAGCTGATCCTGCAACAAGGAGAAAATCTGATACCAAATTAATACGCAAGAGCTTAGTACAGTGTAAGCTGTTGGCTCCGAGAGATGAATTTTGTCAGCCTGGCATTTGCAGTTGGTAGTAGACTTATAACATACACCACCACTCTCAGGAAATAAATCAAAAGCATGGCACGAATATTATTACTTTTAGCTTTGTCTTGTGTCCGGAAGAAATTAGATTCCTGTCACTTTTGTTAGTATCCCTATTTAATTAGTCAGTATGGATGACAAGAGTGGAAACAACGTTTACACGCTAATTGTTTTTAAAAGCTTTTCATTGCCTTCTGTAAATGAATTTTTAAGATAGAAGGGGAAAAGTGCATTTTATTCCTGGACAGTAACAACACTGTGGGTTGTATGTTATGGCATTAAAGCTACCTGTGTGCTGTCACCATCCACACCATCTGCTGAGATGCAGAGCGAGTTGGCTCCAAGCGGTGCTGGTAGAGGTTTCCTGTTTGGAAACTAGTTCTGGTAGGATTACATCAGAATCTGCACTGTGCCTCAGATAAGTAATTTTGGAACTTTCTGCCTGTCTTCATCTGTCTGCCTTCATCATGTACGTTGTTTTGGACAGAATTTTTTTTATTTGCATGCACAGCACTTCAGGCAGCAGCATCATGTCCCCTGACTGAGTATTCTCTGCAGAACAGGAATGAAAACGTTGGAAAATCGAGACAATGTCAGCCAGGGGAGTTCCTCTCAGGTGTAAGAAACGCGTGGCTACCTCCATTCTGAAGCTGCCTGTTTGGTCCCTGGAAATATTCCAGCTACCCTAAGAGTTGCCCTAACTTGTATCGTAATTGTTGTTTCCCATAGGACCTTTCAGCACTAAATGTGAGAAGTACTGAAGAACATCTCAGCCACACCTCAGACTGCTTTCCTGCTGGCTGGCATGCCGAAACGTCCTCAGCAAATAACTGAGGCATTGCTTCATTTGTTGGGAAGACCCTGTGTGGTGCAGGTGTTCTTGGGAACGTGATGAGAAGTAAAAGGGGAGAGACGGATAGCCAAGGGCCAGAATGTGTCAGTGGAATCTACCAAAGGAGAAATCCCTGGTTCTTATCTCGGGCCTGGCATTATAGTTCCTCCAGCAAATAACTTCTGTCCTATATTTAAGACAGGTCTATTCAAACATAATTCCTTCAATTCTTGCCTATCTTTATTACAGAAGTGTTCCTAACTCTTTGTAAAGACCCTTGCAAATAGCTACAGTACCTGTATTACAGCAAATACAATCGCACTCCCAGTGTCCTTCACTGAACAAGTTAAAAGCTGGGATAAAAAAGGACTAGACTTGGTTGGGACACCCCAAAGGTGATGCTTTTTCACAACAAGTACTCTGAGTCATCACTTCAGCTTGCAGTAATTGCCCGCAGTTCTCCATTCTTACAGCCTTTTCCTAAAACAACAACATTCCTATTTCCTCTTCTCTGCATGTACTCTGGCTAACGTGCAGTTCTCTGACGTGATTTATTATTCTGTGTGAGTCCATGAGAAAACAGGAGAGAAAACAAGTTGGAGCAAACTTTTTGTTTGCCCATGATGAGGTACAGCGTCAGCGTGCTGCTACAAGAGTGCAAATTACTGGGTACACGTGGAGTGTTTTCGAAAATACCTTCTGGCCAGCTAGAAGGTTTCACTTCGGTTTTTATCTTCCCACTTAACAAACAGTACATCACAAGCCCATCTCTCACCAGGCTGTTTTTTGGGAACGATGTGTATGTGTATTCTTAGACTTTATGGGAGTTTTATAAGAACAGATATGGTTAATACTGAATCACAGCATACCTGTCTGGGCAATAAAGCAGAACGTTTAAATAATCAGCATATAAACACCCGGTAAGCTGCATGAAAATCATACTGAATCTTGTACAGAATAAAGAAAGAAGTTCTTTAGCTGCTTCATCCCAGAAAATAGGTACCTCATTAATCACTGATAAACTACCGTGCCAAGCAGGTAATACAGGTAAGGCTGAAATGGAAAAAAAATGATGGTCATGAGATGGAGCCAAACACACCACGGGAGAATGAAATGGCCTGCTCTGATGACTCACATTCAGCTAACCATTCTGAGCATAACACCTCTGAACACTGTGGAAGGCGGAGGAAGTAGATTCTAGAAATAGGCAGAGAAGTAGAGACAGAATACAGAAAACACAAAAGTGAAAGTAGGCAGAAACATGCATGTCCAAAGCTACTGAAGTTACAGAAAGGCAAAGGATTCTGACAGTAAATAAGCAGTTGGTCTGTACTTTTTACTTTGACTTCATTTGACTCCAATGACAATTTTATGTCAGTCATCCCTAGTCACTGTCAAGTTCCTAGCTCAGTAGCTTGTAGGCAGTGAATGCTGATAAACCTGTCATGCCTGCATGAAGAATGGAAAATAATTAAACGTCATTTAAGCAAAATATTTGAAGCAGAAGTCTACTATCCTGTGTTTCCTGAAATACCTTATTTGTGCATCTCTCTGCAAGTAGAAGAAACAGTGTCAAGTTGTGAGGCTGGCCAGTTTGGAAAGAACGCCAGGCTACAGTTTATTCCAGTCAGTGCAAATAAAAGAAATGTTGCATATGCAAATCAGCTGAATGTCTGTCTGATTCCCCAGTTACACAGATTTCAGGCTGCCTACATGTCAGTAGGAACTTCCAGGTCCTGCAGAGGGAATGCCAGGCAGACCAACCTTGGAACTGGAGAGGTAGCCACCAGGGGTAATCTTCTGAGCTTTGCAGAGCTTGATGTGCATGCTACATTCCTTACAGTAACATTTTAGGTGCTAGCATTAGTCAAGCCACATCCAGATACTTCATGCCAGGATGAATCATATATTCTAAGCAGTGAACTGGAATCTGCCCTAATTTATATAACTTCTGCAAAAGGTGTTGTTGCCTGAAGTGCACTCTCCTAGCGCAAGCCAGCTCTCCCAGTGTCTCTCACACGATCCCCTTTAATGTCTGAGTCAGCTTCTGTGATGTCCTATGGCTGTCCTACCATGATTAAAAGCCACATCGGTCACACTTAACTCCTTTTGTGAGGAAAAAAAACAGAAATAGACAGTACTGTAACAATGCCCTTGATCAAACCATCCTCCCTTTCTGTGCAATTGGAGTGCACTGCTGATGCTGCATCTCGTTGCCTGCTTGGACCACAAATGTCCACACATGGCCAGTAGTAAAATGATGAGATAGATTAAACCACGTATTTTACATCTTGCATTTTGAAGTCTGCACAAGTCTCAGTTTGTGTATCATTTCTCCTTTGAAAACTGCAAAGCAAGCATTTTTACAAGGAATCCTCTGGCAGCACTGTTCTCAAATCCTGTTGCCATTTCTTTAGCCCTGGATTTTTGTGGCCAGACAAAACTTTGCAAATGAAGTGTCTGAAATGGCTTTTGTAACATTACATAACAGAGAAACTTTGTTCTGATTCATAACATTTGGAATGTGTAAGATAAAAGCCTGGCATTATGGGCAAGTTTAACAGTGAACTATGAGAATCTTTGCTGCTTTCAGAAGTGCATTTCCCGTGTTGTTATTAGTGGTGTTATTAGTGGTGGCTCCTTGTAACGCTGTCAGTGTGGGTGCTAAGAAGATGTCTTGAACTGGGAAAAGACACAACCCCCTTCCTGCATGGACCATGGAACAACCGTGTTCTCAAAGGCTTCTGTATTTGGTTTGGCCCTTCCTGTTTGCAAGGTCTCAAGCTGTTTTGGAGTTGTTTTCACCAAATAATAAGGCCTGCAGTTGTTCTTTCCACGGTGCCTTCCTGGGAGCAGTTCCTTCAATTCCCATTAAAAGGAGAAATCTTGATTTTTACAGCTCTAAAAACAGATTCTTTCTCTCCTCCTTGCATCTTTGCCATCCCCTCAGAAGTAAAATTAGGCATCAGTCCCTGCTGGCATATTTGAAAACTGCTGCAGCAGCGTGGGCCTGCTCTGTCTAGCCCATCATGGCAGACGCTTCCCTCTCTGAACTTCTTTCTGCTTAACAAGACTTCATCCACGCAGTGCCAAGGGCAGTGTGCCCGGGTGAGGATCCAGAGGACAGATCCATAGGAGCACGCTCCAGTAGGTCCACTTTTGTACATATCACGTAAGCTCAATACACAAGGCTGCTTTGTGCAGTGATAGAGCTGCAGGTATTTGGGCTATGGTTTTCTACAAGCTCTTCTCTACTGGAAATGCCAAAAATATCATACTTCCTTGGCTGGAGAAAGGATTGCACGGCAATGCGAACCTCCCAGCCATAACGAGACCTTAGAAGCACAAAGCTGAATTTCAGTAGTGTTTTTGGGTGAACTTGGCCAAGTGAAGGTATTTCTCTTGGGATTTTATTCACCATCCTGCTTTTCCCATGTAGCAAGACGTGACCTCTCTATACTAACACACATTATGCTGTCTAATGACTGCATCCATTTCAGACCTATTTCAAGCTCTGTGAAATGATTTCTATTTGAATATATCGTGTTTTAGGATAACAAACACCCCAAATAGAAAATACTAGTAAAATAAATGCTAAGTCAAAGATGACTTGTAAAGAATCTTCCTCAATTAAGGAGATTTAATTTCTTTCATACCTTCATGTCCAGTAAAACTCCCAGTCTTCCAATTACACATGGAGCTTTCTAGTCAAACTTTGTAGTTGTAATGTAATGAACAGGAAAAGGACATTTTCTTCCATTAAATATACAGGCAAAAACAATATACAATTTAATTACAGAGTGTAAAACACCAACAAAGGAAAACATAAATTTCTACTTCTTTGAAGGCTACTCTGTCCTTTGATGCAAAAAATTTTTGAATGGGATTGATGGTATATTCAGAGCAAATTCTTTATCAAATGTGAAATTCAATACTTTAAATAAAGAAAGCAATATCTTACAGTGAATAAAACAAAGTTGCTGCTTTATGTATACCCTGTAGAGCAATAATGAAGAGATTCAATGTTACCCAACTATCTTTCTTCTATTTCGTTACTTCCCATCATCGACATCTTTGCACCATTTGTTAATAAGAACTGAAGTGAAAACACTCTGGCTTTCAGATTTGAAGGGTCAGCTTAATTAGCCAAGCTTGCAAGAGCAATTTGCAAAATTAAAAACTCTTCTCTTTCCTGTCATGAATAAAGAAATGCATACTTAGGTTTTGGTTCTTTCTCACCTTAAATTGGAAACAGTAAAACTATCGTATAGTTAGGAGAAGAATATATTAGAAAAACTTATGTTTCAAGGTTATTCATTCTTTATTCTTCTAACTTCTAATCTAATTAAAGATGTGATAACATCAGAATGCTATCCATCTCCTGCTGGGGGCTTCTGAAATCCTATGACAGTTCAAGGAAATGTTCATAGCAAGAATAAGTGCTGTGTAAGACAAAATTTTGTTCAAAAAGCAGATGTTTGATTTTTCATCTACTTTCAGTGCAGTATGACAGGTACTTTGTTTTCCATTCCTAGGGGTACAAATTATTTTAAAATACATAATTTATATATGCAAAGCAGAACAAACAATGTATTAAGCAGCAGTTCAACACTGAACAAAGGCAGAACAAGTCTTTTTCTTTCTTTCAACAAACTTTCAGAGAAAAGCTCTGCAAAGTTTTCATGCCAAAATCAGAGTCAAATATTCACACATGGTTGTTCAGAAGATTATATATGCAGGATTGGATTCAGTAAAGGGCTGGTGTGTGTGTCTGGGATCAAATGGTGATGATATTCCTCATTATGTTCACCCCTTCTTATGCATAGCTGCCCCCCAAACAATAGTCAGGAAGCAGGAGGTAAGCATGTATACTCACAAGCACAGATGTACTGACTTATGGCAGTGCATCTATAGCAGTGCACATTTATGTTTTGCATTCCATCAGCAAAATTTCCTATAGAACCACTGCAGAATTTTAAGCAGAAAGTACACATCCAGAGGCAGGTGACTGTACCTTAGTATGGAATATAGAAGTCTATGGGAGTATAAGGAAATGGAAAGCAGTTTTATTCAATACATTGTAAGGAGAATTTTAAATGTTTGTATTGACGCACCCCGCCCTAATCCTGACCTTCAGCTTTTGGAAGAGATGTTTTACTCGCTTCTCAATTATTTAGGACTGAGCACTGCTGCTGTCTTCTACAAGCTGTTCTGCTTTGTAAATCTTCTAAAACTACAGAGATACGAATTACATGAACATTAAAAACAATGTGTTAAAACTCTTGAAAATACTTTTGCACAAAGAGCATGTTACCACCTTTTTAATGACATAAAAATGATTTAACCATAAAAATGGTGTTTATTATGAAAACCCTATACATTATTACATGAAGTTTAACAAGAGCAAGTACTGAATTCTGCAATTGGAAAACTGCAACCCTAGCTGTGTGGGGGTCTTGGTTGACCAAAGTTGTACATGAGTCAGCAGTGTGCTCAGGTGTCCAAGAAGACCAACCATATCATGGGCTGCTTCAACCACAGTATTGTTGGTCAGCTGAGGGAAGTGATTCTTCCGTTCAACACTACATTGGAGTGACCTCACCTCTATTAACCTACTTGTGCACAGATTTCTTTTTTGTGCATGTAACTGAAAGCTTCCTAGTTCTCATTTTTGGGTGGTTCTTTTTCTTCATAATTTCATTGAGCTCACCTTTGGTCTTTCTAACATTTTCCATATGTCACCATTGCTGAAGCTGTTCCTAATTTACAGCTCAGCATTACTTTACAAAATCAGTGGGGTAACAAGGGTGGTGTTTTGTTTTGTTTTGTTTTAATTGGGGATGATCTGCATCTTCAGCTTCAGTCTCTGGTGGAGAAGAAGTTTAGTTATTAAAGTATCAATACAACGTAGTGTTTTTTGCTGTTGTTGTTTGGGTTGTGTTTCTTTCCGGAAAATATATCCAAATCATCTTACTTTAATTGTAGGATCCTGTTTCTGTGCACAGTTAGAGAATTAAAAGTGGTAAGAGAAGTTTGTGTAGCAGTATGCTTTTTAAAGCTTTCTTGCCTTCCAATTTGTGATGTGAATTCTACCAGAAAAAGATTTACAAATCTTCCATTGGGAATTGCTATGATTAAAAAATAATAAAAGGAAAACATTTACAAGCAGAATTAAACAATGCTTTGGAGTTTGTGTTATTCCTAAGCTTAGAATCTAGAGCTTGAATCTTAAAGAAAAACATTAAATTGATGCTAGAATCATTTCTTTTGCTGCTTCCTTTTGAGAAACAAAATATAGATTTAATTGGAGATTTCACCATTAAATAAATGAAAGAACAACTAAAAGAACACGACAACTGAAAAGGTTTGTTTTTTAAACATTTTATTTCCAGGACCATTAGAGAGATAAACAGATAAATAAATGAGAGGACCTGAGAGTGGAGAAGGTGTATTACTCAAAAATATTGCTAGAATTATCTGTCTGCTTGGTGGCAGCAGGGAGGGGGCCAGAGGTTGGCACATTTCCCTCTGTGCTGCTGCTGCAGATCTGGCAGTGCTGGAGCAGCACTGCTTTGGATGGTGGCTTTCTCAGGGCGCTTGAGTGGTGGGGCCCCATGGGCGCCACTGTCTCTGTGCCTTCTTCCTTTGATGCTGCCACCAGGCTCCTGTCTCACCCAGCAGCTGCTCCCTGCATGGGCTGGGCACCTGGTCTGTTCCTCAGGTGGATCTTGTTTAGGTCTCCCTGCAGGGCAGGGGCAGCCACCTCTCCTCTCCTCAAGGCAACCCCTTGCTGGCAGTGTTCAGGCAGTTGTGGATCATCTCTCATGAAGTGTGGGTGAAAGTAGAAGAGTGAGTGAAAAATTAAGAGACAAGTTAGTTGCCATCCAATTGGGACTGGAAGACAGCAAAATACAGGAAGTAAGACTTTCAATTGTTCAATGAAATTAAAATTAAAAATGTCTCTTGGTCATATTAATCCTATAACTTAGGCTGACTAAAACAAGTTATGTTGCAAAAATAGTGAAATAAATAGACATCACATCCTGATTTAGTTATCTTTCTATTCCATGGGTTCAAACTGGGATATAACCCAAATCTATTTTATCCATATTTCTACCATTCAGCAGTGCCACCTCTAAAATACCCAGAAACAGACAGAGAAAGAAATGGAAATCAGAACATTTACTGTCATCATCCTCTCCTCTATTACCAAGGCTTATTTTCTTGGAACCTCCAATCCTCCCACCAGAAACTTGTGAGGGTTGGTTTATGCATGGAGTAACTGACGTACCTTCCTGTGAGCACGAAGTGTTTCTTCCTTTGCAAGAAATTTGGCAACCGAAGGAGATCTTTCGCTGTCACAGTGTGTTTTGGTGAATCCATACAATTAAGTTGGTGAATGAGGCTTTTCATGTTTTCAGTCTGAAAAACTCTCACAGGTCCTTTCCTTCCCAGTTTAAATATTTCTTCATTGATGACAACAGTTTCCACCACGACTCCACCAACTCATCCTAAATTGGTCGCTTGCAACCAGTTGCAGAATTTCTGTGGAAAGCTGAGGGCTGAGGAGATGCTGGCTTTGCTCTCCTCAGAAGAAATGTGAGGGAAACGTGGCTTGTTCTTCATCTGCAAAATTAGTGAATCCTTTTCTTTACCCATGCTGCAGCAGCATCCCCAATTGTTCCTTCTCATCCTGTTGGGAAGGATGAGGATAAGGGGAGCCTGAAGCCTAAACCAGCTTTTCTGGCACTGAAACAGAAAATGATTCTGATTCAGATGGCTAAATTTTAATTTTTCTTCTCTCTCTCTGACTGAAGTTCTCACATGGAGGCATTTCTGTGGTAAGTCAATCTTTGCCCTGCCAGTCGGTAAGCGAAATCCAACAGAACTGTCAGGGTGTTTTGTTGGGCAATGCTCAAACATCACCATGACACCAACGTATCATCACAGTGACATTGCTGTGTGGCAGCCAGGGCCTGGCTGGAGTAGCCAGAACAGGTGTCACTGACCAGCACTTGCTCTGGTCCTTCACACAGCCACAGGTGTTTAAACTTGAGTCTAGACACAAAGAAAATGGTATTTAAAGGGGATCGCTACTCACCTGGTCCTGCTTCCCCCTTGCTGTGTGGTCCTGAATAGTTCTGTTCTGGCCTCTTCAGCATCCCTCTGGTCCTCTGGATGGGGGGGGTGGGTAGGGAGGAACCAGTTTCCCAAGCAATATTAACAAAAGAAAATAGCAATCTCTTACCAGAATGTCACCATGTCTTGCAAATGTTTCATGACTTAATTATCAGAATAGCTAGGATAATTTTATATTTTCTTTTAAACAGGTAGTAGGACTAGATGGATTATTTGGTGCGGTCAGAGCCCCTTCTAACTTACAATTTGTTTTTTGCACTCCCCAGTTTTGGAAACTGAGGCCATGATTCCTGAAACTCATTTCAAAAGGTAGTGGTGATAAAAGGTTTGGAATTACTTTCTGTCCCCAGAAGTTTATGTCAGGGGTGCCAAAATGGTATTGAATATGAATGATTAAATGAAGTTTATGAATGAAATGAAACTATGCTGGACGACCATCAGACTTGATGAATTGAACAACGAGGTGCCTTATCACTTCTTTTTGCCGATTTTTCATTTTCGTAGAGCACCTGTCTGCCAGTTAGTGCTTTTTGCTACAAGGCAACCCTTACACTGTGGATAAAGGGTCATGATGAAAGTCTACAGAATAAAATCATGCCTTAGTGAAAGATCTGTATGCAGATTTTTAAAATAAAAAGCAAATATATAATATAAAAATATATATATTATATAATATTTATATAATATATAATATATTATATATAATTTATATATATAATATTTATATAATATAAATATATAATAGAATATTAGTTTTTAGTGAAAACTGTTACACCCCAAAATCCTAGACAAAACGCATGAAGCATGCAGAAACACCAATAGCATACTGAAACTAAATCTGCCTTTTAGAAACACTTCTGCAAAACTGCCATGTTCTATATATACATAATAGTTGTTTAGGAAAGAGGAAAACTGGGGACATCTTATCATCTGTCTACACCAAAATTAAATGTATTGGTGACCTTGGTTGTGCTTACATACAGCCAACTTGTTTATGCTGCATTACCTTAAACATTTAAGGGGAAAGCTGTTTTTAAGTAGTTCCTTTAGATACTATCATGAATTTGTTGAAGAAGGAAGTATGGTCTGCTGTTTAAAGCACAGGACTCTGAGTCAGAAGATGCAGATTATGCTCCTTGTGCTGCTAACTACTGACTATGAGGCTTCTTCATCTCTAAATTGGGAAATAACACTTAACTGGTCACAAGGTAACAAGGAGACAAGTCAGTACTGCTTATGATAATTGTAATAACCAGAGCAAAGTTATCAGAGGAATACTGACTAAAAAATCCATGGGAAAAAAGCAAACCACCTGTATGTTTGAAGTTCTGGCAATTTATTCTGAAACAAAGTGAAATTTCTAAGCTGTGTTGGGCGGTTTAGGAATGCAAAATATTGGTGGTTGCATGTGTTAAGCAATATCATCTAAAGGTCACCGGGGTTCCAAAGTAAAAGCATGATCTCATGGCTGCAGTCTTTGCCCTTCCCTGTTCACACCCTTTCCGTGTTTATGACTGTTGCGCAGGGAGGTATTCATGGCCTCCCCACCCTTATATAGGCAGCCATGCATCGTGTAATGCCGTGTGGGCTCACTATACCTCACAGTCTTAACGCTGGAAACAAAGGGAGGCAACCGCTTGGCAGGCTCTATCTTGAGACTGATCAGGATCTGAGCCTGTGAGGGTGGAGGTTTTCCCTGGGACTGGAAAATGCAGTCGGTACAAAGCTGCCTGGCTGCCTCTGTCCGAGAGACGGCGTGCTCACAAGTGGGCGTGGGCAATAAGATCTGGGGAGAGAAAGCAGTGAGGAAGTCACATACCAAGATAGGAGTAAGGTGGGACAGCTTACTCACTATATTCATTGTATGGTAAAATTCCCTCTGTTTTAAATTTAAAATTCTGTCAACTACGGTATATTTTGGATTGAGCTACAAGAAACTGAAGGAGGAAGAAAGTTAACTGCATTGCAGCTGAAACCAGGACAGGTATTTACTGTATGTGGGCAGCACCAACACATATAGACATATACTGTCTATACCACATACAGTATGTACAGAGAGGAATTTTCGTGAGTGTAAGTTTGGAACAGAAGGAAAGTGGCAGGGCTGTAAGCAGCCACCTCACCACACTGCCCCAGCATGCAGCAGCAGCAGAACGCATCACTCCTCCTATCCCACTGCCCCGCAGCTGCAGGGGGACTGAACAGCACATCAAGCCTCACAGGCTGCCTTGCCTGCCTGGCTGAGCCATGCTGCCTAAGTCTGCAGAAAGCGAGCTGTGTGCCTGACATGTCTGTGCCCACAGACACCATGAAACTTCCTTCTGGTGCCAGCAGAGATTTCACAGAATCACAGTGGGGCTGAGGCAAGCAGAGGCTCCAGGTCTATCTGGCACAGCCTCTGCTCCATCAGGAATACCTAGAGCACAGTGCCCAGGCACTTTTGGAGGTCTCCAAAAATGAAAAATGGTTTGAAGCTGAGGGAGGGAAGATTTAGGTTGGATGTCAGGGGGAGTTCTGTGCAGAGAGGTGCTGAACAGGCTGCCCTGAGAGGCTGTGGATGCCCCGTCCCTGGAGGTGTTCAAGGCCAGGTTGGATGGGGCCCTGGGCAGCCTGGGCTGGTATTAAATGTGGAGGTTGGTGGCCCTGCCTGTGGCAAGGGATTGGAGATTCATCATCCTTGAGGTCCCTTCCAACCCTGGCCATTCTGTAATTCCGTGTGTCTCCGAGGAGACTCTCCAGGCTGTGGGCAGGCTGTGCCAGTGCCCCATCACCCACACAGCACAGAGAGCTACGCGGCACTCAGAGGGAGCAGTGCGCTCTGCTCTGTGCCCACGGCCCCTCTGCGCGGCCTCCCTTCAGAGATCCCTGAGCCCGAGCAACCTCGGCTGAGCAGGCGCAGCTCTTCCAGCCGCTCCTCACAGGAGAGGCGCTGCAGGCCCTTCACCATCCCCACGGCCGTTCAATCGCAGCGTCTGCCACGAAGCACTGACGTTCCAACTTATCTGGGGGGGTTTGGATACCGGGAAAAAAAAGAAAACAAACATCCCTTCCGACAGCGGTGACGCAGCTGAGGACGGCGACCCGCGCGAGCGGCGCGTGAGGCGGGGAAAACGGAGGGGGGGGGGGGGGGGGGGGGGGGGCGGCGTGAGTGCGTGCGTGACGTCGCTACGTCGGGAGCGCGCGACGATCCCGGAAGTGCGCGGCTGTGGAGGAGCGGGCCGGCGGGCCGGGTGTGGGGTTCGGCTGAGGCGCGAAGCGGCGTGAGGTGAGCCGAGCGGTGCGCCGCCCGCCGTCCCGCGCCGGACCATGACGAACTTCATCTCGGTGCAGCTGAAGAAGGCCTCGGAGGTGGACCTGGCCAAACCGCTCTGCAAGTTCATTCAGCAGAGCTACCCGAGCGGCGACGCCCAGGCCGAGCACTGCCGCGCCGCCGAGGAGCTCAGCAAGCTGCGCAAGAGTGCGTTGGGCCGCCCGCTCGACAAGCACGAGAGCGCGCTCGAGACCCTCCTTAGGTAGGGCTGGGCGGCCGCCCCTCGCCTCCCGTGTCGGGGCTCGGGGCCGCGGTGGGGCGGGGCCGTCGGGCCGGCTCTGAAGGCCCGCGGGCTGCGCCTCGGGAGCCTGGGCTGGGAGTAATGTGCAGGCCTCGGCTGTCCCAGCTTCCCCTTCCGAGTGTGGGCAGTGGGAGCTGGGTAAGCGTCCTTGGCTTTACGTGCCTTCCTTTCCAGCGTTGGTGCTGGAACAGGCTGCCCTGAGAGGCTGTGGATGCTCCCTGGAGATGTTCAAGGCCAGCCTGGATAAGGCCCTGGGCAGCCTGGTCTGGTATTAGATGTGGAGGTTGGTAGCCCTGCATGTGGTAGGGGGGTTGGAGGCTCGTAATCCTTGAGGTCCCTTCCAACCCTGGCTGTTCTGTGATCCTGTTATATCTTGCTGTCAGTGCTTTTCTTCAGCTTCCCTCACCCTCCAGACCCTGTTCAGTAGCTGTTCAGCAGCTTCTTAAGTGTATTTACAAAGTCACAGCCTTATTTCTCTGCCTGGTGCTTTCAGTTTGCCAAAAGGAGGTTTTGCTAAGAGGAAGCAAAGGGGGGGTGCCTCGTGCCAGAGCTGCTGTAGGTTGGATAAGTTTCAGTCTGAGCCTTATACATATTAAACTGTATGAACGCTGCTTTTGGACACACAGCTCTGTCACCTACAAAAATACTCACCCTTTTGCATCTGTGTGTAATACCAACGCATGACAGCATTGCCTCACTGTGGTAATCCTGCTCCTCTCTCCTGCGTGGGAAACGTTTCCAGCTCAGCTATTTGTAGCTCTAATCGCTGAAGGCACTGTAATTAACCTAGTGATGAACACCAAGCACAGACTTCAGTCTTCATGGTTAGAATTGAAGATTCAATGAGTTTTTAGCATTAAGGTTTTTAAAGAGGAAAAACATGCAGGGGGATTTCCTAGTGCACAGAGAAATGATAGCCATGAACCTGACATGCTTCTGCAGTGTTGTCAAGAGCAAACATATCTTATGCTCACTGGGTTTTTTTTTTATAGACTGTGAAAGGAATGGAAAAGATACATGACACAGAAGATAGTTACTGTTTTTTGTTGTTTAAGAGCTTATCAAACTTACACTGGGTGTTTGGACTATAAAAACTATGTGTTTTATGGTATCTCTGCAGCTTCCTGTTCTATTCTTGCTTATTGCTCTGTATGCTTTTGAGGGTATTACTGTGCATGCCTTTTGAAGGTCAGGGAAATAAACAAGCATCTTTGAACAGAAAGATTGACTCAGCCAAGTTGAAGGGTGTGATGTTCCCTTCCCTTGAATGCTGGAATCGAGCTCCTCGTTCTGATTGTGCCAATCAGGTTTGTGGTTAATTTCTTACCTGAAATCCCTGTTTGGCCCAGATCTGTCACATGACCTCATCTCATCTAACAACTGCTGAATGGAGAAAGTGCTGCTCCTCTGTTCTGTTCTTTCTCCTCCTGGATTCTAGAATACAAAAGGTGTACGTGGCTCTTTGTCAGGCTTGAAACTTGAAAATGAGCTCAGCACGAGGTCAGATGAACCTCAGAGCTGGAACAAAAGAAGGTAGGAGGAGTATGGCTGAAAGCCAAGGGCTCAGGGAAACCTCCCTCTTTCAGGGCCAGGTCATTACGTTAATTGAAGCCATACTATGCAGCTACCTCAGGAATTATGAACAGAAACTGATCAGAATTGCATAACTTCCAACATTCAAGTCAGTTCCATATGCAGAGATCTGTTCTCACTATCTGTCAGCACATGACTTTAGTTTGCCTGGGTGCTGTTGTAGCAGGCAGAAGTTGAGTGTGGTTTCACACTGCCACATTATTTTCAAGCAAGTCGTGTCCTCTCCAGCAGTTCTGTTAAGGCCTCTGCTCATAAAACACCTGCATTCACGATGCTGCTGCTTGAGAATGTTCCCTTTATAGTGGGAGTGAGTTATGATGGTCTGAATGATCTGTAAGTTCAGAGTTTATGACTAAAATCTCTTCATGTTTACTTCAGTCTTAGTCATGGAAATGGAATAGAATAGGCATAAAATATGCTTAAATGAGAAATAAAACTGTCAAAATTTGTTTCTTATTTTTAACAATACATTTTTTATCTATATCTGACCATTTATAACCATTCCAGTTGTTGGAAAATAAGTTCCTATTCTGTAAGAATATTCTGCTATATATACTCAGTTCGGGAAGGTGCCGGCAGCTGCTGACAAGTTGGAACAGAAGCATCCAGCTGAGCTTTGCTGGAAGGAGCCCAAACTTCCGTCTGCCTTGTGGCTGCTGAGGAAGCTCTCATCCCTTCCCAGCTTCTGCTATCTCGCTGTTAGTGTTGGAGCCATGGGAAGTCCTGTGTTTCAGTTAACAGCTTTAACAGGGTCGGTGTTAAAGCTGGATTTTACTCTTGCGTGTTTAAAATGGGTTTGTTAGTGAAGCAAAGTTGGAAGAGCTAACCGCAATGTGATTTCACTTCTTTGTAACGTCTTAGACCATAGAATCCCAGAATGGCCTGCGTTGAAAAGGCCCACAATGATCATCCAGTTCCAGCCCCCTGCTGTGTGCAGGGTCGCCAACCAGCAGACCAGGCTGCCCAGAGCCACATCCAGCCTGGCCTTGAATGCCTCCAGGGATGGGGCAACCTGTTCCAGTGCCTCACCACCCTCTGTGTGAAAAACTTCCTCCTAATATCTAACCTAAACCACCCCGTCTCAGTTTAAAACCATTCCCCCTTGTCCTATCACTGTCCACCCTTGCAAACAGTCATAAAACCATCTTCCTTAGTAAAGCGCTGCAAGCAGAGCGCTGCAAGCTCCTTAAACGTTAAGAAAGGAGGGCATAATCTTCTGCTAACGCGTTTAGATCTGTCCCCTGTTTTTCAGTCTCTCCCCTTGTTTTGCTACGTAGTTACTGCATATTTTTTCTTTTGGAGAAGCAATACGCTCGCTTGTGGCTCCATTACCTAGATAAACCCTGAACAAAAGCGTTAAAAGTGGGTGGCAGGCTGTGTTTGTGTGGCTGATGAAAGCAAGTGCTTCTTGGAGGAGTACTTGAGGCACCCGGTGAAAAGGGGGGAAAATGTAAGTGGGAAGGAATCCTGCCTGCCTCCAGGCTTTGTGTTCTGTGAGAATCAGAGTGCTGGGAAGGTGATGTCGGTAAGCTTTTGGACACATGTTTCTCCTTAAATCCTGTCGTACCGAATCTGATGTAGTGCTCTTTTCCTTAGCCTAGTAATAGCTTCAAGGGGTTCCCTCTTCCTCTTTTAATTCTAAAGATAACCAGGACTCCATTTTTGTTCTCTAGAGTGTTGGAGTGGTGGTATGAGCTTAATTGGTTTAATTTTGCTAGCAACCTTTGCAGATTGTGTGTGTGTGTGCCAGTGACTTTGAGTGGTCAGATCCTGTGGAGGCTGAAGGCTGCAGCTCTGGTTTCCAGCTGTGGGTTTGGAACTCCAGCTCTTATCTGGGAGAGTGGGCAGATCTTTGCCTCTTTTAGCTTCTTCTGAAGGAGATTTTACTTTGTGATTCTCTGGAGAAAGGGGATTTGAGCTTAATGCATAAATCATATAGTTATATTTTGATGAAATACTAATTAGACCTTGATTTCCAGCTCATTTGGCTGCTGTTACTCATTTCTGTAGGTGTTTGGGAGCCTGTACTGCCCATTTTAATGAAAGAGCCCTGCCCTTTGAGCTAGGTCTGGGTTGCTGACATCTATTCTGCCTTTGTTGCTGTAGCTGGAACTCTGGCACACATTGATAGGTTTGTGTGACTTTCTTTAATCCATCACCTTAACACAGCCAAATGTGCAGTGCCCATCTGTGTTGCACAGCAACTTCAGATCTTAGTATCTGGACAGTTAGAAATTACTGTAACTTTTAAATGGTGCCTTTATGTCAACCCTTAGCCTTCGCTGTGTTACTGACTGGTGTATCAGATGTGGCCTTTCCTTTAATGGTTTCCCTCATTGTGCTGTACTGCTTGCTTGCTGTTCTCTGGTTGGTGTCTTCTTACCCTTATCATTATGTTTAGTCACTGCTAAGCAAAAGTGTTGGGGTTTTTTTTGTGTGTGTGTGGGGGGGGGAGGAAGGTCTGCAGAGTTTTAAAGAGACCTGAGGCTTGAATAGGATTTCAGGTTCTTTACTAAGAAGAAATGACACCACCACACGCTTCAAACAACAAACAAGATATAGATTTATTTGTAAAAAAGACAGCCAAACAAAAAGCCCTCTGTTGCTGGTATCCATGGATGGAGCAGCTGCAGGCTGGTAGGAGCTCACACCTCTGGATTTCTTTGTGGCTGTCCTTTGGCCATACAAAGAAGAGTCTTTGCCAGCAGCCAATGCTTGCATGCACCTGTCTGCAAAGCCATGTAACGAGCTGTGCATCTTGACTCTGACCTATGGGCAGCTGAGGAGAAAGGTGATGGGGGACTGTGGGAGGCTAACTTGGCATGACAAACTGAATTGGGTGACATGAGGAGAGTAAAAGGGAAGTCTCATTTTTGATGTAATAAGAAATGGAAACTGCTAAGACCAGCAGAACACAACGGAGGAAATATCGAAGTACATGACTTGAAATTATCTTCAGTGATAGTATTTATTTCACTGATTTCTGAACTGCTTGTGTTAAACCATGTCAGTTAAACCTCCTAGGAAATGGAGGTGGGGGGAGCGGAGGTGGTGATGATGTGATGATTCAGGCCAAACTTTAAACCGATGAGAGCATCGCCATGCAAAACTGAACTTCTTGTAACTATGGGAGGGCTGCTGTTCTGCATGCTTTCATGTGATCAGGCCTTGGATTAAAGTCATTAAAAAAGAAATTGTGACTAAGGTGTCTTTAACTACTTCAAGGGCTGTGTGCTTTCAAACTGTGGTTATCTAATGAAAGATGGAAATCAGGAAATTAAAAAACAAAAACACACAGAAACATTTACCAAAAATAAGCATTCTTTTAAAAACTGTTGCCTTTCATGTGCTGACTTCCTTAGTGTTGAAAGAAAGTTGTCAGTTACCTTGATATTACAGTCACACAGTTCATCAGCTCATTGCCACAGTTCTAGTTCTTTTGGGAAAGCACCTTGTTCTAGACTATGTCTCTGAGTAGAAGCGTATCTCAAATTTGACTCCGTAACAACAGGTCATCTTATAGCAAACTTATTAGTGAAGCATGATAAGATAGAATGCAGATTTATGGATTTGTGTAGACAAGAGGGAAATTGGCACAAGCTTTAAAGCTTATATGAAGTGTCTTAAAACCCTTTGGCTTTTACATACTTGTTGTTATAAGTAAGAAGTTAATCTTGAGTGAAGCGCTGTCACATAAAACAGCTGCTTTCCTTGGGAGCTCTCTCTTTTAACTCAGTGTTATTGGTCAGAGACCTTCTGCAGATCACTGCAGCAGATTACTGTAGCTTTTGATATGGCTTAGCATATTGTCTTTTGAATTGCAGTGCCTCAGTTGAAGCCATAAACCCATATCATTGTATGCCTTGATAGATGTAATTTACGGAAGGTTATGTTAATGCTATTCTCATTGTATATTAAAAATGTTTCCTGAATTTTTAAACATGCATCCCTTGCCTGTGGAACATCTGCTTCGTGTCCAGACCTAGACTGATTATTATTTGATAACATATCCTAAAGAAACAGGGGTGATGCTAACTGTGATTCAGATTGAGAAGTGAGATGTTTTGAATATTGGGAACATAAATTGCTTAAAAGAAATGGACTGATATAATGTTGGGTATATGCCTGCCCATATGTCGGTTCGTACAAGGAGGAGCATAGAAACAGTCTTGACATGGGATGTGTTTGCAGTTCAGTGGCTTTCTATTCTGCATGCTGCCTGCCACTTCATTAGTGGTGCAGGTGTAGTGGTGCAACTTGGGGAAAACTTTCAGCTGCTAATTGCTGGACAGACTGGGGATCTGTGCTGTTCTTGCCACCTTTCTGACACTTTCTGAAACACCTTCTGCTGAGTAGACAAAATACTGGCACGGAGACTTGGTTTTAGTTCACAGTGGCTGTGATAGATAATATACTCCAGTGACAACAGCTTACTACTGAAGAATTTTATCGAGGATTGGGCTTTTCAGCTGATAAACTGTAAAGTAAATGCTGTTTCCAGAATGCTGAATTTGAAACAAGTTAGTTGGAGATGACTGGGGACTGGGCTGTAATGTTCAGAGCAAGAGCCCATTAAGTAACTTGTTTATATTAAGTTAAATGTTGTACTTTAGTTTTGCAGCATGATTTGATGTCTAATGTATTCCTGTGTTTGTATGTATATGGCGACTCCTTCATATAACTTTTTTTTAATACATTCTCTTTCAGAAAGTGGCATGGGCAACTTAATTTCTGCTACTGTTCTCATTAATTCTTTTGCTGTCACTGAATAAGCCTCCCTTTGAACACGCTTGTCTTCTGAAACTAATTCCTTTAGGCAGAATTTGTCCTGCAGACGTCCTCCATGCCTATGAGTGAGCCCCGTAGTGAACAGGGTGGCCGTGGGGAGTTTGCGCTACCCTCTTCTTTACCTGCAAATTTAACAGCTAAGGCTTTTGGTTTGATTTCTAATACCATTTTCTTTCTTTCTTTTTTTTTTTTTTTTGTAGATATTATGATCAGCTGTGTTCGATTGAACCAAAATTTCCATTCTCTGAAAATCAGGTAAGGAGATACATCAAACCCTTACACAGAAGTAACTGTAGTGGTGGCAACTAGGATGCCACTCCCAAGCCTGTGCATAATCTGCTCAACAGGACTTAGCTTAGGCAGGGCATTTAATCTTTGATCCTTATTTTTGTGACCTTTGTTTATTTCCAGCCTGTACTCATGTAGTCTACACTAAAACTTCATCTCTGGTGGTCGCGATTGCCTTCGTATTACAGATTTGGGGAAGTTTTAGCACTGGCTGATGGTTGTGGTTTAAGTTAGAAAGAGTTGCACTTGGCTGAAAGATTCCTCTTCAACTCTCCTTTTTCCAGGAAATCTATTTCGTACCATGTTATAAAGGCTATTTAAAAACATAAGTTCTGTGGGAAAACCTTTAGTTAGTAACGGGTGCAATATGATCTTTGTGTTTTTTTGAGGCAGGACAGATGTTTCATTCATAGCAGCAAAAAGACTAAATCCAATGAAGAGCTTACTGCTTATTCTTCCTCTGCATCTATAAATTACATAGTTTCTGAAAGGTGTTTTTTGTTTCCTACTAAATTTACTTAATATGTTATGATTCAGATAACAAATTCAGCTTAGATTCTGCATGATGAGATAAAATATTTTACTCAGGTAGAGACTGGAATATGTTTATAGACTCTTACTTTGGGAGAAAAAGACAGAGGCTGTTTTTCAGAGGCATTTACCAAAAGGACAGAGTTTCAGACTTAAAGATTACAAGGGAGTGGCTTTGGAGTTCAAACTGATTTGAGTTTTCTGTGTAGCTGCCTTCACTTGTTAGCAAAGCAAAACCAAACTAGACTTGGTTTTAACTTGCAGAAGTTTCCGCGTGGTGGAAATCTGCAAACCTAGGAATGCAGTGAACTGGAAAACTTTATAAGCAGGAACTACAGGTCTGTAAACCGTTCTGATAATAGAAGCAGTCAGTGGAAGCAGGAATGAGGAGTTGGGGACCAGAACTTCCTGAACCAATGTTTCTGCTAGAAGAAAATGTTATTGAATGGTATTGTGCTCTGTCCCTCAGGGCACTTTAAAATGAAGTATTTTGCTATCTTTTCTGGGCTGATACCTGTGGCCAGCAACTGGTTCAATTGACTGAATCAAATTGTGGAACTTAAGAACAGGTTCTGTGAAGAATTTACATTGTCTTTGACGTATGTGCTGGAAATGTAATGTAAGAAAACACTATTTTTACCTGCTTTCCCTTCTGAATGCATTTCCTGATAATTCAATTCACTCCTAATATGCGTGTCATCAAAACTGTATAACAAAACAGTTCTAAATATGCTGGTGATTGGGAGTAGTGGAAACTGCCTGGTTGGGTGGTTTCTTTTAATGGTGACCATACCTGTCTCATGCTGGGTGTGAGAGGAGTAAGTTTGGAAATAAACACGTCTGTCACTCAGAATAGGAGCAGAGCTGAAGGGTTATTTTTGAATTTGTCTTACTTGCATGAAGTACTTCAGAAAGACTACCGAGAAAGAAAGAAAAAAAAATATAATAATAATAAAAAAATGGAATAAACACTTTAAAGTAATGTTGATTATTTCCTGAAACTTCCAGAATGTGTGTAACATCACGGGTGAAGTAAATGCTTCGTGTAGTTAGAATAAAAAGGGATAAGTAGTAAATTTGGAATATTTTCTGAAGCCTTATTATTTAATTTTAAAAATAAACATGTTTTTTATACCTGTCAGGTCTGTGTAACATTTACATGGAAAGATGCTTTTGATAAAGGATCGCTTTTTGGAGGCTCTGTCAAACTGGGTATGTAGTTGTATTGAAAATGAATGCACTGAAAATATGATCAAGATTTAATAAAACTATATAACTGAAAGTTTAGTAGTCTTTATAGTATTTTCAGTATAGCTTTCCATGAGTTCACCTGCAATAATAACAGATTAATCTCTTAACATAACTCATAACTCAGCACCATGCACATGATTTCTATAAAGTTGAAGTTGAGATTCAAGATTAGTTTTCCAAAGGCACAAATAGATATTCAGTCTGATAATAGTTATACTAACTTGTACACCCTGAACTGACATTAGTCAAAACTGTTCAAGTTAACATTAAGTAGTAGATGATTGGTTAATCTAAGGCCAACTCTTATGCTTTCCATGAATTGGGTCCTCTTGAAACGTGCTTGTGTTGCTGAATCTTCTCAAGGAGAAGGCTGACTTCAGTGACCTAGCTGGGCATCACATTTTGTTCCAGAGAATAAAAGGATCTTCCTTAGAATCATAGAATCACAAGGCTGGAAATGACCTGTAAGATCATCTAGTCCAACCATCTTCTCATCACCGCTGCTACCACAAGCACTAAACCAGATCTCACAGCTCCTCATCCAGACGTCTCTTGAACACCACCAGGGATGGTGACCCCACCACCTCCCTGGGCAGCCATTCCAGTGCCTGACCACTGTCTGAGAGAAAAAGGTCTTCCTTAAGTCTAACCTAAACCTCCTCTGGTACAACTTGTGGCCATTTTCCTGAGTCCTGTTCGTTGCCTGGGAGAAGAGGCCAAACCCCTCTTCACAACCTCCCTTCAGGAAGTTGTGGAGTGCAGTGAGGTCTCCCCTGAGCCTCCTCTTTTCTAGACTAAACAATCCCAGCCCCCTCAGCTGCTCCTCACAGGACTTGTGCTCCAGGGCCAGTTTTGTTGCCCTTCTCTGGACATGCTGCAGGGCCTCAATGTCTTTTGTAGTGAGGGGCCCAAAACTGAACACAGTACTTGAGGTGCAGCCTCACCTGTGCTGAGTACAGGGGGTGATCACCTCCCTGCTCCTGCTGGCCACGCTATTTCTAATGCAGGCCAGGATGCTGCTGGCCCTCTTGGCCACCTGGGCACCCTGTTGGCTCACATTCAGCTGAGGATCAACCAGCACTCCCAGATCCCTTTCCTCTTCACAGTCATCCAGCCGCTCGTCCCCAAGCCTGTAGTGCTGCATGGGGTTGTTGTGGCCAAAGTGCAGGACCCGGCACTTGGCCTTGTTGAACCTCATCCCCTTCACCTCAGCCCAGTGATCCAGCTTATATAGATCCCTCTGCAGGGCCTCCGACCCCACCTCCCAATTTGGTGTCATCTGCAAACTTACTAAGGGTGCACTCAATCCCCTCATCTAGCTCATCAATAAAGATATTAAATAAGATGGGCCCCAGTATCAACCTCTGGAGGACACGACTTGAAATGGGTCACCAGCTGGACTTAACTCCATTAACCACCACCCGTTGGGCATGGCCCTCTAGCCTGTTTCTTACCTAAAGAAACTTCCCATGTGTTGAAATCTTTATAAAATGTCTTCATACAGTATTGAACGTTTAGAAGAGAAAGAAATAACATTAGTCTCCCATGGACTTGAAGGAGTTAGTCTGTTTTGTTTTAGTTGCCTAAGGACAATTCTGCGCTGCAAACTCACAGTCATAAAATGGATTTGGAACGCTTGCCAATACAGAAACTGAGACTAAATCCTTTTGAATTGAGAAGCTTTTCTGCTGTGTCATCATTCTCTAGTGTTTCTATTTATACCTAAGTGTTCATCATGACTACCATTGCAGGATGACCATTGCAGTTTTAAAGCTCTGGACAAAGGCTGGAAAATGTTAGAATGCCTTTTTTTATGGTTTTTTTGAAGCTCTTGTGTCTTGTTCTGAATACATCTGCCTCAGCTGTGTTTATGTGAACTCTGTGTGTAATAACATACCATGTCCCTGTGTTTAAGCAGGTGCTACACATCTCTTCTTGCTCAGTTTTCTGAAAGTTTTCGTGGGTAATGAGAGACTGTCCTGAAGATGCTGTGTCTTTCTTTAAAGAAAGCTTGCTTGTCTGCAAGTTAATTATATACTAGCCTAAATAACGTGAGGCAGATGGCCAGAGATTTATGCAACAGTCCCTGTGCAATATCCAAGACATTCATAATTGAGTTGTGAGTAATGGTCAGTTAACGAGCAGTGGAATAAAGACTGTTTTGAAGCTTTAAAACAGACCTTAGTGGGAAGAAATTAACAAAAGGAGTTTACTGGTCTGTGGTTTTAGTACTACGTTGCAGATTGCCCAGATGCTGCTCTCCAGGTGAAATACAGCATATGTGTGAACCTTTCAGGTGAGAATTGGTAGTGGATTTTATCAGTATGAGGCCAAGTTTTCCATTATTGAAGGAGTAAAATGTGCTTATCTCTAAAGAGGAGGCAATTCTTTCTCCAGATGGAAATTCAACACAAAACTCCTTTGACTTCTGCAGAAGTGAGATCCAGGAGTGTGGCTTGAGAGTTCTGGCTTTCACTTTGGTGACTGCTTTCTTCCTGTCCTCCCCTGTGTCCCAGTCTATCACAGGGGTAGCTAGCAGATGCTGTGACTGTTGGGAAAGTGACCCAGTTCATAGCATGACATGCATGCAATCTGAAATATGTTGGCTTAAGTTAGTAGGTAAAGCTATAAACAGATGAGTCTGAGGAAAACTATATTGCTTAACAGCTGTTCTCACTGTAGTAAATCACACTTGAGAAACAGTCCAAAGTGTAAAGTAATTCTAGATACAGAGCATTTCTGCACTTCAGAAACGTTAAGACCTTGTCTTCTTTACTTCCTGTGTGTTAATTTTTTGGCTTAACGTGTAGCCTGAATAACATGTTGTTTAGAACAATTCTGGAAAGTAAACTTCAAAGGAGAAATGGTGTAGATAAATGACTGTCACCTAGATAAAATACAATGGCTGCATGTCTTAAAATTTAGTGTGGGTCAGAGAGTAAAGACTTCAGAAATAAAGAAATACGTAGCTGAATAAAGAGGCTGGATGATAGTGAAACAAAATGATGTGCCCCATTAGTACTTCTTGCATGTTGTAACTCAGGAGTTGGACCTGGGTTTGTGAAATGGGGAATTCAGTAACTGAGTTTTGTCTTCTTCACAGAACACAATATCTGCAGTCTTTGGCTGTATGCCAGTGCTGGAAATTCTAATAACTTTTGGAAGGCAATTAGTAGATTCAAAACGGTTGCTGTTGAGGTATTCACTGTTTCTAGAACTGGGGGCTCCATCCTCTGGGGCTTTGAAGTACTGCAGGAATTGAGTCTCAACTGGCCATGCTGCTCTCTAGTGAGCACGCTTTAAGTAAATCTGTAGCTGTCTCAGTACACCTACAACCAGAATACATCCATTATATTTGTTAGTATTTTCATTGTGAAATGATATTTTTAAGGGTTGGGAAAAACTGCCTCCATTTCAACGTATAATAAGACAGAGCATGTGAATCCATTTGCTCTCAAGGAACGAAGGGTGATCTGCATTCAAGATACAGAAAGAACATGTGAATGGGTAATTGGTGCAGGGTGACTGATACTTAAAAGGTCACACACATAACTAAAGGATAATCTAAAATATGGTCTTATACTTTCGGGAGCCAAAAAAACCCCATTGCATTGTAATTATAGTGACTTTCTAGCTGTTTCATGTATTGTGTACATATTTGTGCTATGGCTCTTCTGCAGTTTGAAACATTTAGTGAAAGTATTGAATAGGCTCTGTTCAACCTTTGGGTCAAAGATAATAATTATGTTTGTTTTATTTTTTTAGTTTGAAACTGTCCCGTAGTCCGTAGGATGCTCAAGTACTGAAGGTTATTATTTTCTTAAAAGTATGGATAACAATTTTTCTTGATTGCAGCTCTGGCAAGTTTGGGGTATGAGAAGACCTGTGTTTTGTTCAACTGTGGAGCATTGGCAAGCCAGATTGCAGCAGAACAGAATCTAGATAATGATGAAGGGCTAAAAGCTGCAGCTAAACACTATCAGGTACAGAGACTCCCTGTTTATGCTTTGGAATTCAGAGTTATTTATCTTAGAACATCAATTTTGCAGCTGCATGTGTTTTCTTCCTTTAATTACAGTGGTAGATTGGCTGATCAGATGGCATTGATTCATGCTTATTGGGTAGTTTTGAAAGATTTTATTCTATAACAGCTCGCTTCTGCCCCTTCCCCCAAGACTGCTGGTAATTAATAGTCTTCAACTAAAGACCTAATAATTTTAGCTAATATGAAGTTTATTCCTAACAAGTTATACAGTAATACTCACTTAAATTCTTCTCGGTAGAGTGTATTACATTTTTCTTGTTCTTACATGGTTATCTATAACCAGTATAGTTTGGCTTTTATTGTCCCTCTTGATAAGCGTCTCCATGCGAGTAACTGCAAGAACAAGAAGTTGCAAGTTGGAATTGGTTTTGACAGTTAAACAATAAATGGGAGACAGTATACCAAAGAATTTATAGTTATTTGAAATTACTGTATGAATTATATTTGTTAGAGTAAAAGCTTGTTTTGGAATAAGAAGGATGTTAATTTTCTACTTTGTTTAGTTTGCAAGTGGTGCTTTCCAACACATTAAAGACACCGTCCTGTCAGCTCTGAACAGAGAACCTACAGTGGACATCTCTCCAGACACAGTTGGAACTCTCAGTCTCATTATGCTGGCTCAAGCACAAGAAGTGTTTTTTTTGAAAGCAACAAGAGGTATACATTAATGTTCCGGTTGTGTGTTCATATGCTTGTTGTAACTTCCAGAAAAACATGAAATCATTTTAAATTATTAAGAGATAATGGCTGGCCTTTCAGATTTTCAATTTTGCCTTTACTGATTTCCAACCTTCCTCTGTAAATACAGGTTATCAAACACAAACTATAGATGTTATTTTAGAATTTAAGGTTCCTTTGACAGTGCATTTGTTCCACTTGTCTTTCCTTTCTTTTTGTATTCAAAACAATTAGTCTTTCTTTACGAAGGATTTTGCTGGATTACGTACTGTATTAGAAACAAAAGATCTTAACTGGTATGTTTCTTCATAGACAAAAAAATATTGTAGCCTTTTGCCTTTTAGAGAATCTCAACCAGAAGCTAATGTCCTTTGGCTTATTAGTAAGTCGTGTTTATGTTTATTATTGTGCTGGTAGCAAAACTTCTTATTCAGAATATGATAAATCAGGGCTGATTGAAAGCCCACATGCAGCTAGTTAATGAGTGAATTTGGCTATCCCTATGACCACAAGTCCTCCAGTCTTAGAAGCACAGGTTAATAATAATCTGACTGTGGAGGCTGTAGATTTTGTCAGATGTAGAGAGATTCTTTTCCCTTCAGGAAAAGAAATGCACTGTGTGGAGTGTTGTTGTTGACAACATGGAAAAACTGTTTATAAGGCAGAAGTGCTTCACAGCTTAGTCTCAAAACTCAAATTCAGCTTCCTGCTGCTTTGTCTATTTGCATTACTTGCAATTTTTATGATTTGATTCTGTCATGAGATGGGTTGATCAGTAGCCTTACTCAGCTGATATCTGGTGAAACTGCACTTATTCACAAATTGAAAGGGGAATTGTTTGACAAAAAAAAAATTGGTCAGCTACATCTAACTTCATTGCGGAACTGCAGATTAGTTCACAGAATCACACAGAATCATGGAATGGCCAGAGTTGGTAGGGACCTCAAGGATCATGAATCTCCAACCCCCCTGCCACAGGCAGGGCCACCAACCTCCCCATTTAATGCTAGACCAGGCTGCCCAGGGCCCCATCCAACCTGGCCTTGGACACCTCCAGGGACGGGGCATCCACAGCCTCTCAGGGCAGCCTGTTCCAGCACCTCACCACTCTTTCTGTAAAGAACTTCCCACTGACATCCAACCTAAATCTCCCCTCCCTCAACTTAAAACCATTTCCCCTTGTCCTGCAGTTATCTACCCTTTCAAAGAGTTGGCTCCCCTCCTTTTTGTAGGCTCCCTGTAGGTACTGAAATGCTGCAGTGAGGTCACCCCCAGCCTTCTTTTCTCCAGGCTGAACAAGCCCAGCTCCCTCAGCCTGTCTTCATAGGGGAGGTGCTCCAGTCCCCTGATCATCTTTATGGCCCTCCTCTGGACCCTCTCCAACAGCTCTCTGTCTTTCTTGTACTGGGGGCTCCACACTTGGACACAGTACTCCAGATGGGGCCTCAGAAGAGCAGAGTAGAGGTGAACAATCACCTCCCTGTCCCTGCTGGCCACCCCTCTTCTGATGGAGCCCAGGATACCATTTGCCTTCTGAGCTGCAAGGGCACACTGCTGGCTCATGTTAAGTTTTTCATCAGTCAAGACCCCCAGGTCCTTCTTCACAGGGCTGCTCTCAGGGACCACTCCTTCCAGTCTGTATGGATGCCTGGGATTCCTCTGGCCCAAGTGCAAAACTCTGCTTTGCCGTTCTTCAATTTCTGAACCTTTCTTAATGTTTTAAGTGTCTCTTAAGTCTACATATATTTGTTATTCCTTCTCTAGGTTTGCATTAGTAGCTGCAGTATTTTTAGGATGTGTAAATGAAAACTAAAGCTTGTAACAGGGCAATATCTATTCCAAACTATCTGTGTGAACAAATAGTCTCTGACATTTCCATTGTTAATAGAAGTGTGGCTAATGTATCAATAGTTATTTTTCATTAATGCTCAGACTCTGTGGAAGAAGATTAAACTATTACACAATAGAACATTCTTCCAGTCCCATCTATTTAGGTGTTATTTGTTTCTCTTCAGTTAACTAAATATCTAATAAAAACACTTTAACAAAAAAGTTGTCAGATCACAAAAGCTCCTTTTCCTTCATTTGTCATCTCTAACCTATTTCACATTGAAAATCATCTGCCTAGGGTATCTTAAATGCACTGAAGTCATAGAACATAAGCATATAACATCATAGCTCGTATCTGAATGTTGTAGGTGTGTGTGTGCAGGAATGAGCAGCACATTTTGGATTTGATTTCAGTGATTTGAGTACTTAAGGCTTTCTACTCCCCCTCTCCTGTACCTCCCACTAATGCTTATCAGTCTGGCCATACACAAAAAATCACCTGAATCAGAGAATACTTGTTTGTAAGAGCAGCTGTTTAGATGATTAACATTTGCATGGATTGCTTGCTTCATCTAAGAGGACTGAATTGCTAGTGCAGGCCGGAGATGATTATAAAAGGAGGTGAGAACAGATATGTGTTCTTTTTAATGGTTCTGGCTTCAGAAACTGGGTGAGGACATGAGGCAGGGAATGCTGCTCAGCACAAGTGTCTCTGATGTGAAATATATTCCCTTAGTGATTACTGCTGTTTGGGGATGGAATAATTAACCTACTGACTTGTGTAAACTGATGATAATTATAATGTTTTTCTTTCTTCCCTCAGATAAAATGAAAGATGGCATCATAGCTAAACTAGCTAATCAAGCTGCAGATTACTATGGTGATGCTTACAAACAGTGTCAGTACAAAGATACTCTGCCCAAGGTTAGTAACTCTTGGAAATAACATGTTAATTACAATTATTAAAAAATGTAATTAAAGTGTATTTACTTGCAGCATATTTCATTTAAAGTAAACTTGGAATATCTAATGCATTCAAGGTTATCTTCTTACTTAATATCTTACTAAATCGGGTTTTCAAACTAACATTTCTAATGGGGCTTAGTTGGTTTCTAGTCTCAATGTTTTTGTGTGAAATTTGCTGCCTTGATAACAGGTTATTATGGTGGCATTGATCACCTACCTGTTAATTAAAAGCATGGCTGAAAAAGTGTCTCGTCTTCCTGCCTCCTCCTCTCCCACCTCCAAAGCAGTTTTGATATTCATAAATTACCTCAGTTTAGACTTGACTATTAATTTGAGTGCTCTTATTTTTTGGAAGAAGTGGGAAGATTGTCTTTACCACATTCTTTCAATAACAAGTACTTTAAGAAGTTAGGAAGGTTCTGTCAATTATAATTAAATCACAAAACAATAGGAATTCTTCTATGCAGTGTGAAAATTTTCATCTTGGATAAGAGGTACTTAATTTTGATACTGTTAGGCTCTTGAAATTTGTATGTAGTAAAGTTGGAGTTTGACTTCTGTAGTGATTGTGGTGTGAACATCCATGGGAGCATCCCAACCTGCTGATTTTCAATTATTTTTCATTCATCATCATAAAAGTGAAATGTCAAATATACTAAATCTACTAAAACTTATCACCACAGAGGAAAAAAAAAGAAATATTTTTTTACCAGTGATAAAATGATTGATGTTTGGTTCAATAACTTAATATGTCCTGTAAGCCATATAGGTGTCCTTAGTGTCATGGCAGTTATTTCCTCTGGAATAAATCATGTCAGTTTTCTCTGTTTTTTTTTTTCCCTGTTTTTTGAACTTTTCTGCAGAGTAGAATCGTGAATTATAGGAACTGTGTAAGGGCTACACTGCTAAAGTAAATTTTTTTTTATTCTTAAGGAATAAATTACACAAATGCCTTTGCTCTAGACAGTGGGTGACTTTTCGATATATGTTTCGGAAAAAAAAGCCTAAGTTCAATTGATGTTCTACTTGGCAGCACCTCTGGATTTCTTTGTGTGCTCGTATTTCTTGTTATATGTGCAGTGGTGTTTTACAGATTGGACCAATTTCTTGCTTAGGTGCTGTGGTTGTAATTGAATTCTGAGGTAATGTGATATAACAGAAGGCCTTGGTTTATCTTTTATGATTGTGGATCTTTCTAAACTGTAGATTTGCTCCCTGTTCCAGTTTTAAAGTAATCTGTCAATTGGTTATTCGAAATAACGTGGTAAGGTTTTCTGATTCTGTGAGTTAATGTCAGCTCTGAGAACCTTTACGTGCTTAGGGGTGTGAAATAAAGTCAACTTGATGTGTCATATTCCAGTTGCAAGGCTTCCTAGTCTGCTGATCTTTCAAGTTGGACTTCTCATCTCTGGGGTGCATCAAGGTTGCACAAATGTGAAGAAGCAGGTTTTTGTATGAGTTCTTTAAAACATCTATGCTTTTCCAGTGCTCCTTGGTTTAAGAAATAGAACAGCAAGGCCAAATCCTTGATCAGAGACTATGCCTAATGCTGTTGCCTGCAGTATAATGTTTTCTTCATGTCTTGGTTGGTGTTCCTGTGAAGATAAGTGCATTTATATGAAAGTCTAACATGACTTTTTAATGGCTTTACATCTCAATATTTTTGGTTCTTTTTATTCTTTGTTTTCATGATTTTAGAGTTATTTTCTTGATAGCTGTTATCTTCTTGCTGCTACATGTAAAAAACAAACATGCAAACAAAAAATAGTTTTCCCCTCCCACTCTTTCCTCCTCCTTTTAAGGATATTGTCTTGGGGGCATTTGGGTGTGTTCTTGCAACTATCCTTCCTAATATATGCATGCATTCCTAATCTCTGGAGTAAATGTTGCGACTTCATGGTTTGAATTTAAACTGTAGTTCATCTAATATAATAGACAACAAGAAACCTACAGCAACAGATTGAAAAAGAAGAAAAAATTGATTCAATCCATGCAAAGTCGTGTGATCTCTGACATTTACCTCTTATATTTTAACCTATCTAAACCATTAATTGGGTGATTCTAATTTCCTTTTCTTCTTCCTTTTTCTTCCTGCATCCCATGTTGTCTGTGGTGGTTTATGTGGTTGGACTTTCCCCTGGTCAGTATTTTTATTTCCAGGAGGTGTTTCCTGTTCTGGCTGCAAAGCACTGCATTATGCAGGCCAATGCAGAATATCATCAATCTATCCTGGCAAAACAGCAGAAGAAATTTGGTGAAGAAATCGGGAGGTTGCAGGTGGGTAGTTGGAATACTTTTTATCTTTTCTGAAAAATAGGGGAAAACTTGAAGTCCTGAAATGTTAGCTGAGTGTCTTAAAACTGAAATAGACAGGACTGAAGCATTCAAAAATTGCAGAGCATATCTGTCACATGAATCAAGCTATTAGTAGCTGCAAAGATGAGAAATATATCTGTAGCTTTTATGATGATGCATTTTAATTTGGGGGCACTTTGATACCGTTGATCCTGCTTGCCATGTTAAATCTGTATCTTTACATTTACACACGCTTCTTTCCTCAGTTAACGGTTCCTAAGTAATTTCATCATAAAAAGAAATTAAATTCAGCTTTGTCTATACTTTTTTCCTGCAATCCTGATATAAATCTGATTTTTGAAACACACAAACATTGTATTTTTAGTTTTTTTTTTTTGGTATCTACACCTGATTTATAGAGGGACTTGTTTGTAATATGGTAATGGGTAAGGTCTTCTCACTATTTCAGTGTAGTAAAGAAAAAAATACCTTAAATTAACAATTTTCTTCAAGTTCTCTGGAAGTACCATTTTGTCTAGGGATCCACGTGCTCTGTTAATACACAGGAAAGTTACAAGATAGTTGTTGTGTTGACGTTTTAAGGGTTACTGTTACACATTTTTTGGTGATGGATGAAGGTCTACCTGTTGTTTTCTCTTGAGTTCCAAATCTGTCTAGCAGAGCTCTTTTCTCTAGGATTCCACTGCTAGAGAATCTTCCAGGTTTTTTTTAAAAATATTTGCCACTAACAGATCTGTCTATATCAGATTTACTATTAATTTGTATTGTTAATAAGTTTCTGCCCTTGATTTCACTTACTGTTAAGAAAAGTATCCCTTCATGCTTGATAGTTGAGATGTTTCTGTGAAGTCTGAAGGGAAGTATGCCATTATTACTTATTTCAGTACTGCATCACAAGTGATGCACAAAGTCCTGTCTTATTTTGTTTAACTAGAGGCTTGCTATCCTTTCTGTTCATGTTTTTTGAAAATTTCAGATGCTATGAAATGCTCCTTTTTGTTTTCTCTTTTTAAAAACTAGCCCAAATTAGGCTGGGTAGAAGAAGAACATTTGTTATGAACTTTCAAGTTAAAGTATATATAATGCATGCCTATTCTGTCATTTCCTGTTTCTGGCACATGCTTGTTAGTCTATAGTAATAGGGAGGAGGGGGATGCAACAGAACTGCTGGTGGGTGATTTCTTGCAAAAGTCTCAGCGATCTTCAGTTTTATTTGTAATACAGCTCTTTACATCCCTCCATTGTACGATCCTCAGAAGTTTCAGTTCTTGACTTTCTGTGATTTGGTGTAGGCCTTGATTAAAATTGCCTCTTAAATATGTTGGTTTTAGATATTTGCAACACACATGTGATCAGGATGGAAGAAATACCATCTAAGGACAGTGTCTTGTCCTGCATTTCTCTTGCAGTAAATTGGGTGTAGGAAGGCCAGAGATCTTAGGGCTTTATGTAACTTTGGCAAACAGAAGTGAAGAGGCAGCAGTATTTGTGTTTTATTTTAATTTGCAGTAGGACTCAGCAACACTTCTGTAGCTTCTGAGCTCAAGGTTAGACAGCTATTAGCGGTAGGTATGGAGACCAGGACTTTGGCTTTGCTTCTTCTATGCACATGAGCAAGATTTGAGAAATTTCTGTGATACCTGTAAAAGCAAGCTTTGAATTTAAATTGACATGGAAATGACATGGTGGCTTCTTTTGTAAACAGATTTTTGAAGTGTTATTGCCTTTAACCTGTGATTGTTCCTATAGGATTTGGGGGATTCATAGGCTATTGTGGGATATGAACTTGCTCACTTTTTTCTTTTTTTAAATAAGCAACTTCAATTATTTTTTAATTTGAATTTTGATACCCAGGAAAAAACATATTCCACTTATTAAAGGAAAGAATAATAGCAATCATATGCTTTGGCAGTTAAGAGACATGACTAACTGGAAGCTAATCTTTTTTTAAAATAAATACATTACAGCAGTATCTTTTCTCTAACTTTAACTCTTATAATTTCCTAGCATGCAGCAGACTTGGTGAAAACAGTGGCGTCTCGTTATGATGAATATATAAATGTTAAAGATTTGGTTGACAAAATCAACCGTGCGCTTACAGCTGCCAAAAAAGATAATGACTTCATTTATCATGACCGTGTTCCTGACCTGAAGGATTTGGAGCCCATTGGGAAAGCCAGCCTTGTCAAGTCTACTCCAGTTGCTGTGCCCCTCAGTCAGAAATTCACTGGTAAGCAAAGTTTGCCAAGCACAGGGTAATTGCTGCCTTGTAAAATGTGCCTAGCTGCTGAAGCTTGCTTGTGCCATGAAAAAGTAGATATTTACTCTTGAATTATATTAAGTTCACTCAATGTCTTCGAAAGTATTACTTTTTCCAATCTGATGTTTTTTTGCTTGAGGATAAAATGTACTGGAAGAAAAAAAACACAATAGAAGTCATCTGCAATGTAATCTTAAAGATTTTTCACAGCAGCTGTTTTTTTTCCCCTGTATTAAACTAATATTTATAACTTTGAAAAAGCAATGATACAGGGGAATATATCAAATTATACAGTCTTTGCTAACCTACTTGCTGGCCTTTCATAAAGCTGACAAATACCAGTTTGGCTGAGCAGGGGGTTCTGAAAAATGGTCTTCTCTCTTTCCTTTTGTTCTCTTAAAAAAAAAAAAAGGCTTAAGGAAGGTATGATTTTTAGTCCTACAATTGTTGTCAATGAAATGCTTTTAGATTATTTTAACTCAGTTTCAGTCTTAGATGGAAATCCAGTGCATTAAAATAAAGACCTTTAGAAATTTATTTTAACACACCTTAGGGAGTGGAGAAGTATCTTAAAGTACAGCCTGTACTAAAGAGCCTTGAAGATGGTTTGTCCTCTTACCTCCACTGTACAACTTCAGTAATTTATACTTCTTTCATTGTAGACCTGTTTGAGAAGATGGTTCCCTTGCAAGTTCAGCAATCTGTGAGTGTTTATAACCAGAGAAAGGCAGATCTAGTAAACAGGCTAATAGCCCAGATGAGAGAAGCCACAAATTTGGCTAATGGGTAAGTATGGCTGCTTCTGAACTTCATCAGTAGGAGTTACTATGGAATACCCTCTAAATACTAATTGCCTTGTACCCTCTATGGCTCCAGATTTCTGTGAAATTTTTTCTATTGCTGTGTAGTAGGCTAGCAGACTTCCAAGTTCAGCGGGGGTGTTGAGAACTACTTGTCTGCAGGTTTTAAGGCTAAAAGTATCAGAAGTAACGGCATTTCATTTTTTTCAGTCTTTTCAGTTTTTAAGAGCCTGGTACTTGCTCTGAAAGAAATCCACTATCATTAACCTAGAGGGATTTTCACATTTCAGTGGTCAGCTTAACTGAACCAATGATACACTACATCATCTCCCCACCACCCCCACCTCCAAAGGGTTTTTTTTTTTTATAATAAAAAAACCCTTACAAAGCTGGAAAATGAGAATGTAACTCAAGGCAGTTGGTTATTTATCTATCAGGTAGTTGGTACTGAAAATATGTGCCGTATTTGTTAGAAGCTGGGAGTCTAGGATTTGTTTAGCTTTTAAGAGCTTTGAAAGAGCTGCTTTTTTATTTTCGGTGAGGTATACTCCACAAATAAGTTCAAAGGACTCATTTTGACTTTTTTGCCCAGTGGTATGTTAAGTGCTATGTTTCCATTCTTTTATCGACTGTGTGAATGTTTATTTGAATAGCAATGCTATTTATAGGATAAAATTACCTTAACACTGCAGACAAGGTTCTGTATAACATGTTGACTCTTTCAGAGTGTTGGCTTCCCTCAATCTTCCGGCTGCTATAGAAGATGTGTCTGGTGATACTGTTCCTCAGTCTATTTTGAACAAATCTAAGGCTGTGATTGAACAGGGAGGAGTTCAGACTATCGATCAGCTGATCAAAGATCTACCTGAACTGCTACAAAGGAACAAAGAAATCTTAGATGAAGTAAGATCTGCAACTGCTAATACTAAAACATCCTTAAACACGGCAAACTAATTTGTTTTCTTTAAAGGCCAACATCAAGGTGCATGGTTATCCAAAATGCTTGTAACTTGAATAGCTCCTTAAAATCACAGTGCTTATAGTAGCACTAAAAATTGTGCTTGTAATAGCACTTTAAACGTTTAGTCCATGTATGCAAAAACTGCACTGTCATGTAAGTGAACACCCACACAAGTATTTTGTTTTTAGCATCAAAGTGGGGAAAGTGGGGAAACATTTTGTAAAAACCTGGATCACTTATGCCATATATATCCTTTTCTATTTGTGAATTGTATTTATGAAATATAGGCATGCATTCTTTCTATTTCTTAAACTAGCTGTATACTTTGTAGCTATTTCACATTTATAAGGCATTATAATGCATATACACTTCTAACTCCTTCAGTCACTCCGGTTATTGGATGAGGAAGAAACTACAGACAATGAACTCAGAACAAAATTCAAAGAACGTTGGCAGCGAACACCATCCAATGATCTCTATAAACCTTTAAGGGCAGGTAAAGTTCATACTTTGTGACTCGAATCCAAGGGATGTTCTGAAGTGTCTTTTCTTACATAAACTGAAATACTTTTTTATATATTGTGTTGTATTATTTTTGAAGATAAATCTCAATTTTGGAGAGTGTGTGCTGAAATATCCTTATGGCAATCTGTACTACTATTTGGAGTTGAGAGTTGATGTTATGGCAGAGAATTTTTGGATGCTTCATCATCCCTGGAGTGAACATATGTGCTGATGTTCAGAAATAATATATAACAAAAAATGGCTGCCTTTCTAAGAACTTGTTTTCAGTTACCACTTAAGTGGGTCTTTTAGTGCTTCTTTCTTTGTATGTCAGCTTTTAAAAGTTATCTCTTAAGGTGTTTTTTCTTTGATTTGTGTAGTTTCTTTTTTAGCAGTTTGTCATAATACTTACAATCATAACCATAGCAGGCTTTCTGTTCTTGATGTGTATTGTTAGGAAGGTAGCAAGAGACTGCCACCAGTGCCTTAATTAAGCAAAGTTTTACAGGCTTTAAAATCGGAGTGGTTCAAACTGAGTGTTTAAAATGCTTTCATATGCCTCTCTGGATAATTGGTATGGCTGCCTCGTTTGTGTACTGTTTCTAAATGAAGCTTAACACTTTGTTTTAAGTCATAAAAGCATTGTCTTGTGTTTGTATATATAGCCTGGTGCAGGACAAGTTTTGAAATATTAACATTTTTTCTTTCCACCACCAGAGGGAGCCAACTTCCACAATATCTTGAATAAAGCTGTGCAAGCAGATGGACAAGTTAGAGAAGGCTATCAGTCTCACCGGGATACCATTGCACTTCTGTGTAAGCCAGAGGCAGAACTGAATGCAGCCATTCCTTCTGCCAACCCAGCGAAAACATTACAAGGGAGCGAGGTAAAGCATGGAAATTAGTCTCTATTTTGTATAGAAGGATTATTCATCTAACCAAATATACTAAAGTGAACTGATGTGTAAGCTGTTCCTTATCAGCTCTTCTTTAGTTACAATTATTACAGGGGACAGCACTTCAAAAATCTTTTCTATACTCTGTTTCGTGTAAAATCTGCTGAAGTATATTTTATGCTTACTGTAAGTAAGCTTGGTTGTTCAGTACAGCAGAAGCAGTTGACAGACTTGTAAGAGGAGCAGTACTAGATGTGGACTGTCTTATAGTGTGGTGTAGAGGAGTACTTGGGCTCCTGGAACAGTTAGACAAAAAAAAACAGTATTTCTAAGCATTAGGCAATTATGTCGATCTGCTTTTGAAGGAAGTCGTGGTTCATTAACAATGATATGATATTTGTTTTCTTCTAGAAGTGCTTTGAAATCAGTGTATTTAACTTGCTATGTTTAGAATACTGTATTGGAAGGTACCCAATCTTTAAAAAACAACAACAAAAAAATCGTGGTTATTCAGTATTCTTAGTGGAAGCAAATCTGTAGAAGAGAAGATGGCTTAAGGAATGCTTGAAGTTGCTTGTTTCTTTGTCTTTCGTCCTTAATCATGCATCCTGAAAGTATCATTTTAAACACACAAATAAAAGCTCATACGTAATGTTGCTGGTGCTAACAGTGAAGTGTGCAATTAAAATAATACAGTATATACTTTTGCAATAATTTTTCTAAACATATTAATTTCTGACAATTTTATTGCCTAGGTCGTGAATGTATTAAAAACTTTGCTGGCTAGTCTGGATGAAGTCAAAAAGGAGAGAGAACAACTGGAAAATGACCTAAAATCTGTAAATTTTGACATGACGAATAAATTCCTGACTGCACTTGCACAGGATGGTGCTATAAATGAGGAGGCTATCTCTGTGACAGAGTTGGACAGAATTTATGGAAGTTACACACAGAAAGTGCAGGAATCCCTGAAAAAGCAGGAAGAACTTCTCAAAAACATTCAGGTGCAATAGCTTACCTTCATTATATCTTATATCTTCCTTACTCTCAGCATAAGCAGTAAGAATTCTTTAACATTTCCAGAGCTGTAGAAATCTCACTTTGCTTTCTATTCTTTCTGTTTTGCTGTGGACTCTTATTGTAGACCAGCTGATACTCCTGTACTCATCTGATCACTGAGAAATAGCTGGAAAGAAAAACAGATTTCTAGTGAACTCTGCCAGAGTTCCAGTGCAAATTCCCTTGGACTGTCTTTAGCCCAGTAATGCAAATTGTTTTGCCCTAGAAGAAATTTATCTGTGTGTAAGAGGTTTTGGGTTGATTTAACTTCCTTTTTCCTCACCCCATCACCCCATCTTGATAGCCGTTTGTGAGATAACAGGAGATAGGTCTTTGCTGTCTGCTAGAATATATTTTTTCTCTGTGAACCAAGTTTTGGTTTATTCCTTGTTGCTCTTCACAATCTGCTTGACCTCCAGTATCTGTGAAGCTCAGCATAAAAAAGTGAGAATTTCTCAAAGCGTGAATTATAATCTTATCTTTGTCACTAACACTTGAGATGGGTGTGACAAAGAGGAAGTCCTAGTGCTTAGTCAAGTAAGAACAGTTTGAGTAATTGTGGAGCCTGTTTGCATGCAAGGTTACTTGCAACTTCTGGCTGCAACTGGCACTTGGAAGAATATAGATAAGAAACACTTGAAAAAGGAACAAGTTGTTTCTTAATCACCATGTGGCCCTGTTTGACAGACTTTTTACATTCATGTGTTTCTTAATGTAAATGCTTCCAGAAATCTTGATGGATATTACTTGGATGTTTGAGTGTCCTGGAATTCAAGTTTGATGGCTGCTTCTGGCAGCTGAAGTTATCTTTTAAGTCTGATTTTTTCCCATAGAAATGAAATGGTGGTCCTTCAGTCAGTTTTCCACTTTGCTGGCCTTTTAACAGCTTGCCAGTGTCAACCACATTTGAGGTAGAGCTTCTTAAATATACTAGCACTCAGTATGATTTCATGAATGTCAGTGGAGTATAGTGCAGCAGAAGGAGTCTAATTAGTATATCCTCTGAAGGGGTGTCTGCAGTAGGAGCTAAAGAATGATCTGGAGGCCAACCCAAACAAAACAGATAATTAGCTGTTACCTTCTGACAGTTAGTTAATACATACATAGCTCTGAAATAGCCACTGCACTTGGCAGTCAGCCTGTGTCAGGAAGTACGTTGTATGGCTGGAAGGTGATCAAGGTGGGTGTTGAGAAAAGAGGATAGAAGCACTGAATAGAACTAAAAACAGAAGATACAGAATCTTACATGGAACCAGGCTGCATTATTTTCCCTGCTCACTTTTTCCCTTCTTCCTTTTAAGAATGCACATCAGGATTTTTCAAAGATGAAACAATCAAACAACGAATCTAATTTGAGAGAAGAAGTTTTGAAGAACTTAGCTGTAGCGAATGACAACTTCGTGGAACTCCTAGCCAACTTAAAAGAAGGCACAAAGGTACAGTAATAGTTAAAGTATTGGAAGAATATTTTATTTACTTAGTCAGATGGGAATCAAAAGTCAGAAACTGTGTAGTTGTGCTCCGTGGGAGAGAGGTACATCTTGGGGGATTTTACTGCAGAAGTGAGGACAGTGGTTGCTTGGACGTTGATTGTTTTTGCACATGTTCCTCTCAGGAAAGTGAGCTTTTCTGAGTGTTGGTTTATATTAAAATAGGAAAAGCTGTTAATTATAGCGGGCTGCTTAATGCTGAATTACCCACATAAGCCGTTTTATCTGAGGAATTTATTCTATGGTAATTAATCACCTTATCAAATTCATGTTTTATATATTGCTAATATATACATGAGAAAAGGTGGGAGGAGGGTTTTATTCATCTTGCTTTGTTGATCCAGTCTTCTAGATTGCTTCCTGCTGCTTTAATATTAAGTACTTTTGCTAGTTTATTGAATTGATAACCCTCTAGAGGAAAAGGGAAAAAAAAATTTAAAAAAGGAAACAAATCAGATGCATGGAACTGACTGAAGGTGGTACAATAATAAGTCAAAAATAGTAATTTAAAAAAGAAACAACAGAAAACCCCACTTAATAAATAATTAACTGACAACAATCCAAGTTTTGTTCTATTTTATATAGATCTTCTAATTGTTTTGAATTATTTATGTGTTTTAATATTGATTATGAGCAATTGGTTGTTATTACAAACATGGGCAGCAGCTGACTAGTATGTGCTTTTGCAAAAAGTATAAAATGCAGTTACAATTTCTGCTGGAATGGTAGGGTGTGATCAGTGTAGTAGCAAAATGCCTGTAACAGTCAGTGTGTAGAAAACTGCTGTTGTGGAATCTGAAACTCTTGGTTGAGTTTAATTTTGTGTTTGTTAATGTTTAATTTCTGTTACTAGTTTTACAATGAGCTGACAGAAATCCTTCTGAAGTTCCAAAACAAATGCAGTGACATTGTCTTTGCTCGCAAGACTGAAAGAGATGAGCTGCTCAAGTAAGATTTAAATATTTTACATGTTGTAGAACTTGTTCAGCATTTATCAGAAAATAATCATTGGAGACAAATTTATTATGGCACTTAATGACATGAGGTATTCCACACTCGTCCTTCCTTTTGCTTTACACATTAACCCTGCTTTCTTTTCTTGAAATTCAAAACTACAAAAGTAATGGAATAAATGAATGGTGAATTCTGCTTTGAATTCTGTTCTCCTGTTCCCTTATACAGTTTAGCATGAATCTTTTTCCTCGTAGAATGATTTTACTGCATTTTTTCTTTTTTTTTTGGCACGTGTCTGGTAATTGTATTCTTCCTCTTGAGGAAGCTTTGATTTTTGTTCCTTGCCCCTGCTGTTATATTGGTTTGAGAGGTCAGCTAAATGTTTTAGCATCTAACTGTCATTCATGCTCCTCAGTGTAGTGGAGGGAAAAACATAGATGTTCCATCTGTGATCCAGTCTGTTCCTTTGTTATTGTTGTGCACGTTGCCCTTGCTGAAAGAAGGCAAGTAGATTTTGTCCTTCATGTGAAGGAAGCAACAGTTTTGTGTTGTCAAGGTCCCGTGCATGTGACTAGGATAGTACAGTATGCTTGAAATGTAATTTTTAGGCACTTGACTTGAGAGGAAAGGATAATTGAAATTACTGTTTTCACCTGCCTACAGCAAAGCACGTGGACTATTGTAAAAAAGGCTAATTAGTAAAGTTTCAGTTGATGAAAATACAGTCTTTTTGTACTGTGCAAGTACCATGTCACGAATGAGATGCTCAGCCCACAAACTGTATCTTTTCTAACCTCATCCTTTTTAAAGCTGCTTTTATCACTTGGATGTTATGCTTTTAAATAAATTCCTTGCAACTGTATACAACCCCTTCCATCTATTTTAACCTCTATTTTTTTCCCTCCTTCATACACAAACGAAGTTAAGAATCTCTAAGCTGCTTAATGAAGGCTTAGTTCTTAATATTTTTACATCTCCTATATGTTAACAATCACTGTTAAAGCTTTACATTTATTGCCTCGTACATAACCCCGTTCACTGACCAACTCTTGTCACCCAGAGACGATCAGATTTGGGATTCCTGTAGTATGTGATCCCAAATGTATTTCTCAGTTTGAGTGACTAAAATAGCGTGGTGAGCACTGTGTGTCTCTCCTGTTCCTCCATTAAAATCAAGTACCAGCTGCGGGCTGTGCCCTCACTTACTGAAAATTAATTTGTTGATCTGGTGTCTCATTTAGGTGGTGTTTTAAGCTTTACAGTTGATGTTTGGTCACTGGGTGCCAGAATACACACTTGACTCTGAAGCTTACCACTTTTCTGTAAGCCAGCAATCTCTGCTGTGTAATTTTAAGAAGAAAATTGTGGATTCCTTCCCCGAGTTGCATCTTTTTCTAAGATGTTAAGATTAGTTTTGATAGTTTCAGCATAATGATGTTGAAAAGTTATTCCACTGTCTGCTACAAATAGTTTGACATATAGAAATGAGACGTATACAGATGAGTCATTGCTTTTTTTCCCTACAAATCGAGTTACCAGTTCTGTTCTGCTCTGGAGCTCACCTTTGCATGCTGTGTTTCAGAATGCCAGGTGTGATGTGCTAACTGCTGCATACTGTTATGTATCTCATCTGTCACTTTTTTGTGCAAAAATTTTTTCCAATTTTAAATGCTTCCTAATGTGTTTTGGAGAATCTGACAAATTTCAAGTGCTGTATTTTTTTTTGCACTGAGACATACACTACATTCATCTGAACATGTAACTTTGATCTACTTCCTCAGAATTTTCATGATGAACTGACTGTAAAATTTCGCTATTTAGTGGAAGCTAAACATGATGCCAGTGCTTCCTTTTATCTTATCAAAGTAGTGTCCTGGAGTCGTGATCTATATCAAATATTGATTTGGAACATAAAGATATTATTAAAAATAAATATAACAACCAAAGGTTTTGCTGAAAGATTTTCTCTGATTAAAGTGATACGGACTCCAAATTGTTTGAGTAGCTCGCTGGTTAAGCTTTTAATACAAGGTTTAGTTTGCCTTCTTTTTTAAGGAGTTGTTATTTACTTTTTTTTTTAAAATAAAGCTTGTATGTATGCTTGTCTGTTTTTAATAGAGATTTGCAACAAAGCATTGCTAGGGAGCCCAGTGCACCCTCCATTCCTCTGCCTACTTATCAGACCACTCCAGCCGGAGGAAGTAAGCCTGCTGCTCCATCAACTCCCACTCCAGCACCCAGAACCATGGTGGTAAATATGTTACAGAAATAGTGGGTTGAAAGTAGGTCTGTTCTTTGAACTCTACACTGATCTATAACCTTACATATATTGTTCCTTAATATACTGGAGGAACGTGTATTATATCCTGCAGGTGTTAATAATTTGTATGTCTGAAATTGAATGTTTATTGCTTTGCATTATCTATGTGAAGTAAATACAGAATATCTCTTTAAAAAGTAAGAAATAAGCCAACCACATAACCATAGGTTTTGATTCTGTGGCTTCCTGAAAGAAGCTCCAATTTGATTAATCTTCTTTTGTTAGGGTACTAAACCGCAGCCACCAGCACGGCCACCACCACCAGTGATTTCTGCAGCAAGCAGTTCCCCTTCTGCATCAGCACCCTCTGGAACAGCTGCAGCACCTCCTTCTGCTCCTGCTGCTCCTACTCCAGCTCCAGCTCCAGGAGTCAGTGCATCAAGTACTGCGCCTTCACAGGCACAGGGGCCTCCTTACCCAACTTATCCAGGTTACCCAGGGTATGTTATGGGAGTACTTACGTTCTGGAACAGTAACACAAACTAGAAGCACTTGTTTGTTACTTGTGACATATTTAAATCTGTTACTATTGAAGATGTGTTTACTGTTCTCGAGGCATGATGTTTTTTTCCAGTTTCAATCATGTAATTCTTGCTGGAGTTATTTGCACATAGCATTTGTGGAGGATTCGCTTTGGTTGAGAGGATTTTTACTTTAACATTTTTCTGTTTATAGAGGAAAGGGAGATAGGACTGCACTTCCTTGACTATGGACCATCGCCATTCCTCCCATAATTAGTTGGTGTTTATCTCCTATGTGTTGGCATATCATTTTTCAATTCCCAGTATCTTACTGAAGATGACAGTATACAGAATAAATTCTATTTGAGTAGCGTGCTATCTTCCGATGCTTTTTTCATCTTTCTGGAGTTGTCACAAGGATTTTGAGGCAGCTGCTGTCTCTTTTAGAAGCAGATTCTTAAAATGTTAAAATATATATAATGATGATATTAAACACAAAAAATCAATTTGGATCACTTGAAGTTCAAGTTACATTACTCTACCTTCTGTCTGTATTTCTGTTGCATGCATTATGCACCTCTTTTTGTTTTGTCCTTAAAAGTTGCCACACTTTCTCCTGCACATAAAGAAGCATGAAAAGAAAGCATTTGCAGTGATTACATGTCTTTTTGTCTATTGATGAGTTATATGATACTATTTGCAAATTGACATAAGCAGTGTTTTGCAACTAAGGTATGTTTTTTCTTTTCTTCACACAGGTATTGCCAAATGCCAATGCCAATAGGCTATAATCCATACATGTATGGCCAGTATGGGCCGTATGCCCCATCACCTGTATTTCAAAACCCTGGACAACCACCATATCCAGCACCTCAGCAACCTGGATACCCTTTTCCTCAACAGCCTTATTTCCCACAGCAATAATGTATCTGTGACAAAACTCTGCTTGTTAAAAATCTTGGAGAAATTTGCAATAAGCATACTAAAACTTTAGCTTCCGTTAATGTACCATACTGAACTGTATGCAGTCTATAACTCTTGTTTATTGTTAACTGCTCAAAAATGTCTAGATGGGTTTTTGATTACACTAAACACTGAGATCAGGTGTGGCAGTATAGACTGTAGAGCAATGCCAGAATTAGAACCTAGTTCAGTGATCTGAAAACTCTACACTACATGTTGACTAGCCCAAAATGTTTCTTTGCAAAAATCCTTCGAATAACAACTGGGATCAGATGAGAAAAATGAAGCAGGGTGTGCACTGGGTGTGACATATTCTATGAAACTATATAGCCTTTCCTTCTATGCTCCATTGTTTTTTTTTTTTGTTTTGTTTTTTTGAGTTTAGTTAAAATATGCTATTTTGTCTAATAATCAAGACATTGTAAATCATTGGTTAAAAATAAATTACATAAGAATGGTTAAAATATTTAGCATTTTCATTACCAGAAAAATGTATTGTGATGTATTGTCTCTTAGATTCTTCCATTTATCCCTTGACTTACACTTGACCATAACACAAAACCATCTTTGAGTGCTGAGCCTTACAGTCAAGTTTCAACCTCTTCTTGAGCATTTTTTGTTGTTGTTGACAGTCTGTAACCAACCATTTAGATATCTAGCAGATAAAGTCATGTGGGTAGAATCCTGTACCTCTGAAGTGCATTTGATTAAAAAGTGTTGATTACCACTTTAAAATAATGGTTGCTCTCATCTCAAGAACCCTTTTTAAAAGAAGGGAGTTGAATCAAGGTCCTTGTTAGAGGAGCACTGGTTGGTTGGTATATAACCCATGTTTTTCTGAGAAAAGTTGATCAGAAATGTGTAATGACTTAACACAGGGCAACTACTGATTGTTGGAATTTTCCAGATTGTTTTTATGTGATTTTTCCCTCCATCCCCTCAAAACGTAATGCATTCCCTCAGAGAGTTCATAGTGAGTGGAGAAACAGGTTTTGTTTGTTTGTTTGTTTTGTGGGTAAAAGAATCATCTTGCAAAGTACAGCATGTATAATATTTACTTTTGGATCCATCTTCTCAAGGGACTAACAACCTTGCGTTACATTTTACATTAGATAGTGAAGAATCTAAGGCTGTAGGTAATGGCTTCTACCAAATACTTGATAAGCATTTTTGCAGTCTCTTTTAAACTTGTTTGTGTAGTATGGGACTCTCTTCCTTTTAGCCCTTCACATGTGTTACTTGGCTATGTGGGGCAGTTTGTTTCTTGAGTGCTTCATTCGAGATGTTCTGGCCGTACAGAATATCTATCACAAAACTATGTTAAATGTTACTACTATTATTTTTCTATTTAAGTGCCTGATTAAAATAGCAAGGTATATTTTAATGTAGAGGTTTAGAGGGGTGCCAGTTTTTGTAGCATCTGGGTGGAAACCTCACTAGATCTTGAATACTCTTCCTCTTAAAAGAAAACAGCATACAGATCCGTATGAGCTCCTTTCTTTGTCTCCAGTTCTTGCTATGAGATCGCTCCAATTACTTTGTGAAGACTAATTGTCTTTTATGCTCCCTGTCCCCTAAAGAAAATGCCAATCAAAAGGTGTAAAGTACTCCTCTTTCAGAACATGAGTATCTAATTAAAAATAAATTTATTAGTCCTGTAGAAGCTCAGTGACTTGGGGGAAAATGATGGATTAGGGGAATACAGCACCGTAGATACCGTGCATGAAAATGAGTGCTTTGCATTTCCCTTTATAAATGGCTGCATGGGGTGGCATGGGAACTTCTCAGACTTCTTTTTTTGTAATAACGCTTAAGAGGCAAGCAAGGATAATGAGAAAAAGCTAGGAGGGGGACTGATTTGAACCAACTATCAGAACCTGATTTTACTCAACTGGAAAAAAACAACACAGTAGTTTTCCACTAATTTCACTGTGTTGATGTGAGCAAGCGCAAGTCTAATGCCACCATTTGAGTTCTGTATTTCTGGTACACTATTGCCTGTAGATTATTCCATTTGTACATCAGATGCTTTTGAGTAACTGTGATAAGTTTGTTTCTAGTGCCTCAAGTTACAGAATTTTAATGCTGTATAAAATGTAACCTGTTCAGCATAAGGATTCCTAAAACTGAAATTTACGTTTAAATTTCATGGATCTGAAATCACTGTTAAAACATTTTTCCAATTGTATTAGTTTACTTTAGTCTGCTGTAAGTTGAATATGTATAGAAACCTGTGCATTACTTTCAGCTTTCACATGACTGTTTCCTTTTCTTTCAAGAGAACAGAAAAACCCTGAGACGTGTCTGTATCTGCTTTTGAGCATGCAGCTATCATGACTTCAGTTGAAATGTTACCTTGTTCTTCTATAGTTTATTAAAAAAAACAATTAGAAAACCTGATTTCATGGCTTCTCTCTTGAGCACCGTGGTTTCAGACAAGTTGTTTCCTGGGAAAGGATGGGAATTAGTTAAAGTCAAGTGAGTTTATGCTGTGGTGAACATGCCTCGCATGTCCATGCAGGTGCTTCACAGTGTCACAGCTGCTCTTAGCAAGAGCCTTAAATCTTGCTGGTTGAGCTAATTTCCAAGGCTGATGGAGAGCATTTCCCTCTGATTGTATGAGGAAGAAATGGTGAGGCCTCCTCAGCCTATCAGAAGCTCAGACTTGATGTCGATTTCCATGAAGTTGTTACTCTGGTTTGCACATGGCTCTCAGCAGTGTGCTTTTGCTGGGCAAGCCTTACAGGCCTTCAGCTTGCCCCTGCAGAGCAATGCCCTCCACAAATACTCCAAGAACTGTTGTTGTTTTTTTTTTAAATAAACTTGTAACACTACGTTTTTTTGCAGTTGCTATACAGAGACAGAATTTACAGTTGTGTTGTTTCAGAGGTTGTGAAGTGGAGCATTTGTTTTGTCTTCTGTAAAAGTTTTCTTAGCAACTGAGAAGCAAGTCTTAGGCAGTTCAAAAAAATATATAAATAAGTGGAATACCAAACAATTGCAGGGTTTTAAGTCACATGAAAATTAAGTCATATAAAAAACATCTTTCTTGACCACAGGCTTATGCATTACCAGCTAATACTGGTTCTTTTGCTGTAATCCTGAATGAGATGTAGGAACTGTTCAGAGTGCTTTAGGAGTGATCTGTGGGATTTAGTCTGAATTATGCTGAAAGTAGTCCATGATTATTTCAAAGAACGCTGAGGCAGTATTTGGGCCTGGACATTCCGAAATGACATTACCAATTGCTAGGTAGCTGGAAATTGCAAGAAGACTCTGGAAAGCAATTCTTTATTAGCTGATTGATGCACCTATTTGACATTAAAGCATGTGGTTCGGAAGTGACTTGCCAGTCAGAGCGTGTGCTCTGGCATTTATCATGATGTAACACTGGAAAAGACACAACACAAAGTGAATTTTGATTCCTTCACTATTGAATGAAGTTCACTGGCTTTTCAGGAGTTTGTTCCGATAAGTTTAAAAAATGTTTGGAAAGTTCCAGCTCCTGAAAAATGAATTCCCGGAATTGCTGATTAGTGCATCTTTAGGAAGAAAATGGGAGGATTTGAGGGTACTTGGTGGTGTAACTTTTGGCCACTGTTAAGAACCTGGTAGCTTTAGATTTTTTTAAATGACTATTTGAAGTTGTATTTAAAATGGTTATTGTTCAATATTTTTAAAGTGTTGGCATCGTGTTCATCATTATAGTTAAGTACTGATAGACCCCACAATTCATGGAGTTTATTTGAATTGTTTTCATCAAAGTACTTTGCTGTATGCTTTTTATGCTCTAGCAACTCAAAATAGTATATGTTCTGTTAAAGTTTTTATTCTGCACTCAAGTTTGAAGCTACACTGCCCTTCAGTGTTGATTGCTGTTAAATTGTACTGATGGCTTCAGCTCTGCATCTAATTTCCCTATACTGGATGTAATAATCAATGGTAGTAGAACTCCATATCAGCTTTAACTTCTCAAAATGAGGTGGGACGATGCTTCTAAATGTTGTGGAGTAGCTGGCCACTGGTTCTATTAGCTATGTGGTAAGGAAAAATATTCTACTGTCAAGCATGAAAGAGAAGACTTCATCATGAAATCAGTGCCAAGTCATAACAAATTACCACAAACCAACCGCTGCCAGTTGTTCCAGCTCTTAAATCAGTTCAGCTGTCCCATATGGCTGTACTGAGTGCATGCATTCTTTACTCCTGTTGTTCTGGAACGCTGGAATACAGCCCTCCCTGCAGCAAGCTGCTGGTCCTTGCTGTAGGGGCCTGGCTGCATGGCAGCTGCAGGGCTGGGCAAGCCTGCTGGGACCTCCGGAAATCACAGAGCCCAGTGCCCTTCCTGCTACAGCAGGTTCCATCCAGTAGGTCGCATAGAAAGGCATCCATGGGAAATCTCCAGAGGAGATGCCTCAACCTCTCTGTTATTCTGACAGATAAAAAAAAAAAAAAGGTCTCTTTTTTTGTTTGTATGGAATTACCTGTGTTCCAGTTTCCGCTCCTTGCCCCTTGTTCTATTGCTACGTGCCACAGAAAAGAGTCTGCCCTTCCACTGGGTATTAATAAGCAGCAGTGGGATTCCGTCTCAGCCTTCTCCAGGCCAAAGAGCCCCAGCTCTCTCAGCCTTTCCTCATGAGGGAGATGCTCCCCTCACCATCTTCATAGCCCTCCTCTGGACTCTCTCCAGAAGTTTCTGTCTTTATCGAACTGAGGAGCCCAGACACGGACATGGTGCTCCAGATAAGGCCTCATGAGGGCAGAGTAGAGGAGGAGGGTCTCCTTCCTTGACTTCACATTCTTTTTAATGCACCTCATGATCTCACTGTCTTTCTTGGCCACAAGTTACCACTCTAGCACTTAATTCAAATTCGAAAAGTAAAATTAAGCTGACTTGAAACTAATCAGTTGAATTCGTATACATTTGGATAGGTGGAGGAAGAAGAGAGCAGGCTCGGTTCATGAATGATGGAAGAAATGGAGAGCGGCCTCTAGCTGATTGCTTTTGGTCTTCAAGTTCAATTGCCTTTGTTAACATAATAATACAGGGAAAGGTATCATTTTCTTCTAAGTTTTCTTCAGGTAACTATGTTTGGTTGGAAGCCTGGGAACATTTCTACCTGACTTTTGGATGCAAAGTGGTGCTGCTTAGTGCTGCCTGGGTGAAGGCTGTGTGTATGGACACTCTTTAGGACGAGCATAGCCACAGCCGCCATCTAAGCTTAATGTTTTCTGTAATGAGCCCCACTTGCACAACTTTTTTTTATCTGCTGACTACAGGAAGGCTCAGCCTGCTCTCCAGCACTGGGGCCAGCAAGGCTGCTCTCTAATTGCCAGACTTGAGTGGCAATTACTGCCCATTGAGAATAGTCCCTCCACTGCTCTTGCTCTCTCAGTATGCTTCAGATATTCCTGGGAAGAAGCGTTACCTAATCCAGGCTGCAGGAATACTGGGCTGTTCTCAGAGCAGGCTGAGCAACGAGATCCTGTGCTGTGGTGTTTCTTAATGGCTGCAAACAATGGGGACCTCCCATGCCTGCCTCAGGCACTTCTAATGGAAGTGTCTCGACACTGACCGCAGGTTCCTCTGCAGAGCTAAGACCATGAGGCACAGGAGGAAGGAAAGGGGGGCTGTGCTCCCTTTGTGGCTGAGGTTGTGCAGACTGGGCTTCTAACTCTGACTGCCACTGAGACTCTCCCATTTTTTTGCCAGCGCAATGTTTGTGGTTTTTGAGCTCAGTTGTTATCCACTGGACTGTTTTTCAGTTCATGATGATGCTTAGAGAAAGCTGCTATGCCAAAGTCAGATAATTGGGCAACTGGTAATCAACGTTAGCATCATCTGCATGGTGTCTGCAGATTGTAAACCATTGCAAACCATTCTGTAATTCGTGCTTAGGATTTCCAAGTCTCCTCAGTGCCTCATCTTGCTGAGCCTCCTATTCTGTGTCTGCTTCAATCTTTCCTGAGGCACACACCCATATAAGAGAGGGCCTTCAGCCCCTGCTCTCAGACAGCAGAACACGTCGGCAAGCACCAGAGGGCGGTCTGCCACCACTCATGGCAGCAGTTTCAGCCGCTCGCTTGGCGTGCCTGTGTGCAGTAAGAGATCCCGGACTCACCTTGCAGGAAGGACAGGCGAGTGGCTTTTAATTAAGCACTGCCGATTTGAAGTGAATGTAGATATCCTGGCACCTCCCTGATGGATGACCTGCGGCCCAAACTGCAGAGCCCGCGAGGCATGGAGGTAACTACATCTATTGTAACAGACCAAGCGCAAAAGGCGTCGTGCATTCCTTAGCTCAAGCAGTGCAGAGTTGTTTGATCATGGCCAAACTGATGCTGCAGTTTGGAAGGAAGCAGTGTTGGAGCAAAATGGATGTAGAGTATTAGTGTGAGCCACTGGAGAGCTGGAGCAGAAAAAAGCAGCATGTTCCCAGCAGGAGGAAGGTGTGTCAGTGGTAGCAGCTGCCACTGTGGGGCAGCTCCAACAGGAGCAGCAGATGGGGGAGAAAAACACTGATGGAGGAAAGATGTCAGTGTGGTCGGGCAAGAACCAGGAGCAGGTGGGATGGAAGCTGAAGGGCAGCTGGAGGCTAAGAAACACATGTTGTCATCAACCAAGGTGAGAAAGAGGAGGCAGAATGGAAGAACTGAGATACTGATTGGAAGAAGTGATAAACCTTACTCTTTGGGGTTGTATAGGGAAAACAGAATTGAGATGGAAAGGGCTTCAGAATTAATGGAAACAGAAGATACAGAACAGTTTTAGTAAAAGGAAAGAAAAAAGAGATGGAGATTTAACTATGGGCAGAGAAGGAGAAGTTCCAGAAAAGGTTTTAATGGAGAAGGAAGCTTTGTTTTTTTTCCTTCCTCATTGTCTTTGGGCAGTGGGAGAAGTGATGGTAAGGAAGGGAACTCATTTGGAGGGTGATTTCCAGTGGGACAGAAGATGCATTTGGAGGGCTGGGTGAGAGCAAAGGGCTGGTGATGGGCAGAGAGGGTCTTGGGAAGGGAAAAAGAAAGATGCAGCAGATCAGGTAGATTTGACAGTGTTGGCACAAGCCGGCTATAGGCTATAGTCAGGTTTTAGATATGGGCAGGATCACCCCTGGAGTGACTGACCTGGGCAGAGGAATCACGACTGGTGTTGATGTGCCCATAGGAAACGAGACACAGCAGGATGAGACATGAGCACAAGAACTGCTGGTGAGATAGGAGTGACCTTACGAAGTTTTTTTAATTTAAATTAATGGAATCATTAAGGTTGGCAAAGACACTAAGGTCATCTAGTCCAACTGTCGACCCAACACCAGCATGCCCAATAAGCCATGCCCCCATTTCAAATTCAAAGCTGCATCTCTTCTCCATTCAGCCTCTTGCTGTCACTAGTTACACTTTATTAGTGATGAATCATTCCATGTTCTGGAATATTATATTTGCTCCAATATTTCTCCACGTTTCATTGCTCTGTGTTTTCCTGCAATTTTTAACTTTCACAAGCAGAAAAGGAGTATGAGATCTGGCACAGAAACAGATGTTAATCCAGCAAATACACTGTGTGATGTTCTGCTGCTTTCTGACGTTATCGTATGGCCGTGCTGAGTTCTATTTTTTCTTGTCGCGTTAAACAAAACTTTGCAGCGCACTGCCAGTCCCCAAACATAGGTAAGGAATGAAGAGCGGCTGGCAGTTTGGTACCGCTGGGTGGCATTGTATAGAAAGACAAGACGTTATCCCCCCACGTACTGCACTGCTGTTAAATCCTTGCGTCTCAATGGCATCATCAGTTTTGCGTGGAAAATTTTGAGCAGCGTTGTTAAGGGTCGAGACAAAATGATACAGGCTTATGGAAGGAAAGTTTTGCTATGCTATAAAAAGATTGTTGTGAAGAGACCAGAGAAAGCTAAACATTGCCTGCAAATTCCAGAAGATGTTATTTTGGATTTAAAGGGCTTTTATTTTCTCCCCCCACCTTTGGCTACGTGAGGTATTTTACCTGGGGTGGTCAGTGGAGAAAATGGAGACATCCTCACCCTCCTTTTTTCCACACAGGGACACCTTCTGCCCATTATTTTTAATTAAGGGGCAGTAAGTTGCTTGACATGCTGATAGCAATAACCTGCAATAATTAATATCCTTTCTACATAGGATAACATACATTTTTTTATCCTGATCTCTAAAGGGGACTTAACAACAGGTGCGTGCCCCTTCCCTGCAGACAGGGGCCACTCATGCTGGTGGGCCTCCAAGCAACGTGTCCTGCAGGTGGCCACACAGCAGGACGTGCACTCATTTCTGCGGGGCTGGAGGGGCCCAAAAATGCTGCACAGCCTGTAGCAGACTGCTGTTATGGTGGAGGAAGCTCAAGGGACAAAGAGGCATTAGGGCTCTCTGGGGCCCTAACTGCTCACTTCATGGTAGCTGCACTTTGTGTGGTCTCAGCAGAGGAGCTGGATGCTCAGGGTAATGGAAGTAGAAACTTCTTGTGCTTTTGCATGCTATTCCCTGGAGTGTACTTGCTGTATTTTGGGATCATAGGAGGGCAGTATTCATATCACACCACACAGCAGTGTGCAAAAGTGGGTTGGCAGTAGATGTTGTGTTGCTGAATGTTACTTAAGGACCAGCTGTAAAAGCTAACTGTGTGCAGAAGGCACAAAGACCCCACTGCAAAGAGAGAATCCTGAAATACTGCTAAGCAGCCGTACAGATCACTTTGAAAATGGCCACGGGTGCAAATAAAGCTGCTTTCCACTTGTAGCACATTAATTACAGATACAGCGGCTTTCTACAGCTAACCTTAGGCACGGATGAATTTTTTAAAGCCTATTTGAGGTAAGGCTGATGGGGCTTTGTGACAAAGATCTTACGTGATAAACCGCTCTCTGCAGCTTTCAAATAAATGCTAATGCTTCAGTAAGCAGGTGTCTCACTCCACCAGCTTCCTCTGCTCCGTATGTGCTCATAGCAGTACCTGCTACAGGAGCATTGCTTTGCACGCTGTGCCTCAACGCCACGTGTGTGAAGGCCAAGCACAAACAGAATTTTTCTGTTGGGGTGACCTTCAGCGAGGACTGACAACTGAGGAGTAAGAGCGAGAGCAAACCCGGGCTCTGTGGGAAAGCATCTGGTGTGTTTCTCTGCTGCCAGCCTGCACTGCAGCGAGCACAGCCGCAGCTGCCAGCTCTTGCAGAGGACGGATTAGGGATTAGAAAGTGCAGGAAAAGAAGACAAAGGCAGGGGCTGTGTGCTTGCAAGCCCTTGCTGCCTGCTAGGGTGCAGCCTTGTGTAATTTAAGTCTTGTGATTGGATTAACACCTGCGACAGAGGGGTGTAATATCTAGGAATATAAAGGTATGCTAAAGGATTTGGTAACTTTCTAGAATGAGAAATATGAGGGCAGACAATAAGCATTTCTCTCTAATTTAGACTGATGATCCAACCTGTCCTTTATCTTGCATATAAGGCCATCAGATGTGGCACAATGATTTTGCTGAAGAAATGGGCCAAATTTGGTTCTCTGCTCCACCTTTTATCCCTGAGTTGCACATGGAGCAAGGCAAGAGTCCCCAAAAGATGGACAAAGAAGGAAGACAGACATCAGTTATTCTGTTGGCATGCTAAGCCTTCGCATGGGATTCTTGCACTTTTCCAGCATCTGAAGGGCAGCCTTGATTCCCAAATGTGGGAAAAGATGTCCCATGGCCATGTGGCTCATGGCTGGCAGCGTGTCTCAGAGGGGCTGGTGTCCAAACGAGAACGGGCTTTGCTGCAGGGGCTCCTGGAGATGCAGCAGTTACGGGGTGGCCCACCTCTTGTTCCCCTCTTGGCAGGCTCTCTGTCCTCTGATGAGATTTCTTTGGCTGGGGAACTGCACAATCACTTCTGCCTTACCCAGATGGTCTCTCAAAACTGGTTGCATCTGGCTATCTGTGGATCTTCCAACTTTGCTGGCAAATTCATTCAAAGCTTCAGGAGGTAAGAGGGAATGCATGTATGAACATACATTTATGTACATCCACTCGCTGCCTTGCAGGACAGTATCATCACAAGTGCTGTTTCTATGGAAACAAGACTAAAAATATAGACTAACAGAAATTAAAGACTCATCTAACAAGTATTTTCTATCCTGGACAAGGTTATTCTCATTTATATACTGTTTCTGCACACGTTTGCATGGAGACAAGGTTTCATTTTGTTTTGGTGGTACTCTCATCTGCTCTTTCATGCAGAGCCCCTCAACACTAGTCCTGCTAGTTATTTCTTCCAAAGAAAAATGCTGCATTGCAACACTATGTGCTGCTGAAGCACCTCAATGAGATCAAGAATTGACATTAAAGATTCTTCCCCATCTCAGCTGCTTTGCAGCTGTGTCTCCAGGGCACTATAGCAGGTGCCCAAAGCAGGTGGCTTTTGCCCTTTGGCTCAGGGCAGCCACCTGCTTTGCTCCAGTGCTGGTGGTGTCAGAAGGGCACTGCAGGCACTGATCTGTCCTCACCTCACAGCTCTCCCAAACAAGCCTTTGGGACAACAGAGCTCTGAAGCACCAGCAGTGGGCTGTGTGAACTTCCTCCCTTCCCCACGTTGAGCTGCCCAGGCCCAGTAAAAGCCTTAAAAGCCCGTGAAAGTGCTCTTGCAATTTGCATATAAGCAAGACTGCGCTTCAGAAAATCTTACATTTTACTTCATAAACATAGGCATCTGCTGCTAATTAAAGTAGCAGCATATAATTATACCCTTTCTTATTAGTAGATATAGAGTCTGACAGTTGCTTAGATACAAAATAAGCAACTATGGATTGTCTTCTGCACTTTAACAAGCAGAGAGAGCAGGAACAATAGAAATGTAAACTTATTCTATATTATCTCCAGTAAATGTGCCTGGGAAAAATGTTTAATCTCATTGGTAGCTTGTAATTTTAGCTGTAAGGTTCTTCAGCAACCCCTCTGCTTTCCTCAATAAAATATCGACTGGAAAGTTCCTGTGGAGAGAGCAGTGAAGCTCCCTGGGGAAGGCGTTGGGCAGGAGCAGCAATAGTGGAGCCAGCAGCCACCATTTTGCAGAGACCCCATTTTCTGGCTCTTTATTTCTGGGGAAGTAATGTCTTCTTACTGACTAAATAAAATAAGAGTAATCCAGGAGCCAGTGCAGTTGTCACCATAGACAGTGGCAGATAAACAGGAGCGTAACAAAGTGTGCGCAGAGCATAGATAAGGTTTTTAAAAGGCAGGTGTTGCCAAATGTGGTTGCCTTGTTTTCTAATGGGTCAGGTTTGCAGCCAAAGCAGCCTGGATGTGACAAGATGTATCTTCAAAGTTCCTATTGCTTCTCATCAGAATACTCATGGTGCTGTATTGAGAAATCACTTCCCTGCCCCACTGAATATGTCAGCTGCATCCTGAGAGGCACATTTCAGTGCGTGACCTTTTCTTTCCTCTCGTTCTGTTAATAACCCCCAACTTTCTTTGCTCGCAAATCTAAAACTCTGTTGATACACCTACAGTCTAAGTGCTCTTGTTATTAAACTGTAGGGAAGGTAATCAGAGCAGCTAATGCCACGATAATCCCCCTGATCCATACCGTTATCTTTGGAGATATCAGAAATGATGCTGCCCGTAAAAGCAATGATGTATGTTCTGGTTAATTCTGCACTGGGAAACATTTGGAGCTAACCTTCAGAGTGTTACATGCTGGAGGCTGCAATGGGATTTCAATTGCCTTTCTTATCGACTAACAAAAAGTGCAATATTTCTCAGCGGAAACCGCTGACTTATTCCTAAAAAGTAACAGCAATAATAAGAAAGTTCATTTTGGGAAAGATCCTTCTTCCCTCTGCAACACTGTGGCACCTAGACAAAGGGCCAAGGCTCAGGGGGATGGGCAGCAGCCTCCCTCCCTCCCTTCTCCCTGTGTGGGGCACTAGGGGTTGAGGAAAGACATGAAGCTTCCTTCTCTTTGCAGTGTCAGCTGGAGCAGAATTTCAGGTATGGCTCCCCATGCTCTGAAGACAGATTGTGCAGAAGGAACAACAGCCATAGCTCACCCCTTGCAGAGCAGTTTTGGAGATGCTGAGATGCAGCTGGCTCACCAGCACAACCCTTGCTTGTACCAGGCGAGAGGAAAGAGTGATTTTCCAGCTGCCTGTGTGATTTCTAAGGTCTTTGACTAGGCTGTCTGCCACTCTGAATCAGAGGTGAAACAGCTTTCCTGTAGAGGGACCTTAACTTCTAGCTTTCCTCATCCTTCCCAAGTACATGATGATCAGTTTTAAATGTTCAGCCAGCAAGGTGTCAGAGAGGAGCTTGGATTCAAGAGAGAGGTTGTTTCGTGGTTTGGTGGTTGAGCCTCACAAGCAACAATCTTTTGGTAACTGACGTCAGGCTGTGCCGATTGCTTGCTTTCATATGTTTGTTATCATCCCAGGTTAAAAAAAGAAAAAGAAAAAGAAAAAAGAGGTTTTTGAGCCTGGTGTAGTCACTGGGTGTAAGCACAGTGTAAGTCCCCCGTGATGGCTGAGTGTTGGTGGGTTTGGAGCACTGTCACCAGATGGCCTTTTAGTGTCGGTGGGTTGTTGCTGTTCTCTCTCTTCTGAAGCATCACCAGTTTTAGGTTCTGTGTTTCTGTTTTGGCAATTATGTCTGCCAGGAGCTGGCACAAATACCTTGTCAGCCTGCTTGGTGCTTTCCAAGTTGGCCAGATTGAAAGCATGGGCAATGCTGGCACACTTTCAGGTTCAAAGTTGTTCTGCTAAGACAGCACTGGGACGCCAGTAAAGAAAGGCCAAGGCAACTCTTTCTCTTGCTGTGCCAGTCCTTGGAGATCACCTTCCATCTCCTCCCTGCCTGCATTTAAGCCAATTGATTTGCTCCTCTCTCTGAGCCTCCTGGCAGCCCACTGCGAGCTGTCACAAGGGAGGACACACAGATCAAAAGAAACCAGCACACAGACAAGGGGAAAGCATTACAGGAAAGAAAAGTGCTGCAGTGAAATACTCTTAACATCTTTTTCCATCTCTGTTTTCGTTGCTGGGCTATTTCCTTTTTGTTCCCAGTATGATATAAATTTTATCAACCCAGTAACATTAATTTGCTAGATCCGCCCCTCTCCAAAAGACTCCTGACAAGAGGGCTGCATGGCAAGCTCCTGAGCTCTCTGCCTCACCATTGAGTTTCTCTAATATTTTAATGTTGTCTCAGAAGTGCCTTTCTTCTGCTGTTTTTGTTTCTCAGCATGAACTTTATGGTCCCCAGAGGTAGATTCAGAGTTTAAAGGTAAGCGAAATGCAGTGTCACTGGGTTTGCTTCAGGCTCTTCCACATGAAACGCAGAAACAACAATCTCTTCACCTCCTTCCAAGCATAACTAAAGCCCTATTTTCAGTAGGACAAAACTCATGCAAAAATTCCATAAAGTTCCTAGTAGAGCCAGCTGAGTTTGCTGCTCACCCTTTTGATCTGTGGGCATTTGACAGTTGTGAGATGATGTTATTATAGAGAATATCTGACAAAGTGCCTTGTAAATTTTGCCCCCTCCAGAGCACCATGCATATTTTTCAGGAAACCAAATTTCAAAATAAAGCAATCCTAGAGGTTGCCTACTGCAGCCATGCATGACATTTGGGCTGCAGGCAAGACATGTGAGCACACTGGTGTGCTGTGCCAAAAAAGTATTGCTCTTTTTTTCTTGGTGTGAAGTCTTGTTTAACTCAAGCACAGGTGAAGAGATCACCCAGTGTTAACAACAGTGGGCTTGCTCTGTCCCTGCTTGCAGGTATAGGTTCTGCTGATGAACCATGAGAGGCTCACATGTGATAAGAAAAGCAACCTCCAATGAGCTTGCATTTCATACTCTCCCATTTTTTCATAGACTTCTCATTACAGCTCCTTTTTTTTGTACTTCTCTGATCCCTCATCATTTTCAGGATTCTTTAAAATAGCTTTTAAAAATACAGCTTTCTTGCAAGATAGGCTCCTCAGGCAGCATGTCTCCCTCAAGACAACAAAGTAGGCATCTCACACCGAGCTCTGAGAGGCTGTGGATGTCCTGCCTGTCAGTTCACTGTCTACCTTCCCATTGCCCTGCTGAGGGTTTTGCTACTTTGGTGATGCTACAGAAGCAAATAGACTTGGTCTGCCTTAGGGCTTCACAAGGCAAAGGGTGGCAGCTCCCAGCTGTTTGCACAGGGCTGCTAGAGGAAGCTCTCCGTAGGAGCAAGTGCTCAAAGGTCAGCTGGTACAAAAACATTGCTTCCATAGGTCCATGAGCCCTCTGTGCTGTCCAGTGACTGTGTAGACTGAGGAAAGGAGCCCAGACGAGGGAGGCTGTAAGGTGGTTCTGTAGCGGAATAGGATGGGAGGTCAGGGAGCATCATTTTGGCTGCACCTGGGGCGCTCTGTGTGGGCTGGCACAGGGCTGATTCCACTTCACTGCATGGAGGGGCTAGGCTGAGAGCCCCCACAGCAGATGTCTCTGATTACATGCACATTACAAGTTGCTGTAGATCCAGGAATGAGTTCCTAATGCGATATGTACGATCTGGAAAGTAAGGTATCTGAAAGGTGGCAATGTAATCCTCCAGCAAGTGTGGAGGTAAAACACCAACGTGCCAGTGGGGCTTTGTACATCCCCACATGGGCTGAAGCAATATTTAATTTGTGCTCTCACAAATGCACAGAGCTCATCAAAGCTGTAAATGCAATCAGCTTCTGTAAACTGACTCGCAAGAAAGGAGGAAAACTGGGGACCTGGGAACTGCTCTGGAGACTTGGCATATCATCTCGATAAACTGCCGCTACCATCAGTGCAATGGAAAGCCTAGAGCAGGGTCCTGTTGGCAGTGCTTCTCTATTGGCTGTGGGATGTCTAAGAGGTATAGCTAACTGGGATACCTTGCTGTACCTCAATGTATCTAGCATCTCCAGCATTAGCAATGTGTTTGCTAAAAGGCATCTTGGAGCAATTATTTGGCAGAAAATTAAATTTCAAATACATCACTGTTTACCTTTATTCACTTCATGCTTTTCTTTTGTGACTTTATTACCAAGATGTCACTTGGAAACCTTTCCCACTGGTTTTCCAGAATGTTTTCTGTTGTTTTTGTTTTTTTTTTTCTCTGAAACTTGTTGGCTGTTCAGCATGAACTTCAGGGAATCCGACAAGTCTGGGATGCTTCTGCTTCACTGGACTAAAACATACCCAAATAAGTGCTGTTGCACAGAAAGCTGTTTTTGTGTCTGCAGTCCAGGCAAAATGGGTAAACATCTATATTGTCACAATGGGGTCACGTTGTTCCCTCTATAAAAAATAAGGTTTTCAGAGTATAAGTTACTAAAATTTGCTGGCTACAGCATATTTGAAAAAGAACCTCCAATTTCCCTGTTAGCCAGTGCTCTTTCTCTGCTGTAAACAGTAATGCTCGATCAAACATCTTGATGCTGTTATAATGAGCTGTACCTAATACCTTAACGAAAACATCTGTGTAGGCTAAAGGGGAGGACAGACTTTTTGGCTGTCAGCAGATTCAAAGCTCTGTATCTTGTGCAATCCTAGCTAGATATTCTCTGTTCATATCTTTCCCTGCTGGCTTTCTTCTTTTCCTACATCTGCTCAGGAAGCACTGGGTGTCCACATCCAGTCACAAGTCACCAACCTACACAGAAGTCCTGTTTAGGGCTGTGCTGCCCGTGGAGAGGAAATCCAGCAGTGATGGGAGTTAGTGGTTTCTTTGCAAGCTCACCCCATGTGCCAGGTTGTCCTGTTTTCGGATCCCCTTGAGTTGACATTTCATTTCTCTGTTGTGCAGGAGCTTTCAGTTTTCTGTTTCTCCAGCTATTGGTACCTTTCTCTTGCATTCTCTGTGTACCCTCCTGCATGAAGGCATCATCCAGCATGTAGTACCAAATTCGTAAAATTTCCCAGGCACACTTCTAGACCCAGCTAGCAGAGGCATTTGTTAACTGAGACAGGATTTCAACCTGTGTGATGCAGTATCTGTGGAGTTGACAGAGCCTGCAGAAAGCTGACAAGAGATGATTTCATTCAACTGTGAAGCCTTGAACCATGAAGATCGCAGCATTGCTCATCCTTTCAGAGCACTGTCATAATTTGATAGATTAATCAGGGTTACTTAGCAGGGATGCTTACCTGGCAAGGCAGTTCCTTAGCTTTGTGCCCCTCGAGTACAGAACTCAAGGCCAATGAGCAGCTGCATCTGGCTTCAACAGCACTATTAAACTTCAATACCAATGAGGTACTTAAGGGTACACGGGCTCTGTGTCTTACAATTGAATTTTTTTCTCCCTTGAAGATACCTCTGTATTTTGTCTTTGTTGAGGTGAAGATTTCATTGTAACCCGCATTGCTGCATCTGATAAAATTTATAGAGCCTTCTGTCCTAGCAGCCTTGAAGAAATTTCTGTCTCTGGTTTATATTTGCTATAAGCAGACGAGTGCATGTTACCATTGTTATTTAAAGGATATTTGTACTTCAAGTCCTTCCATGTAGCATCTGTTGCCAGCTTTGGAATCAGACTTTCTGCTCCGGCTTCCTAAAGCCTGCCTGTGGGCACAAGATGAAGCACACGTGTACCAATGTCCTGAGGCTCAAATGCTTTTTGTCCTCAGGAAAGACCCTGAAAAGCCTTTTCCCAGTGAAGTTCTGGCCCTCACTTGGGGCCAGAGCTGTGAGCTGGCAGAGACAAGGTCCTTACTGCTACCTGCATGCATGCTTAGATTGGATTTCATGGCTTGTGAGCCTTCCTGCAGCCTTTTGTGTGGCAGCCTGACATTTAGGCTCCTTTCTTCTTCCATCTTAAAGAGGGGTCTAAAACAAGTTAGCTTTCTGCCTGCTTTCCTATCTGATCTGGTCTTTGTACCTTGATCTGAGCTTTTGTCACCTGCGTGGACAGCTTATATTAACACTCTGATTTTAGTTTCCAGCCTTTGATCTGCTCTCTTCTAGCTATTAATCGTCTTAACTCATTCATCAGTAAGACTGCTCTTCCCCTGAGGGGAGATGCTCTCTGCTTCTGCCCCGTTTTCCTTCATATTACTGCTACAGCATGTTTGCAGTGCCTGAACTTGGCTCTGCAATGTATTTTCTCTAACTTCTTGCTTACAGATGCAGATTATCAAATGATATACCACCTGCAAAATAGGCTCTCTTTTAAATTAAGTTTCATAGTATCTGAATATCACCATGCTGCAATCACATCAAGATTGAAGGGAGAAACATGTTTTGCGGAATGGCAGTGTTGTATTTCAGATTGGAGTCAGCCTCTTGTGAAAGCAGAAAATACTTTTGCTCCAACTGGAGCATGCTGATGCCTCTCTTCTGTGACTCACTTGAGGCTGCAAATCTTGCTCAGTGACATCTTATTCTTGGTAACAGTGGTCTTTAGAATCCCTCCAGTTTTGGAAGGCTTGTATGACGTTTTTTCCCCCAGGTCGGCTGTGGCTTCTAGACTGCAGACCTCGTGTATGTTTTCATGAATTTAAAGGAAAGAATTAATTACTTTCCTTAGACACCTTAGTACAAGTTGTGCTACATTACTTGAAGGCCCTTTCCAATTAACATCTGTGTACAATTCTTGAATGGCCACTAATCTGTGTTTGTTCTATTTTAGTGTAGCACTGTTGAAAATGTCAGTTTATTTATTTAATTACTTTAGAAACAGCAGTGTTGAAAGTACTTGACCTCCCAAATATACTTTTTTTCCACTGTCCAGGTAGCTTGTCAATGTGCACATTGTTAATGCTTTTGTTTTTATTTCTTTTCTTTCCTTTTTTTTTTGGTTTCCCTACAGTTCTGCTGCAGTCAGTCCTAGAAATATCTTGAACCATCAATTTCTTCTCTGTGCTAATACTTTAAATGCCAAAAAGTCTTTCTGCTTCCATATGGAGGCTTTTAGACTTTTTCTTATGCAGAAAACAAACATTTTCTGACTGCTGCAGAGGAATTCAGTCTCCTCAATACAGACATCACTTGCTAGATAACCACTTTGGGATGAGAGGCAGTTTTAAAAGTAGAATTTTATCAAGTATTTCCTTCCTTTCTCATAACAAAATACAAAGCTTTTGGTCTCCAAATACATATGACTCGTACCAGCCTCACTGCTGCTGAGTGTTAGTGCAATGAAATCTTGTTTTCCTGAGTTACAGAAGGTCCCCTCCACTGCACAGAGGGTTTTCAGGACAGCTTTGAGGCTGGCACTTGCAGTTCCTCTGCAGCTCCTTTGCTTTACTTATGGGTCCAGCTTTTATTGGGACTGTGCTTATTGTTTACCTCCAGAAGCGATTCGTTGATGTAAGCAAAGTGCCTTTCACTGAAAAAAGACCCTTGCAGATAGTGACTGCAGATACAGCCCAGCCTTCCTGTGCTGGCTGGTCAGATCCCTCAGATAGGGCTGGCGATCAGACACGAAAGAAAGGGAGAACTCACCCATCATGTTGCCAGATTTCTGCCTGTTCCCGCTCCATTCCTGCCTATGATGTGTGGTGCTGCATGTGGGAAGCCCCAGCTTACAGCTGAACTTGCTGTAGAGCTGGGGCCAGCTTTTGAACTGGTAGAGGTGAGCATGAATACCACACATTTGTGTTGATTCACCCAGGGCTCATACCAGCTGATGTGACCCTTCAGCCTTTGAACCAGCACCTCCCGACAGTGCTGTGCAGTGGAAGTCAGGGACCACTTGGAGCAAGGACAGGTGCTCACAATGCAATGAAAATACAGTAACCCTGAATACAGAGCTTGCTGTACCTAACACATTTCCTTTGCAGATCCCTTTGTTCAGACTCCCGTAGCACAGAGCGATATGCTTTATTCTGCATAAAGATGGGTCTTGCTGCTCCTGGGAGCACAGGCTGTACAGCTTTCTACTCTTCTGACAGCATCATGCCTGACAAGTCTCTCTTCCATCTTGCTAGACCCTCAGTAGCTTCCAGATATTCAGACAAGAATAGATGCCAGGATGTTCTTTCATTCCTCATTGTCAAAAAGGATTGCAAGACCATTTTTTTTCTACAGACGGATGTGAACTTGCTCTATCTATCCAAGATAGATCCAAGCCTTTTCCATCTTCATATTAAATTACTTCCACATATTTCTACATCGGGCTATGATGAGTACAGCATCTGGGAAAGTTAATAATGAAAAAGCAAAGAAGTTAGAAGTAAATCTGGAGTTTTAAATTCATTCATGCTAAAGAGCAAATTGCTACTTTAAATATTATTTCCTACATTTTCACAGCATTATTTCAAAAAATATCTCCATTAAGAAAGCTAAAAGTCAAATGTGAGTTGTACCTTTTTAAATTGCATATGATGTTAATGGAGAAGCTCCTGGTGTCCACTGTGAAGGAAAAACAAGAATAAGATGTCTTTGCAAAAAAGCTGAAATTTGGGAAGAACAAAGGAAGGACAGGGAGTCCCTGCAAAACAAGATGAAGAAAAAGCTGATAGGAAGAATTTCAGTCACAGGAATCTGGTTAAACAAACCTGTTTTTCAGGTATATGGCAAGAGATGTTAGCACCTGCATGTAAATCTTGTTTGCTGGACAGAACAAAGAGTGGTAGACTTTACAGGATACAAAGAGAATTCTAGTTGGGCAAAACCAAGATTGCAAAGTATGTATAACCAAAGGAAAAGAAGGGGAGTACCTACTGGGCTTCTGCATTTCTTTCTGCCTTTCTCTTGCTTGTGACACAGAGGTAGCACTCCAGCACACAGAGAGGCTGCTCTGCTGAAGAGTGGTGAGTGCACTGCCAGCTGCTAAAACTGACATAGCGTGAGATTTAAACAAGAAAAAGCAAATTAGTTCTCCTCATCCTCTCTTCTTGAAATTTTGAGGTGTATGTGAGAATATTTTCTAAGGTCTGGAGGTTTGTGTGCTGCTCTCTCCTTTTATTTTTTAAAAGGTAGCTAAATTTCCTGTGGAATTACGTGGCTTAAAAAGCCTTATGAGTGGGAAGTTGGAATCTTCGGGAGCAGCCAATGCCCTGCACAACGCAGGATGTACATCAACAGCCTTCCTATTTGCCTGTCTGCACAAAGATTTGTCTTCATGCACCTTCATACTGCAAGGACCGTTCAAAAGCCGTTTCTTGTTTAGTGGCACATAACATATTCATAGATCCTTTGGTTTAGGACAGTTGTAGAGATTATCATTGATGTAGAGTGATTTAACAGTTCCTAGGTGTTGTACGTTCTCTGGGCTGGCAATCCCGGCTCTCCAACAGCCCCCCCAAGGACAGGCCTGCAGCTGGCAAGGACACACTAAGAGGCACCACTTTTTCTGATGTCTAACTTTAAAAAGTAATGAACTCCTCCTTGGTGTGAGGTCCTGCTGTTTGGAGATCACATCCAGCAAAGGAGGGACATTAGAGAGCGGGGGTGGCTGCAAGATCCCTCCCAGTGCCACACTGGCCCCTCTGCCCCAATGGCTATGTGAGGCCTCACCTGGGGCTTTTACCCACCCTGCCCAGGCCTTGTTTCAGCCCTTTTTAGGTCTGCTCTGAAGGATAGCTGCTGCAGGCCATGCAGGTGGTGTATGTATGCTGTTTTGGTGGGTACCTAGCTCTGTTGAACCCCAGTCTGGCAGGCAAAGGCTGTCTGGGTGCCTCCTCTCCCCCTGTCTACCATGCAAGACTTGTGCCAGGGATTGCACTATGCCGGGCACATGGATGGAGCTTGCCTGCTCAATCTGCTAAAGCTTGCTAAGTCTCTGTTGTATCAGCTTTGCAAGTCAAGGAGAGCTCCACCTGAGGCATTCCTTTCCTCTCTTTGGGCCAAGATAACTGAGCCCTGGAGCTGCCAGCTGGGGTGTGGGTGGCTGCAGCTGTGCAGGACTTTACCAGAGCTTGCTGTTTGCTTTTTCTGATGTTAGCAGGGTGAGCTGAAGAGTTTGAAAAGAAAGAGGATAAATTCCTCAGTTGGAAACTAGGGGTGCTGGTAACTCTGGGAGTCCTCTCTAGCCCTGTACTTCCCATCCCCTTCCCCTATGGGAAACCTAAGGAGCAAAAGTAATCTACTTCCCACTGCTTAGCTGTATTTATTTTCCACTGCCTGCCTCTCTGCCTGCAGCACCACTAATGTTCCCAAAGCACCTGAAGTCATTTATTTTCTACTTCTGCCTATGGCAGTGGTATTGCACCCTAGAAGGTTTTGCTTGAAGCCTTCTGGGCTTTGTTGGGTGTGAGCTAGGCATGTGAGAAAATGAACGGGCATAGAAGCAGTATGTGTTAAATCCACAGCGGGTGTCTCGACTGCCAAGGCTTGTGTATGTTTTCACTTTTAATAAGCGTACCTAGATATATTACTAAGTATCTAGTAGACAAACATACTCTAGATGCTGGAAATTCGCTGCTCCTATGGTCCTCTCAGGAGCAGTTTGAACAGCATCATCTTCCCTTTATAAACACTGTAACATTTCTCTAAGAACTTAGATTACTTTTCATGGTCTCCATTTAATTAGGAAAATCTCTGCTTGTTTTATGAGCTTTTCTGGGTCATCCGAAGCCCTGTGTGAGTAAAGATGCTTGGATGTTGCTGGGGCTGTGCAGGTCTCACTGCTCTGAACTGAGCTATGCATACATAGACCAAGGTTCAGCATTTTGGGAAAGAAGAAAGGAGCCAGTCAGCTGCTTTTTAAAAGAATGATGAGGTTTGGAGTGATTAAATGGTTACAGGCTTCAAAGGTAACAAGACTTCAATTCTTCTGTGATTATAAATGGTTGAGAGTCAAAATGGGACTATTTATTTCCATGACTGACTGCTTGGGAAGTGCCTGGTTCATGCTGTGAATAACTTGTGTTTTTCCCCTTCTTCATCCCTCAGCTTCTGACAATCTCTTGCAGATGAACTTAAACACATTTCTTTCAGCTGTGTTTCCTCACCCCAGCTGGTGTCACTGCCATCTCCTAGACCTACACGAGCAGATTTTTGGCCTCAGTTATTAAAAAATACGTGAATAAAAATATAAGTCACTAGCTCCAAGGAGGAGGTGATGAGCTGCCTGCTTTCCTCAGCATCTAGCCAGTCTGCATCTAATGGTGAGCCTGCAACCAATAAAATCCTGAGGCAGGCACATAGAACGTAAAGCCTTTTCTCCTTATATTTCCCTTGGACTATCTTTCCCCTCTTTCCTCACGTACTTTGCAAGCAGAAGCACCCGTTGTTTGTCAGACAGCTGGTTAAGACTTAGGCTGGAACAGGCTCATGACATACTCAAAACTTTTGTAATTTGAGCTCCTATGTAACTTCTCTGCTTACCACAGGGGAGATAAATCCTCTTACCCACCTGTCAGGTAGGCCCAATAGAGCAACTGGAAATGAGAAAACAAACTGTGCATGACCATCCAGTCCCTGCTGATTGATGTGGGTGTTACTGGGAGCCTGCTTTGCTTTCTCCTGTTTTGGAGATATTACATATCCAAACTCTTACCCCAGAGGTAAAGCTCCTCTGGCGCTGAGAAGTCCACTCTGCTCAGCAAAGTCATCGGAGGTGACAAAAGCAGTTTGAGCAATTGACAGAGCTTAAAGTTACAGATGAAAAGGGAACTTCTCATCAAAGGCTTCAACTTTTCCTATAATGTTGCTGCCCCCGGGCTTGCTCTGCTGATGACTCTCTGTTGGCCTGTGCTCCTTGGGGTCATAGGAAAACTGCTTTGTCTGTTGAAGAGGGGGTGGAGGAGGAGAAAATAATAAGTTGGTCTTTTTTTTTTTCTCCCTGGAATTGAAAAACATGCAGTTGTCAATCTGTTCTTGCTATGGAGAGAGATCAGTGTTGTATACAAATGGAGATGTTAGGAGAAAAATGTAATGCAAAACAATATCTTGTTCCCGTGCAAGCTAGAGTGGCTGCATAATAAATACAAGGCATCCAGTCTGTGTTTAAGGTACTATGAGAAGCCATTAAAAAACCCTAAAGTGAAAGCTTCCTAAAAAGCTATGAAATGAAAAAATAACAGCTGATTCCTATGACTGTTTCTTCCTGGAGATTTACATATCTGAGTATTTTCGTTTTGGATTGTTTGACCCTCACACAGCCCTGTGGGGGGGGGGGCATATATAAAATAAGAGCAGCCCTGCTTTGAAACACTTGGAGTGGCTTCTGAGCTCACAGGCTCTGCTGTAACTAATACTGCAGCACCTCTCCGTCTCTCTTAAAACTGAAACATCAAAAATATTTTCTCGAGTCTCCTCCTCCTGGCCACACTTCACCACCAAGGCAGAAGTGTGGGCATTGCCAAAATGTGCCTTGCAGGAGGTGAGGGATGGCAATTCATGAATTTAGCAGCATCAGTGTTGGGGTTGTTCCCAGGCCAGATGCTCCTCTAGGTCCTGCTGATGGTTAAGGTGTGCATCTCTAGAAAAAAGCTGGCTCCTAAAGCAAGAAGTATAGCATTGAGACCTATCTGAGCTCTGGGTTGTTGACTCCAAGTGGGGTGATGAGCTGCAAAGCAATAAGGCATCCAGTAGGAACACGTGCTCAGTCAGGCAATATTTCAGCACTTGCCAAGGCTGGGCATTTATCTGCTATTAAGTCAGCACCCGTCAGGATAACAACTAATTGAAGCCAAAGGGACCACTCACAGTGTAAGATACCAGGCAACGTGAGTAATGATAATAATATTTGGCCCTCAGTTAGTCATCTACAGTTTACTTCAGAGCTAGAGAGCTCTGGCTGTATCTGCTGCTGCTGCTGCATGTGGGCTCTGTGTGGATTAATTTGTGCCTCCCACCAAAGGTATGAAGGGGGGATGACTGCTGCTTATGTCTGCAGGTGTTTGGTCCAATCTTACCCCTTCCATTTAAGAACTGAAAAATCAGTTATTTTTTCTTCCTCCTTTACCACAAAGTATCTGGGGTCTCTCAAGTGTCTCAAATAAATCTTTCTGATTTCTCTTGGTGCCTGCTAAATTATGGCATCTTTGCTACAGGATAACAAGCCTGGCTGCCTCCCAGCTGGTTTCTTTGCTAGTTGCCCAGCTGTTAGCCTGACCAGAAAGGTGACATGGATGTCTATCACAAAACAGGGTTTGCCTTTTCTTTCACATTACTTATGTTGCTGTAAGTATATTTGATGAGGTTCAAACACATGAGGTCTGTGGGAATGAAAATTCCTTGTTATTGCCCATTAACATCTATGCAGGGAGACTGGTACTCGACAGGGCTGGATGGGGATTTTTTTTTCTTACTGCTGGGTTTGTTTCTTTTTGTAATACATCTTCCTGGAAACTGATTTTGGTTCTCCTCTTGCTGCCTGCGAACTTTAACAAGTAGATAGACTACTGTGGTGGCTGCTGCTGCTGCACAATATTGGATGAGCAGACAGGGTTAGTGCTAAGTTTTGGAACACACTCAGCATGTGCCCCTTGAAGTCTGGATTCTTTCCTGGGACTTGAGGTCCTTCTGTGGACTGCCACTGTGGCATTGCCTCTGCTCATTACATTTGATACTGCTGTAAGTATAGAAAGGTGGTTTACTGTTAATAAGCTTCTCTGTTAAGCTCAGACACGTACCCTTGCTGTGTAAAAGCTACTCACAAACTTAAACTCCAAATCTCTTCTTGGCTGTGCCTCTTTGTTTCTGTTTGTGCCATGCATTGCAGTGAGTAACATCGTTTGCTGAATCCTGCCAGGAAGAGTGTCTGCTATTCTTCATAGTTTTCTTTAGAAGTTGGCTTCTGTAATGTTGGTCCTTGTCTGTTTGGGTAAATGAATACTTTGCTGACAGTGTTTTTCACTGATACATCTTGCTGTACTATTACTGAAAGCCAGTCTCGTCTTCACACTTGGGTGGTTCTCCCTTTGGAAAACATAAAAATGTGCCATGTGGCACCTCTTGTTTTCTGCATAGCTGCTGATGAATCATTGGTGGGAGATGCTCTCAATGAATTTTAAGTTTGCGTAGCTCCAATTGAAAGTACTTATTTGGGCAATTGCAGTCGATGTTGTGCTCATGCACAACTGCAGCAATTAACTTGAATGTGATTGTTGTGAGTCTGTTTCTGATGCCACCAAAGATGTCCTCAGAGCCTGCACTGTGAGCTACCAGATCTGAGGGTGGGAGGGCAAAGCACAAGGATGTGTATTTTGGCCACTTCTGAAATAGAAGCATCTGGATTTAGATTCTGTCTGAAGGTCTTACCCTGTAAAAACAGCCATCATAGTACCAGATTAGATCTTCACTTAGCTCCAGTGTGTTTATCAAACTGGAAGCCTTTGCTTCCCTCAGTCCCCTGCTTCTGCAGTCTAAAGCTGCTGAGGAGTTTCATAAGAATATGTAGCTGTAGTTCCTGTAAATGGGTGAAAAAAAATGAACTGCCAACAGTCGTATACTTTATCAATTAGAAGACTGGAGGTGGAAAAAAGAATTATGCCCACCTGTCCTCAACAGTCTCCTGTTTACTGGATTTATTGAGCCTATTCATCTTGGCTGAAACCTACATCTGGATATGCAGGACTTCATGCTGCTGCTTAATATGTGTGAAGCGGAGGATTTAAAAATCAATCATATTGAGGAGCAACTATTTTCAGTCCTTCACTCTTTCACATTTCTGCCTTTTCATTCTGTTCTCCAAGCTGTGAAAGCTTTTAATTTCTCTATGTTTGATTGACACCCCAGAGGATGTGAGTCATGAGTTAAGGGATGGACAGGAAGTGTTCTGTGGTTTCTCAGTAGGGATACATCTGTCCTGAGGCAATTCTCCTTTTTAAGTGGCAGGGGGCTTTAGTGGGAAAAAAGGAGGTTTAGACTAGGAATTACAAAGGGTATCTAGTAGAGGCTTCTAAGAAAAATGCTCCCATACATTCTTTTAACTCTGTGCTAATAGGGCCTTGTCAGTGAGCATCTAAAGGTAAAGTCTGATCAAGTTTGATAAGTGGAGAGAGAAGAAAAGGATGTGGCAACCTAGAGTGCCTACTTTCACCAAGTTTCTCTGGTTGGAAGAGCCACTTTTCTGGTTTTGACAAGAGGTCCAGAAAGAAAAAGGCAGATTTTATCTACACTAGAAATAAAACCATGCAATGTACCTAGGTTCTGACATAGAGCTCCACAGGCAATTTTCTGTGGGCAATTTCTTATTCTTTCCTTGGTTCCTTATGCTGTTCTCACTCTCATGGTGTCAAGATGTCCTGTGGATTTTGCAACTTGAATTAGCTCATGCTGAGTAACTTACCTGAATATGGTAACTATATGATAACACAGGGGAGGTTCAGGTTGGATATCTGGAAAAGGCTCCAGCCAAGGGGAGGTTGGGCACTGGAACAGGCACCCCAGGGCAGTGGTCATGGCCCCAGGCTACCTGAGTCTTAAAGAGATCTATTGGTCAGTTTGGTCCTACAGCCTAAGCTGACTAAAACAAGATACGTTGCGACTATAATGAGTCTATTTATTTCAGTATGTCCTGATTTAGTTATCTTTCCATTCCATGGATTCAAACTCAGCTATAACCCAAATCTATTTTATCCACATTTCTATTATTCAGCAGTGCCACCTCTATAATACCTGGAAACGGCCAGAGAAAGAAATGGAGATCAAAACATCAACTGTCATCGTCCTCCCCTCTATTATCAAGGCTTATATTCTTGGAATCTCCATCCCTCCCACTTGAATCTTGTGTGGGGCAGCTGATGTACCTTCCTGTGAGCTCTGTCAGGTTGAGAGTTAGGGAAAGGTTCTTTACCAGAAGGTGATGCACACGGAGCAGCCTCCCCAGGGTAGCAGTCATGCCACCGAGCTTGCAGGGTTCAAGTGTGTCTGGACGATGCTCTCAAACATTGAGCTTGAATTCTGTGTGGTCCTTTGTGAAGCTAGGAGTTGGACTCACTTATCCTTCTGAGTTCCTTCCAGCTTGGGGTGTTCTGTGATTCTATGATAACTATTTGGCTTGCTCTGCAGCACAGATAATCGTGATTTATCCCTGTCATTTGACACTACTTGGACCCAAGTCAGGAGTTTGTTACTTTGCAGAGTGCTCTGTCTTGGCCCATGAGAAGGTGACAGCTACACTGACTTGTTGTTGTTGTTTGTTTTTGTTTTTTGTTTTTCTCTAGTTTTAAATTCCAGTGTGGTTATCCCTGGCTTCAAAGTTTTGGTTCGAATCTCAAGGAAAGCACAGAGAGTTTCTTCAGACAGAAATCAGTTGAAGTGTTTTAAAGTGTCCCTCACCTGCAGACCACTCTTCTAATTGTTTTGTGAGGGAGGTACTGGATAAGTGGTCTGTGGAAAGTAAAGCAGCTTGAACCTTTTCTTGTGGTCTTGCCAAGAGGGATAAGTGGCTTCCCTATTTAAACAGGTCAGCCTCTAGGAGGCTTTGGTTTCTTTTCCAATTGGTTGCTGTGTTAGGGCACTCTGGGAAGACACTCTATGATGTCTTGGAAAAGTTCAGAAAATGCATATAATGTTTCTCAGTCTTAAATTCTTTCATTATCATTGAAGGAACTTCTGGGATTTTGCTTTTTTATTAAAGAAGACTACAGGTGTGTAGGAATCAAGCTTCATAAGCTTATGAACTTGAAGCAAATGAACGCATTTCCTCCAGTTTCCTATGGCTCTAATCTCAATAGGCTTTGATAATATAAGAACAGGGAAAGGACAGCTTGTGGTGATGGACAGTTTAATCTCACCTGCCTGCTGTGAAATACACTGGCCAATCTAGAGAACTGCAAAGTATAAATTGCCTTTTTAATACTGATAAACAGTAAAGGGGTAAACAAAAACTTAAGGAAATATTACATCTTAATTGTAGTTATCTGCTGGGATCAACAAATCTGGTTCATCCCACAACTTCTGTTGTTTATTGAGTCTCTCAGCCCCACAGTAATTATTTCCTTAACCCTTAGTTGGTTTGTGCTGTAATCTATGGCGCAGCAGTAGGTGTATAATGGCTTGAGAATGAGAAATTCTGTCCGTGCTTATTATGCGACCAAAGCAGCTGACCAGCTAAGTATATGTCTGATATTTGTTCAAGAAGTTTGTAAGCAAACTCATAATCTAAATGACGTCCTAGTGTAATGTAAAGACAGGGAGGTGACAGATAATCCTCTCCCCCTCTCCATCCCGTTCCTTACAAGAGAATAAGCTGCATTCCATGCTACTTCAGACTGTTTGCACAGAAAGGAGATAATGAGGGAATAGACTGAAAATATGTAACTTTTTTTGTTGCAGAATTATAGGGCTGGCAGCAATACTTCAAAACTTCCTCACACCCAGCCTTTTCTTGTGCCCTGGGAAGAAGCAGGATCCTTTCAGAAACTCCTAGCTGAGTCCTGCCTCTCCATCATAAGGCAGAGATGGGTCTTACCAGATTTTCAGGCTGATCCAATGAAAGAGAGATGGAAAAATCCTACAACCTGTCAGTTTACAATCAGGCAGCCTCCAGGTGCCACAGCTTGGGAATACAAACAGTATGAAGAGCGCAGATTTCTTTGAGAAGATCTAACACAGGAAAAGAGAATGGAATTGAGACTAGGCAGAATATCAGAGCAATGTTTCACAGATGTGAAGACTACAGAACATGACTAGGGAAACAGCAGAAATGATCTTATGAGTGGGGCAATAACAACGAACCAGCTCATGCACAGTGCCCTGTAAAGGAGGAGGAGCTTGCTAACCTACCCAGTGAGGAAATTGTACATCAATTAGTTGATTGCAGCCTAAGGAAAGCTCCAAGTGTGCTGCCCAAAGATGGACATTTTCGCTAATTTACACCAGAGGACCAGTCCTGGTAGCACTTCAGCTCAGTCTGATTTCAGTGTGTTGCACTCTTTCTAGTGAATTAGTCCAGAGTGGGAACCTTTACTAACATAGGGTGATCAATTGCATTTGCCTGTAAAGCTTTATTTTTGATGCCTTCTTTTCCTTCTGCTTCAGGATCCTGAATCCTGAGTCATTTAAAAGAGCATGCTCAGTTACAGCACTGTAAGGGGAGTGGTGGTGGAGATGTGTGGCTGCTTACAACTGGCATGGACAGATGCCATGGCAGCTCAGCATTTTGAACAAGAGAGAGGCAGAGTTGTGCTGTCATGTCTAAGGAATACGATCCCTGTAAGAGGAATTATATCTGCTGTCCTGTAGGGCATCACGTGGATGGGTGGTGTTAGCCTCTGAACTGCTTTTCACGACACTTGAGTGGGTCAGTGGAAGTTCCCCAAGGAATTAGCTGCTGTGGTGAGATGGGAAAGGATGGCTGGCCTCGGATAGCTGGCCTTTGTGCCTCAAGCACAGCAGCTGGTGCCTTCCTTCTGCAATTGTTTTGTGGGAGTCTGGGAGGGCAGAAGGGGGCTGGTCTGGCTGTGCTTGTATGCTTGAAATGTGGAATGAACTTAAATATCCCTTTTAACTTTCTTAGAAGAAGTCCCATTTGCATGTTACACCATTATTAGCAGAGACAATGGGAGAAACACTGGTACCCTCTTAATTATGGGAATGCTAATGATATATACTTCTGCAGTCAAATAGCACTGTAATTCTATTTCCTGTCTTAATTTTGTGCTTTGCTGTTTGAAATGTTAATGAAGCCAGAACTCTCAAAGGTCATCCTCTGAATATATCGGCTTTTTTGTTGTTGTTGTTTCAGAACAATTTAAATGAGGTTTTGTTCTTAATGTTGCTAACAGTGTTAACTTTTCTGTTTAATTAATGAAAGTGTAGGAACATGTCTTGGCCCTGGTCAGCGAGCTAAATGAGAGCAGCTCTGTGTTCTCCTCCAAACCATTCCCTGGCATTTTCTGCCCTGATGTGTGTCCTGTTGCCCTGTTTCCCCCAGCAGCCCCTGCTTCCCCCAGCAGCCCCTGCTTCTTTCTCTTCACAGATTATGTGGAAGAATAGTTAAAAGAAAAAAAGAAAAAGAAAAAAACAAACAAACAAAAAAAACCCACCAGAAAAGTGCAAATTTAGCAGAACTGAGCATTGCATTTTCTATGAGGCCATTTATCATCCTCAGAAAGTTTTGGTTTCTCACAAATAATAAAGCAAAGAACTGGTAATTGCTGTTTTCGGCTAATTGGCAGAACTGTGTCACGCAAAAAGGAGAATTTTTACACTGCCTTTGCTTGATGATACTTGAAGGTTGTTTTAAACTTTCTCGTTCTACTAAATTAAGTGATTGTCCCTTGTCTGTGTTTAATGTTAACCCAACAGGTGGGGTTTTCATTTGTGTTTAATACGCTTAGATGGCAGGGAAGTGGCAAGTGTAAGGGTTGTTTCCATTAACTCAATTTGTGTGATAAAGCTCTCCAGGTTTGTAATATACACCTCCATGTTGTAAGCTAAGTACTGATTTGGCTTTGCAGTCTTTTTCACTGGAAAGCAAATAGAAGCTCTGGATTATTTGGTGCTTTACTGCATAACCCTCCGTACAGGTTTTTTTGGGTGCCTCAAATTCCTCTCCTGCAGACAAAGTTCTCAGTGGTTAGAAAATGCAGGAGCCCTTTGTCTGGCATTTTCAGTTTGAGTTGCTGACAGTTTCCAGCTCTAGGAAGCTCTCACCAGTGTTTAAGTCTCTGATACAGTGGGGTTGAAAAGAAACTGGCTGGAGGGAGGATGTGAAGCATTTTGTTTCTAATGAATTCATCAAAACTGGAACAGAAGAGGGTAGTGGAGTTTTTAGCTAGCTAATCTATCAGCCGTATCTGCATGTACCCGTAGATCTGTGTGTGAGAGGCAAGCCAAGAGCTTCTGCAATAAACTTGTTATTTTTCACATATTTAGATATCGTGATCATCCTGCATGTGGAGGGCAAACGCGTGAATGGAATTTTACCTGCTTCTAATATAATCAACAGAGTTTGCTTACTTCTCTCATACACCACGAAGGTGACTTTGGTCCACCTCTTACATTTCTCACTTTACAACTGAGATTGTCAGTGTTTTTTAGCTTCACTGCCTAGGGCTGGATAGTTCCTCAAATATTATTTTACTGCACGTGTTTCCACCTACAGCGCTGAATTTGCATGTTAGAGCACTTCAAGGGCAGCTTCCCAGCCTACAGACCCTGCTGTTCAGGTAGAGGACAGTTAATCAAGTCTCTGAATGCAGTTCAGCAAGCTTTGCACAAGTATTCCTGGTGTGTCTCAGTGTCAAAATGGGGCAATATCCACCCCGTGGTGAACAGCCCTGGATGCAGACATAACAGCTGCTTGGGGAGGAGTCTGTGGCATTTGTAGCTCATGAGGATGTGGCCACATAAACTTCTAATCTAACACAACTGCAGAGAGCATAAACCTCTTAAATGAGTTTTTCCAGGTTTGTGGACATCACTTGTCCATCAAGCACGGTAGTAGAACTGCCCCAAAACTGGGGAGGAACACCATGCTACTGGTTAATGTCTCCTGCAATGCTGCTGTTCTAGGAGGTGAGGCAGCTCAGTTATGTGGATGCTTGCTACACTGACATTGGCCAGCTTTTCTTTTTTTCTTCCACTATTATAGATCTAATCATAAAGTCCAGCTTGTACTCAAAGCACTAGCACATCCATCAAGACGCATTATGCTCTCTAGGGCTTTTTATTTTTATTTTTTTAAAATAAAGGCTGTGTATTTGGCATTATATAAGAAATCAGTTTTGAGAGAAGATTGATGTTTTCAGAAAATTCTGGTCTTTTATGATATTTACAAAGCCCACAGAAGTGCAGAGGGAGAAAAATAGGACTAACTTTTCTTGAGTACTCCAAATAGTTAAATTGAAGTAAAGCTCTTTGTTATTCCCCAGTAAAACAAAAACAAAAGTCTCTTTTGTTTTGTGAGGTAATTATGGATTTTCATGAGCACTCCCTGGTAATCAGGTTTAATGACACTAAACCCAAATCACATTATAGTCATTTTCCAAGGCTGTGTTGGAGACATGCCACATTAACCCAAAAGAACAAAGCTCACAAATGATGACAAGAAGAGTAAAAAGACAAAGGGAAGCAGCAGAGAAGCAGGATTCTTCTTACCTGCGGCTCTACCCTTTGCACAATGTGACACAGCCCTGGAGGAATAAGCACTGATAAAAATGTTGGAGAAATAATGTTGTCCTTGAATATTTTGGGAATCTAAGGGATAAGTTTGTGTAAGGATTTACTTTTAATTTTATCTGCTTTATTATCCTGTCTACTTGATTAAGCTAATAAAAAACCCATGCTGCAGGTTGCGTTGTTTTATTTTAATATGCTTTCTCTCCTTGCTTGCCAAGCCTGACCTAGCTCAGTTGTCTAGTGCCAAGGGTTATGGGTTAGACTGTTCTGTGAGCTCGTGAGCTGAAGAAAAAGGTTGGGGCTTGGTGGGTTGGAGGAACTTTCTGTAGGAAACTAATGGGGGAATCTCATGCCTGCTGTGATGTGTAAGGCTTTAGCAGATGCACATGAAATGATGAAGGTAGATGAATTCTACCACCACACTGAAAACTGAAAATAATTTTGGAAAGCCTGTCTATCCAGGCTGCGCTCCAAATAAAGAGTTGATAGAAATTTCATTGCTGAGGAAGGGATGTGGTCGAGCAGTAGGTAACTTAAAATTCATATAGGGAGCACGCTTTAACATAAATCATGTTCTGAGTTCTGGTAAGGAATGAAATGTGCACACTGGCACACTTGTATCCATATTGCTATTTTGCCACGTGCACTTATTAGTGAAAACCTCCTTGTAATTCTTACTATGTGCTGAGTGAGTAAGATAAGTCGCAATGTGAATTTTCCTGCACTATAACTTTTGCTTTCTGGCTTCCACAAAGCACTGTAAAGACTGCACCTGTAATTAGTGAGTTGTATGCATTGCTGTAAAGTGCTGACCTGCTGTAGCTATTGTCTTCTTGGCTGTACACAACTTTCAAAAATAGAGATATAGTCTAGGATGTCATTATTCTTTTCTTTGTGGTTCAGAAAAGGAATTCGTTTTCTTTGATAAAAGACCCATTGATCTTTGTGATCTATAAATCATTCTTTCAAAAGAAGTCCTTTGAAATATCAATTCAAGGTATTCTCGCAGAATATCACTTTATAGCTTTTTCTAGTGATGGAAGATAATCCTTGTGCTTATCAAAAAGGAAAATCCATATTATTTTTCATTGAATTTTGTGATTTTAGTAGAAGCCCTCTAAAGGCCCACATTACCATCTCTAGTCTTGTGTACCATATGAAGTCAAAGCCTTTGTGTCAAAACAGCATTTCCTTACCTCCAGCAGAGCCTGAGATGATTGAATTAAAAACAGGGCTGTATAAAACAGCATTCCTTGCAGCATTGCAAGGGCTTAGCACCTTTCATGAGGAACACTTGTGCAGTGTGTGATTTCTTTCTATTTTTTTTAATTTGTCTTCTAAGGAAGTGGTTTTCCATTACTGTAAACTGCTTTAGGAACCCTGGTGAAGCACTCCCTCCATCAGATGCATTTCTTACATGCCAGTTTGAAGGTGTCTTATGACCTATGGAACTACCTGATCTTGCATAAACCTGTTCTAGACACACCTGCCTCTACCAAGGCTAGATGCCAGTGCCTGCTAAGAGTGTCATATTTAGTGAAACAACAGGAGAGGAGGTGGTGGTGGGTGAGTGGAGTCCTCTTGCTCTCACACTGACTGTCAGTCCTGCAGCTATCAAGATTTTTGGAACAAGTGTGCGTTCATGTTTGTCCTTATGCAATAAAGGATAGAGACTTTGCTTCGTATTATCTGAAAACTATGGCTGCATCTTTAAGGAAAGCACAGTGTGTGATAACAATGCCTGGCACTATTGCTAGTGGAGGCTAGAGAGCAGGCCTGGGGTTGCTGCCTTTCAGTGGTGTAAGTAATGAGCAGTCCTTAAGTGAACAGTTTAAAATTCCTCAGAGGCCTTCAGAAACCTGCTGTACAAACCAAGGAATAAATGCAGTGCAGCTCTTTTACATAAATAATCCTTTCTGCTTCTAATCTTCTGATTTATTCCCACGGTGGCATATTGTTTACAGCATTTATCTCAAGGGATTGCTATTGATCTCTATTGCAGTGCTGAGGAAATGCATTTATCTGCATGAACCTGTATTGCTGGAGAGGTGCACTGTGGCTGAGTGTACAGTTTTCCTCTTTGTGGTGATCACGTCTTATCTTTATTTCTCTTTTCCCTCCTCAATTTATCTTTTGGGTGACTGGCTCAGATCAGTGGGATGCTTGGTGTGGTTCGTGAAACTGATTTAGGAAGTCAGAAGTGTTTCTAATCCTGATCTTACCTCTTCAGTCTGCGTCCTGCCCGTGGATACGATGTGATTTGGTTTGGATTTTTTTAAGTAGCTTCCTCATCTTTCTTACTCATCTTTCACATCTGTACTTCAAGCATGTCCAGTGAAACTGGGGCACTCAATAGAAGAGGGGAGAAGATGGTGGTGGGGAGATACTACTCAAACTGCATCCTTAGTAAAGCTAAATAGGGTATTCCCAAAGGGTGAGAAAAGGAACAAGATCTGAAACTAGCTGGAGGTCACCCAGAAGGGGGAGGATTTTGTAGCAAACACGTCCTTCTGCCAGTATTCTCCTCTGAGTGGAGAATGTGAGGACTGAAGGTTTGTTCAAAGAGCAGAACCTTCATCACAAGGTTGTCTCATTTAAAACTGCATAATAGAGTGAGAGGCCTCTTAGATCTGATCCTAGAATGAGGAGATTAAAGAGAAAACCACAGTTCTATTTTTGTTCATTTGTCCTTCAATATTAGAAACAGGGCAGGTGTTTAGATTTCTGTAAGTTTGTTTGTTTGTTTGTTTGTTTTCCTTGTCTTGTATTATAGGTAATGTCAAGGTAACTGACAACTACCAAAGCTCTGGTATCTTTCCCATGGGTTTTCTCACCCTTGAAAAAGGCAACTGAGCAGTTGTTGTGAGACCCAGCATCCTGAGGTGATCCTCCAGAAGATCCAGAGCAATCAGATGTGTCTTAGCCTCATTGCACGGGCTGTCCCAGCAGCTGGTTCCTGGGGCCAAAGAAGAAGAATCTCCTGGTGATTAACCTTAGGCAAAAAAATCTCCTTGGTCTACAGCAGGATGCTGTGGAAGGAGTTTGAACTCAGATGAGTTCCTTAAAATCATCCGCAGAGTTCTCCTTCACATTTCCATAAGGAGTTCAGATGCCAGTTCACTGTCTTCCTTGGGATAAGTCAACTTTGCTGTGGAAATCAGCAAGGCAGCTCATATCCTTCTTGCTAGTTGTTCTGCAGAACCAACCTGCTTGTTCCTGTCGGCTGGGTGAATGGGATTTCGGAAAGATGCTTCATGTCTTTGAAGTATTTTTCTGGTTAAAGATTGTTAATTGTAAGAGCTATTCAGTTCTTAAGGTAATTTGTGGCTTTTTTTTTTTTTTTTTTAATTTTCTTTAAATCCATTAAAGGCATGAAATGGAAAAAATTCTTTGGTTCAAGATTATACAGCGTAATCAGAACAGTATCACTCATCTTAGTCAAATCCTCTGGAGTGTTTTTTTTCCTCTCTTGTTGAAACTTAAATCCATGATATATAGGAAAGATGCAAATTCTTATTTGTACCTCCGAATGTAGTGTATTCCTAGAAGTAGGAGGTACTTGGTGTAAGTTATACAAGTTGAATACAGCCAGTACTGCTATAGGCTGCATCTGCAGGAGGCCTCGAGGTGCTTTCTGCTGGTATCAGATGGACTGGTTGCCTCTGTAATGTATGAAATCCTCATGTAAAGGGTGACTGTGCAAGAAGTGTGACTGGGATGAGAAATGTGGATTTTCTAGACACCACTAGGTGGACCACTGTTAAAATGGTTAGGGTATGGGCCATGAGTTGTACTGGAGATGCTGAAGGAGCTAGGTTTCTTTAGCCTTGAGATGGCAAGGGAGAGCTCTGTTCTGCAGCCTTTCCATTTCCTATATGGTGCCTCTGGAGAAGATGGAGCTAAGCTTCTCTCAGAGATGTGAAAAGATAAAAGGCAATGGGCAGAAGTAGCTGCAGCGGAATTTCCTTTGGGATGAAGGGGAAAGTCCTTCATAGCAAAGGATCCTCAAGCACTGGGGACAGTGCCCAAAGAAACTGAACTCTGCAGCTTTTGAGAGTTTCAGTTCTGAATGGGACAAAGCTCCACACAACCCAATCTGACTATGAGGTGGCCTGCTCAGAGCAGGAGAAAGGCCTGGATGACCTGCAGATGCCCTTTCCAATCTGTATTTTCTATGATTATTAAAGTTTTGTGGTGCCTTTTTTTTTCTTTTTCTTTTTTTCTTTTCCCCTTGCAGGCTAGCTGCATTGTTATTATCTGCTTGTAGATTGTCTTTAATGCTGGAATACTTGCTGAGAATCCTTCTGGCCATCAACCAGGCACTGATTATGACTTGATCTCTTGATTCCAGCTTCAGCTGTGACATTCCAGGCTATGAGGAATAAATTGCTCTTACTACCAGTGCTCAGGATGATAAAGAAACTGTTTTGTTTTTTTTCTTCTTCTCTGCTTTTGTCTTTAATTTGATTGCAGAAAACCTTATTTCCCATTTTCTGTTTTATTCCTGTAGATCTGTTGGTTTGGTGGAAAAGAAATCATAGGCTGCTATTTCCTTTTGCTAGCTCATCACTTCAAATTTTGTTCATTCGAGTTAGTATTATTTCAAGCACTATTCATTAATTAGGGTTTGGATTGCCAAATGTGACATTGTGCCTTGTGTAATCATGTATCAACATATCCAGGAACAACTGTGCTGTTCAGCAAACTCTAATAGCCATTTTGCATAGATAAAAATTACTATAGAAATTAAAAGCAGATTTAAGCAGTTTTATGCTAGCTGCATATATCTAGCTTTTCCAAGTGCTTCATTCAGTTATTCTAGACTCATCTGTTATTACTGAAAGACTTTTTTTTTCCCCCTTTTCTATGCTTCTCATGACGTTTTGTTGTTAAGTATCACAATTTGTTCCTCTCTCTATGTGATGAAGAGACCTCCTCCTGGTTTCCTTCTCAAAAGTTTGACTTGCTCTCCACTTGAATCATAGAAATGAATTTGATTTGCAGCCTGAAGATCCGTAATTGTTCTTTGTCTACATAGCTCACACTCTGTCAGAGGCTGCTGTTTCTTACAAATTGTTGAATGCCTGTGGTGTTTTGCCTTTTTTCTGTTTGTAATGATTGTGTAACAGCTTCCATCATTCCCTAACTGTTGTTGCTGCAGTCTGTTCTCTGTTTGCTGAGCTCAGTCTTTGCACTTCAGCAAGCCTTTGATACTTCCAGTTGTCCCATGTGAAATCTCCAACAGGCCTAATTTTACATACCAAAAATCCATTTTCCTTGGCTTCATGAGTTACCACTCATCTGACAGTCTCTTAGATGGAACCCTATTCCTTAGTCATTCAAAAGTCTGTTTTGAAGGGCAGAAATAAGTTCTATGAAATATAGTTCAGTACATTATTATTACTGGGGAGCAAAGAATCATGATCTATTTTTATGATCTGGAAGCTTTGATATTTGGTTGGACAGAGTGCCTGGAAGATACTGGGAGAAGCTAAATACCAGTAATAAACACTCTTCTTTAGTGCTTGTATAATTGTGTGTGTGTATTTGTCAGTTTGATTGTTATTACTCAGATCCCTTTGTTCTTAGGTGTCCGTGAGCAGCTACGAGAATGAACCATTTATTTGCTCTCTTGCAGGAGGAAGCGTAAGAGTACAAAGTTGCCTGGAAGAAACCTTTTCTGAAGTACTGATTTTGGTTCACACTCTGTGATGTGACAAAGCCACCTTCCTACGACTTTCCGGTGGTTAGTATGTGAACGCATCCATCATCTTTCTTGTTAATCTTGACCTGAAACAGCATAGCAATGCTTCTCCAGATTGGTAATGAGCTGACTTAAGCTTTATTTGTGGATTATAACTGAAGGTTTGAAAAATGTGAACTCTAATTATTGTAGCTGTGCAACTGAGGTAACGGGCTGCTATACAGAGGGCCTCGTAGTGGAATGGAGGATTAAGGAATAGGATGTCAGCGATCCATTGAATGACACTGTGTGGGCTTTGGAAGATCTATGTGGTTCTGTACATGGAGAGCATATGGTTGGCAACCTTCCAAGTGTAACATCTACAGGTAACAGCTCATAACATCAGCTGAGTCTGTGGTGCTGCTGTTGAATGCAGCCAAATAGGAAATGTCTCATAACTGATAATGTACACTGTACATCAGCATACTGATTACATGCATATGATACAGTCTGTAGCTTGGGATCTCTGGATTCCACGGGTTGGAGCATTGGGCACCACCACAGGATGTTTAGCCACCTTTACATACATACATTAGTATGTAATGTATGCTTGCTACTTAGCAAATATGATAAATCCAGTATTGAGTTTAATCATATGGTTTGTTGAGGGAATCGGGCTCACTGAAAGAGACGGGATAAGAAATGGCATCAAAACCCGCTGTATTCTGAAGCACTTTTGGGGTCCTACTGTTAATAGTTTCTGAAGTGCACAAGCAGCAGGTTGTTTTTATTTACTTTCAAGTCTTCTGATTATTTTCTTTCTCTAGTCACTTTTTCTTAAGGGGAAATAATTTGAGAATCAACTTTACCCATTGTATTTGTTTGTGTGTAGCTTCTTCACCTTGTTCATGTTTTTGCTTGAGAGGAATGTTGTCTTTGGACAGACGAGGAACTTAGATTTTTCTCATATGTCAGACAAAATATTGTATCCTTTACAGGATGGGGAGTGCTGCCACTTAAGATGATGGAACGACTCTGTTCCAAAACTGTTTTATATGCATTAGGATCAAGTTAAAGAAGTTTGTTTTTTTTTTTTCTGTTGCTTGGACCAAACTGTTTCAGTAGTTTTGGACCATTTACTCATCTTTGTGTATTGTCATTCTGAAGCCAGTTTTGGTACAGCAGAAATTTCTGGAGCTTTTACAGATTTTGTTTTGAGGAACACTTCCTCAGTCTGGGAAGGTATTTCTCATACAGTTCAAATTATATTCACAAATAACTTGCCTTTATGCAAGCCCCTACCAGCTCTGTGCCTCAGCACGAACCGTCGTTTTACAGAGGAATCCATTAAAATGCTTAGGCATTCACTGCTGACTTTTGTTCTGTTTAATTGAAATAATTTCATCACCTTTTAAACTAAGCTTTTATGACACATCAAAACTTTGGAACATTCTCTTTTCAATTATTTATAAGCCTTGCAAGATATTTCTTAATTTCCAGGTTAGTTGTCTCAAATCATGTTTTTATGTGACTATGTTTTCTCATAATAGCATGCTCTTCATCTTAAGAATGCTGCTTAACCTCTAGCTTTCTAGAAAATGCATCTCCTATGGGTTGTAGGAGGAATGTACAACACAAACCACTCTGTTAAAATGCACAGACCATAACACTGCTATGCTTTTGAAGCAGAAGTGCTTTCAAGTAATGCGTGTTTCTTTGTGCTGTAACCCATCCATTGATGAAAGTGATGTAATTATCTAGAGCTGCCTAAATGAAGATTGTGTTGTAGCTCAACTATATTACAATGACAGAAAATGAAGGACATGTTTTGTCTTCACTTACAGTTTTTTTTCCTCCAATTTACTGAAATCACGGAAGTATTCATGGCTGAACCTGAGCCTGGTTACCTTAACTTCATGATATATAAGCCCACTGTATGGTGGTGTGTCTATTCTGAGAGTCTGTAATTGAATAAAGCAGGAAAACAGGGTAAGAGTTTATTGACAGAACAGTGGTCCTGTGTTCGCAGACTTCAGCACCATCTTGTATTATTAACTGAAATGTTGCTTCCCCAGCATATAGCTGTTCTATGGCTGTCTTAATCATTGTGCTTTGTAACCTCTAACAGCGCCTTCAATGTACTAGTAGCAGCAGGGTCATTCTGTAAATGAATCTGATGAAATGTCTGGTTTTTTCCTTTTTTTTTTTTTCTCTTCCCCCTTGTTTGAAGAGGTAGAGAAAAGCACTTCTGCAGCATAGGTAGCATTTGCCTGGATGGAACAAACCCCAAGAAGTGTTGAGTTTTGAAATAGAGGAGTCTTTTCCTAGGTTCCTACACCTGTGTCTGGGACAATGAGGAAGAACAGTGGTGAAATTTCTCTCCCTGTCCCTGGGAGCTGCAAGGAGTCAATTTTTGGTTCAGGTTGGGAAGAGTTTTTTTTCTTTTTTTTCTTCCTCCTTTTTAAATGTAGTTCAGCCAGCCTCTTGGAAGGTGAAGATAAGATAGCACTGAGGTTGTCTGCAGACTCAAGTCAGGAGGACTTGTAGGCCTGTCTCTCCGCTCACAATGAAGTTGCAGTGCACCTCTTGGGATCCACGATGAAGGCATGTATTTGATTCCAGTCTCAGTGCTTTTCTCTTGGTTTCTGAGGCTGTGTTCTTGCTAAGGAAGATATTTTTGTAGTATTAGAATTAGCGATCAGTGTTGGAACTAATGCCTTTGCTGTGAGCTGGGCCAGAGCGCTTCAGAAATGGCACGTGGTTGTCATTAAGTGCAGTGAAAAGCAGCAGTGTCTTCTAAAAAAATTAACTTCCAGGATTTCCTGTGGAGCTGACTATTTTCTTGATCTTCATGTAAGAGCTCCGTATTAGTGTTCATAAAAAGATTTTAGTGCTAATCCTCCTGTAGGTTCCTTTGAAATACAATGTTAACTTTTTTTTTCTTTACTCCCATAAAAGTTCTTAATGTGCCTCCTACGCTTCTTTCAGTGAACACACAGTCTCTGATTTATTAATGCATAACGTGTCCTAGAAATAAGTTTAACTGATTCCCATCCATCATTCAGCACCACTTCTTCTATTATTTTGCAGAGCGGATGTCTTTGAAGCCCTATTTTGTATATGCTGGATGATAGTTCTGTCTAACTTCTTTGAAAAAGAGAGAGAACTCACCAGTTTTATTATTTATGATTGAAGGGTGCATTAGTAAGAGCAGAGCCAGAAATCTACTTTCTATAAAAATGTTGAATGCTTTTTTTTAGAAGCTGCCTTTCATTTACACTTCTTAAGTTTTAGGAAATAAATTTAATGATCAAGAAAGGACTGGCAACAGCAGTTAAAACAGTGTTTAAGGCCAGGCCTGTGTACAAAAGCAAGGTCTGTAATCATACACTGTGCTTTACAAATTAATCTAAACTGGAAATGTTATTTCTTGGAGGCCTGGAGCAAAGCTGATACTTATCCCAGGCAAGTACCTTCCGTTCTGCCATGTCGTGTCTGTCCAATGCTCCTAGCTGCCTGTCCTGAGGCACTGATCTCTGCTGAATGCAAAATACCTTGATTGTCACTTCTGCTCTGTGACATTCTTGAAGCCTACATAGAAGGATGTAGAGCTAGTATTATGCTACATCAGCTGTAACATACTACCTGTACCAAAACAATCTCGTGGTCTCTGATGTTCAAAAGCAAGCAATATCAAGGGAACAAAGACAAGCCTATTACTTGAGGACTTGTTTTATTTGTAATCTCCCCTAGCTAAATACTCCCTGACCTACATCTGGAGCTTGACTGCAATTAGGAAATGTCTGCTGTGTCGAGCAAATCAGCAGAGAAGCTCTCAAAACAAGTCAGCGGTGGGTTATACTTAAGCTAGAGATATTTAAAAGAAAAATCCAGCAGTTCACATTCAAACAAAGAAAGTGAGAGACGTGATAACTTTCTGGTGCTTAATCCTACGCCCTGGTCAAACAGGTGACTGAAAACAGTTTCCTTAAAGCAGTCCTCTGTGGGTTTGCTGATGGAGAAGCTGAGTTACCAGACTGATCCGTCATCAGCAGCATTGTGCACTGAGAGGGTTGGGATGGCCCATGCTAGAGTCAGGTACTCCCTCATCGTGAAGTAGGAGTTTGCAAAGCCTCAGGTTAGTTACAGTCTGAGTAGGATTTAATTCTGTTTTTCATGGGGATTAAATCTCAGTGAGACCCCACCAGCAGGACTCCTTTTTGCTCTCTCACAGTGAGGTGGTGCTCACAGCTCTGTACCTTTTCCCAGATCTTGTGGTGTTAATGTGGAGTTAACAAGCAGCAGCAGTTAGCTAAGAGGCAGGTAGTGTGTTGGCACTGAGAAGAACTTCAGCAAGCAGTTTGTGGCCATCCCACACAATTGACACATGGCTGCGTTATTCGGAGTTTGCTCTGTATAAACTGTTAAACAACGAGTTAGGATTGCCAGCAAGCATTGTCAGTTTGGGAGTATGAATATGTGTGCATCAGCATCTCTAAAATAAGGAAAGAAGTAGAAGCTTTGAGTCTGGGAAAGATTTACAGATAGGCAGCACCCACTTGCTTTAATCAAGACTGCAAGAGAAGAGCTGAAGGTGACCTGTAAGGGTATAAAAGAAGCTGATGTGTGTGATAGCAGAATAGGGATTAAAAGACCTGAGGAAGGGAGCTGACTATCAATGCTTGCTAGTGAGCAAGAGGAAGCTGCAGCTTTTGGATGAGTAGAGACCTCTTCACTATTCAGTAAGAACCCGTACTGATTGAATGCAGTTTCCTTGTTTCTGGCTAAGCAGAGACAGGTGGAATATTACAGTGAACTTCAGCCTTTTACTGCTTTAGTCAGTACAAAATTAGAGGGAACAGGTCAGCCTTGTGAATGCAGAGGAAATAGTTCAGAGGTGCAGCATATGAACAGCATATGAACAACAGCATCTCCTTTTTCATAAGATATATTATTCCAGTTTAGAAGCAGATCCTGGGCTTTCTGAAGCCCCAGAGGGTGTCTGTTGTGAACTCTGGAACAGGTAGATGAACGGTGGCTGAATTTAACTAATATTTAGCAGAAAGAAGCCTTCATTAACTAATGAACTGAAGAACAAAGAGAAATCGAGGTTGAATAACCCAGCTTCTCCTCTGAAAAGGAGAGCAATGACATGGAAATCAAATGACATACTCCTTATGTGGGAATAAATTTCTGGCCAATGTGCTGAACAAAGATATCAATGCTTGATTTGCTTTCCAGGTTGTACCTGTGCTGGCAAACTTCATTTTTGACAAGCTGTTGGTAGTTGCTGGTGCTAGGATTCGTGGGTGGTTTCTGCCAAAGGGTGAATCCCAGTCTTGGCATTTGAGCTCTGTGCTCTGCATGCAATGTGGTTGTCAACATTTGGGCTCGTGACCTTATTCTGACTGATACACATCCTGTCCTATGCCCTGGAAAACCCACATGTGCACAATCCATTGTCGAACACAGTTCATAGAGAGGACATACTGCTGATATAAACCTTGTTTTGAAATCTTTGGTCTTTGCCCTTTACCTATTTATTTGTAAGTTTATTTACAAGACTGTACTCTGTGTCCATTTGTGTCTTGTTGATAAGTGACAAAATCAGATCTCAATGCTCACACTTGTTTACTTCTAGAAGATGGTGTGATGTAGGTGCTAGGAGAGGTGATTCTATTGTAAAACAAAGCAAAAATATATTTCATTCAAAATTGAGCTTAGATACTTTCTTTCTGTGATTAAAACTCTTTTGCATGACATCCAAATATGCAATCAGGTAATACTGCAATGTATCCTAATCAAAGTCAGTGGTCACTTATTAGATGATCTCTTCATTTGACACAAATAGTAGGTGGCCAGATAGTAGGGGACAGACAATTGCTACAAAAAAAAGAAATAAAATACAACTGAAACCAACTCCAACCTAAAACAGCCTTTAAAAGTCAAGTCATTGGAAAGATGAATCCTGATGTACGTAGTCTGAGATAAAAGGCACCAGGCCAGAGTAGATAGAATACGCCGTGACTGATGAACTGCAGCTAGGCAGCACCAAGTGTAAACAGTCATGCAAGGGACAAGGTGGGAGAGCTGCATGCAGAGGATTGGCTAGTACTTCAGGTTGCTATGTAAACTTGAGTGGCAGAGAAGAACTAGGACAGGTTTTACTCTTACGACAGCAGTGTGAATCACACCAAAAAATCCTTCACAGCACACCTTTGTTTTTCCTGGTAAATAGTTTCAAAGGCTGAATATGAAATTTGAGTGCAATTATAATTCCATTAAAAATAAAGATGTACTGCATCTGTACTTCACTGTGTATCCAGACAATTTTAACATTTTTTCCAGATCAAAATTGCACCAAGAAAACTTCTGCTAGAAACTTGCACTTACACAGGAAAGAAACATCATTTGCTGCTAGATGCTGAGCTGACTGTACAGATGCTGCTGCTTTGCCACATGTTAAGTTCTTTTATAGTTTTGTAGTGTTTTATAGTTGTGTGTAATTTTTTTTTTTTTTGGCGGATGTACTTTTCTTTTGAAATACCATAAAAATGTATTTTCTCCATTTCCAAAGAAAGATCAAGAAGTATGTGACACACTGACGTATCAGCATTTATACAGGATAATTTTCCATGAAAAGGATGCTAGTTAAATTTGAATTAAAATGAATTTGAACTTGTGCTTCCCTTCTAGTGGGTGAAGCATGTAACAAAAGTAACAGCTTATGAAAAATGGGACACATATATGAAGGTTACTCTTTTGTGGTGAGGCACTTAGGAAACTACCCTTCAAATTCATGTTATGGAATTTCACAGTGCAGTAGCTGATAAGTTTACCTCTATTTAATTCCCCAGAGATAGAGTATAGCCTTAGAGTAGAAATGTTGAGTCACAGCCTGAACCAGTAATTGAACACCTGGTGGGAAGGCAGGGCCAACCCAGGGGAGCTCAGGTGCAAGCAATGAACCTGAGTGATTGGGAGGGCTGGAGCCAGGATCTACGCCTTCCAACATCTCATTTAAGGGTTGGTGGTGGCAGTGAGGGTATTTTACTGAAGATCTCTGCTTATCTGAGGTCTTCTGAAGGTGAGTAGCTTCTTTATTTCTGTTGCTGTTGTGTTTGAGCAGATCCTCACTTGTTGCAGCCTGGGATCTTGCTGCTCTGCTGTTACAGCTGTGCTTTCCATTGTGTTGCAGCCCTAAATTGTGCTCTTAGTCCATGGTAGTTGTATGGGCTCCTTCCAGATCTTATTTAAAAACAAATGGAAAATGTGAGAAGTGGATATGGAGTCAGTAAGCTAAGGTTATCACATCCAGCTTCCACGCTTCCTGGAGAGGTGTGCAGTACAAAGGTGTCGGCTGTTTTTCTCACTTGCTTACTTGCTCACTCTTTTATCTTTGGGAGTTATTTGGCTTGTTGTTCATCTACCAGAGGGTGATGGTAGAAGGAAATTTCAGGAGCAGTGGTTTTCTTAGATGCTTAGATCTCTTAGGTACTTGAATTTAAGAAACTCCAAGTATGCTCACCTTCTGAGGGTTTGCTATTTACTGATGTGGATACTCTTTCCCTTCTTAGTTTCCTGTCCTGAGGAACTCCCTGGTGTAGCCCCCAGCTGTTGTGCTGCTCTAGAAAATTCAGTGCACAGCTGTAGTTTGGTCACTGAATTTGGAATACACAACTTATGAAGCTTTCTTCCTGGGTCAGAGCCACATTTTTTTCAAGCATGTGCATGCATCTTCATCAGATCTGTTTTGTTTTCAGCTGATTATGATTATGTTTGTATATGAAGCCCTATTGCAGGATAAAGGAAGTAACACAAAGTGAAGTTGTATCAAAGCAAAAGAAAAAGGTTGGATTCACAGTATCAACATCATGTACTGCCTCCTTTGTGTTCCTTGATAGGCAACAGAAGTTCAGGGTTTCTGCTTTTGCTGCACTGTTTGTAACAAGGCTATGCTGCAGAAGGAGAACTGTGGCTTCTTTCTTCTGTTTTCCATTTCTTTTTCTTGGTTCTTCAAGCACAGCTGTTGAGAGGACAATACTATCTGTGCTTGATAACTTATTGCTCTGACCATGGAGTAGCTTTTGATTAGTTAGTTGTAGTGTAATGCAGGCCTTCTGCGGGTAAGAGGAGGTCTTTGTAGAGTTGAGATAAATGTTCTTAATAGGCTAATAGGCTCTTTCATTTGATCAAGCAATAATAATAAACTTGCAATTACTGTGTATTTATTTTGAGACAAGTCAATAATTTGCTTCTGAAGCGACTCAGTTATGTTTGGCCACTCGTAATGAAAAACTTCATTCTGATTAGCCTACAGTACGTGTCTTTTAATCTCTCATTGAAGACTAAACTATAATGCCTAATGTGGTTCTTCCTTGTTATGTTTTGCTAAAAAAGTACTTGTCTTTGTAGTTCTGAAATGGACTAAATTAAACTTCACAGTGCTGCTGTGAAGAGAGGAGGTAGGAAGTGCACAGGATCATTGAATCATCACTGGAAAGCAGTTTAGCTCTTCATAAACACTCCAGTAATCTCAATGTACTAACCTGTGGGCAGAACATAAAGAAAACGATATAAGATCCAATTTAACTTCAGGCTCTTTCACTTCATAAACAAGAAGAATTTGTGAATCTGCATAGATGCAATAGAACAAAACATGTAACGCAAGCCCTTTTTCATGGATTTAGTTCAATCAATTTCAGCCATGTGCCCAGTTACCTGAGGGGGATGCTCTAAGAACTACTAAAGTCACAAACATCTTAACTAATTTTGTTGATGCTGATTTAAATTCTTGTAATAAATTTCCATTAGAAGAAGGTCAGAGGGAAATAGGGAATACTGGTACTTAATGCTCAGGAGATATAAGACTAATCTGATTTTTCTGGGGAACTTGTGCCTTTTCAAATTCCGCACTTATGAGCAGTCCTATGAATGTTTTGGTCAGTTACTACCATTTAATGAAGTCTTCTGAATTCATGGCACCCTTAAGAATGCCACAGAGCATCTAATTGACGACAGGACTTGGACCAAGTGACTCAGTACCTCTGGGTGATGGACAACTGAGAAATCTACTTCATAAAGGCACTGTGACTTCAAGGCTGTACACACACACACACACACCCAACTTGGTTTTCATACCAGTGAACCATGCTTGTGACCTGCCGTTAACACTGGAAGGAGAGATTTTGGAAGCTAGGTGTAATGGAGATCTACAGCTTGATTCACTTGCCTATACATCCACAAATGACCTTATTTTAAATGACTTAAGATATCCAATCTGACCTCCAGCTGCTGTTCCGGATCTGCTATGTGGCTGTCTCTGATATTGTAGAGAATCTCAAAGGCTTGTAGCTGACCCATGCTCTGACGTGCTCCTTGAAGAGTAAGGTGGGAAAGTCTGTTTGTGCCCAATGGAAAGATGTTATCATGATTGCTCTTTTTTAAAAGCTTCACTGTGGAGGAACAGCTTTAGTTAAAAGCTCAGTCTGGTGGGGCTTGCGTTTATAAAGGTCACCTGGAAGATACCAAGTATCAGTAGCACTCAATCCCTGGCTAGACTAGGTGTTCTTCAGTGCTGAGCTAGGATGTTCTGGGTCCTTCATTTATCTTTTCCTATTTATTTATTTATTTATTTATTTTTAATGCCATTTGTGCTCTCTAGATAACCTGAGACCTATCCAAATATAAAAGTTGAAGATGACTGCAGTCATTCACCCTTCTGATCATCCTGGACATCAGATTCGTGTGAAAATGAAATTGCCTTGCCATGCTCACTTCTGAATAGAAATATTTCACATGCCTCTCACGTCCACACATGGGCTTTGGGTCAGATACTTTGCCACTCAAGATTTTATTCTGTAGCTGTGACAGAGTATGTCATGTTTTTCATTGATTTATCAGTGTTCAGTGTTTGAAACTGTAAGGAAGAGCAACTCTCACAATACGAATGAAAAACCTGAGACTGTGGGCTCCTCAGCACATGAACTGTGGAATTGTGTGTGGCAACTAGCTAGCTAGAGGTGAGATAACTTGGTCTTCTTAATTTAAAAATATAATGTAAGATATTAAGTTGAAGGAAACATTGCATGGTTGTACGTGACAGTAGAATAGGAGACTTGTACTCAGTGTTGTTACAGTAAGTCTCCACAAGAAAATTTTAGTGGCTCGTTAAAGACTGCCTTATTAAGAGCACAGTGAACAATGGATACTTAAGATTACTTTTTGAGTTACAGAAATAATTTACTTACAATGAAAACTTTTTTTATTTTTTGACCGTCTGAAGCCATACATCTTAAACTGTGTTTTTACTTGCTCTGTTATTACTAGAAATGCAGTGTAGTAAAACATCAAGTACTCTTAAAAAAAAACAATCCCACAAACATTATTGAAGCCTTATATGGGCACTTGTAGTAAAGATGTTTCAACATCCAGTTTATAGGCACTTAAAATGTCATTGTCCTATAAGGTCAATTGCTCTTGCTACTTCACTAATGGCAGTTGCGTTGCCTGCCCTGTATTGCATTAAATCTTTGTGTACTCATTTGGAGTTGTGTGCTTCTTCCATTTTAAATACTCTTACATATGTTATAGGAACTAGAACTTTTTAAGTAGGCATTTTAAAATCTGATGTAACTTTTAAATCATATTTGCATTCCCTTTGTTTATTTCCAGAGCTGTTGGAGACGCATAAATGGAAATGCTTTTGTAATATAATTGATGTCTGCCTATAATGTGGATCTTGTCGTACTCAACTTTTACCTCTGTTCTTTTACTTGTATTGTTCTGCTCTTCTAGCAGAGTTGAAGAGGATAGTGTCCACTCTTGATAGCTCAGGTACAAAAAAGGATCTATGGAGAGTCCTAAATGAAATCATTGATCTGCTCTAAAACTACTGCGAGGACTGTTATGCTTTCAGCAGAGATTTGTAGGGGAGGGGGGAAGAGATCAGAATGAAAAACTGAAGTGATGAGTCATTATGACATACTTGCCTACAAGCATCAATAAATAGACTTCAGGGGCATTTGCTGATATGTACTCGCCCCAGGTATGAGTACAGAGGTATGCTGTCTGCCAGTGCCCATTGGGCAGTTCAACATGCAGCTACAGCTTAACAGAATGCACAAAATGTAATTTGTGTAGGTATAAATATATGTACTGAGAATATAATTCCTTAGGAGCAAGCAAACTGTTTGACTCAAATTGTTTCTTAATTGAAACACAAAACAGCTCCTCTTTAATCTTCAGACTACTTGAAATCATGTCTAGTAGGGAATATATGAACGTCAATATATGAACTGCATCTTTGAGGAATGATGTCTCTACTTTTTTTTTCCCAGTAACAGATGCTGTTTGGATTAACAAATAGGGATTCTTTTCACAGCAGCAATATCTGATGAGGCTATCAAATTCTGTGAAATTAAACAGAACATGACAGTGACATCAATCAGATGTTATTGCTGCACGTACAAATTCATTTGCTAGCCCAAGTGGTAGTTCATTTTTGCACAGCTGGGAAATTCCTTTCAAGATTTGCTAGTAGTTTAGTAGTGTTTGAGTGAATTTGTGTACATAAATGATGTATATGGGTGGCAGTACAAAGCCATACAAATCTGGAACTGTTTGCTCCTGATCTGAGGCTTTCCATTATCAGAGCCTTATCTTTTTGGCCCATGTTAGGTATGGGGTGCATAATATCAAGTTGAGGCTTGCCTTGGTAGATTTGCAGATGTTTCACCGATGTGTTTAAATTAAATGTAGGTCTGCAGTATCAAATTTCAGTCTTGATTAAACCTACATCAGATTACAGTCTGGAGCTGCAGTTTTCACTTTCATTTTATAATGGAGTAGGTATCAGGTTTAAAACATTAACTTACATCCCTAATGTTTAGGGGATGTTCAACACTAGACTTTTGTTGTAACCTTGCCTTTATAGTTTTAAATGATAACTGCGCTAGTGGCTATTTTAAGCACTCAAGTGCTCTATACGTGTATAATACCTGGGCTTAACAGTTGTCTTTGTTCAGAGCTGTATCAGACATAACAACAGCTCCTGCGAGTCAAAAGCTTTTGCCTTGTGAATACCCTCCATGCCTCTCTTAGTTGACCTTCTCTAAGCAAAGAGGTTCCCAGCAGGACTCAAATATCCTGCATGCGTTTCTCATTTTGTAGTGGAGCATTGCAACTGCAAGGTCCTCTCAGGCTTAGAGCTTTGAAGAGCTCCACTCCCTTATGGCTGCTTTTAGATGAAAAAATAAAATGTGATCGGAACAACAACAAAAAGCCAGCAGACTCTCTGTCTTTGCATTAGCGCTCAATGTATTGCATTCATTCTCTGGGCTGTTCCACTAATTTTACAGTGTTTTCCAATATTTAGTAGGTCTCAATCAAGATAATCTTGGTCTTGGCTGTTCTGGATTTAGAACAGTCTAGAAATTAAATCATGTCCTGATCCTCCCTTAGTGGCAAATGAGGGAAGGGCACTCATCTGTGTGAGTATGGCCAAACGGTGGCCCTGATGTTAATCCATGGAGGGAACATCCATCCATGCTGTTTACTGGGCCATGACAAATCAGTTTACTATGACCACATCTTGGGGGGAGGGGGGGGAGAAGAAATATGACCATTGCTGCATTTTCTATTATTATTTTTTTTTTTTCTGAAAGCACCCTGTTAAGTAAAAGCACAAATTCTGTTCGTTTATGGAATCAGGGGCATCTCCATGTGTTTTTGTACTTGTTAATGAAGTGGAACAGCTGTTTGGATATTCAGAAACTGTGGTTGAAAGAAACTCTAAGAAACGTGTGTGTGTATTTAGATGGAATTGACAGGTTAGTACAAAAGACTCTGTAAGAAAAATGCTATTCCGATTCCTTTACACCTCCATTCAGTGGTACTGGCTTTGAAAGGTATGATCCACCCCTGCTTTGTTCACATATGCACACTATTTCTATTTTCAAGTGTGCTGTGAGTAAAAGCAATCGCTGGGTAGGATTCATCTTCTTAGAACTCAGTTTCCTTTATAGTCAATAGAGATCAAATCAGGACAGTCAATAGATTCTAGAGTGCAATTCCTGCTATCTTAAAGCAACGCTTAAATAGGCCAGATTAACTGTGCCTGAAGTTTATTTCTTTCCACTGATTATTGATGGCGAGTAGGTGGTTATGTTACAGTCATCAGCTGTGAAGCTCGGTGATGTGCTTCCCACCTGCAGTGTCAGTGCAGAGAGGTTCCTGCAGCAAGGTCCCTCCTGTCTACTGGCCTCCAGCTCTGCACTTCTGGGGTTCTGCTTTCTTGCACACCAGTATATTTTTTTCCTTGACACTGAAGTTCATAGATATGAAAATGTAGTCTCCAGATGTTTTAGAATGTGATTCTTGTGCTGACAGGCAGAATTAAAACACTTGAATTGACATAAGGAATAGGAGAAGAGTGGAGGTGCTGTAGGAGACTTCTGTTAAATGCGTCTTTGCTATTACAACTACAACAAGTTAGCCATGTTTTAAGTAGGGTTGGACTATGCAATCTCCAAAGGTCTCTTCTAGTCTGGTTAATTCTATTACTCTTCAGCCAAGCAGTCATGATTACTAGTGGCAGGTTTGAAGTTGGGTGATTTGTCATTAAACAACTCTCCAGGTCATAAAATAACAGCCAGTATTGGGCCTGTACCTTGTTACCTGACCTACTGCTGGGGCTGGATGAGGAGAGCTGCTTGGCTTTTGTCCATGAAGTGAGGTAGGATCTTCTGTAGATACTCAGTCAAGTATTGATTGGCTTTTTTTCTTCTCCTTTCCTCCTCTACAAAGAATAAATATATACAATAAAGTGAAAGAACATATTTTTCTGTTCTGCTAAGGAAATTTTATAAGACTTGGCATGAGTATCCTGGGAGTCTGAGCTAAAGATGGTGAACATATGGGAAAGCCCAGGAGGAAGCACGGAGTTTTAGCTTTCAAACCTTACTCTTGGATTGCTACAGTAATGTAATGAAAGGACATTAAATGAGCTGAGGTTATTAAACCCTAAAGGTTACAGAGTCCTACTGGGGACCACATTCAAAATGTAATTAAACCAAGTCCAGATATTTTAATTTCTAGCTGGAGATTTACACAACATAAGCTGTTTTTTTTTTCCCCAGTTCTGAACTTTATTGAAAATAGGCTTGTTAATTTCTTTTTAGTAGTAACTGAACAGACATTGTTTAGGCCCACTTGGCTCTAGTAAAACAGTAAGTACCAGTATCAAAGAGTCATGGTTCAAATCAGATCACATATCTGGGAAGACAGATGCTTGCACTCTGCTATTAAAATCTCACTCCCCCAAAACTGAGATCTGCAAACGATTATCCATTCTGATCCTCCAAGTCTCTGCCTGCCTGTTGTTCCAGATGGTCCATTGCTGGTATAATGCTCTCTGTTACAGTGCAAGAGAGAACAATGTTCCTAGAACTGTTAATTCTGCTTATTAGAAATATGGGATTAAACTTATTAATGAGATTGAATCCAATTTTAGATGGAAACATTGTAACATGAGCTTAAATGATTTTAATTCTTCAAGAACACTTTTTTTTTTTTGCAAGAAAAAAAACCACAGAAGCTCACCAAACATGAACACCACTGAAAAAATCCCTAGAGCAAACCAAAATCCAAAACCAAGGATGTATCTTTATGGATTTGACTTGACTTCCTAGCATTGGGCTGGCTCGGCTTTTGAGTAAACCCTTCTCTCCTTCTGTCTGGCTCATCTCTGAAGGAGTCAGATTGGCTCTGCCATCTTTTTTCCCCACGGAAAGCTGGCGTGAGGGTTCAGGTACCTTGTGCTGCAGTTTGCAGATCTGTGTGGGAAAGCTGACTGTTGAGAAAGAAAAAGAAGACATCACTCCCTCTACTCCACACCAGTTTATTTCTTGGTCTAATTCTGTGACTCTTTTTTTTTGACATTGTGACTCCCAGGAAGTTTCTGTGTGAAACATGTCTCAAGTGTGTCCTGTGGCTGCCTCTGAGCTGGGTGTTCTTCCTCCTGGTGGGTGATCCCCATTTACTGAGAGTACTGGAAAATAATTTGAGAGGGCAAAAAGCTAGCTGCCTGCCTTGGTGGCTTCTGCACGCTGGTTGGGGTTTGAGTGACCTGGGATGATCAGATGCTGTGGCAGGGTACATCTGGGGGTTGTAGAAAGGTGTGGATTAAAATTCCCAAGGCCAGGGGAGATTCAATCCTATAACTTGCACCTTGACTGTTGGAGGCTATGGACTAGCACCACAAAAATGCTTAAGTTTTAATTTCAGGAAAAAATAACTGCAGCTAGCCAAATCATCTTATTAGAACTTACTATTTAAAATTTTGTCTGCTACATCAGTGAAAACATGAGTTAGGAGCAATTGTAGGGCAAGGAAAGGTAAGGAGAACATGGTTTTTAAGACTCTTAATATTCAGTCACTGGATAGACAGAATCCAGTGAGAATGGTTTGTATGCAGGTGGAGGAGAATGTGAACCTTTGACCTTGCTCTCCTTTTTGTTTTCTTTCCCTAGTCTGATAGGGCTGCATAGGGCTGGGCTTCTTAGAAGAGTAACTATTAAGGACAGCAATATTGAAAAGGTCAATTTAGGATACCTTCCTCTTGATTGGTAAACAGGCAAAAAAATAAAGTGTGAGGTTTTGCACTTGAATCTTGACAAGCAGGAGGCATGTGGTAATGTGTGAGAAGAGTCTCAATGCACAGAGAAGCCTGGAGAGAACGGCTCTGCAGCAGATCTGGATGTGGGAGTCATCCAACGCTCCCACGTTCATTAATGAGGTGAGGAAAGAAATAGAATTGCATCTTCTCCAAGCTTGTTATCCACAGAAGATTTATCTGGAAAAGCTTCTATGTTGATTTAATGGAGATGTGCACACCATAAAGTGTTTGTGTAGTTCTGGGCTATTTGGATGCATGTCCCAAAAGCAGAGCAGGGCAAGTGATTATAGGCTTCTCCCCTGCTGATTGATTTATTTGCTTACCTTATTTTCCACTGAGCAAAGGTGTCCTGTGTCTGAGCCAGTTATTCCCCTGTCCTTCTGGGGTACAGTGCCCATCCCTGCCTGTTCCCTGCATGAGTGTTTCCTGAGGGAAAGCTGAATGAGGAACGAGGACTGAAGAACCTGTTTCCCCCAGGAGAGCAGCTCAGGGATTTGTCTTGGAACAGACCAGTGACTGAATTTATTCTTTATCCAAAATGTTTCATTAATGCTGGCAGCTTGCCCATGCATTTAAATAAAAAAAAAAAGGCTGGGGGGAAGGATGAGGGTGGGGAGGTGGATGGAAAAGACGATGCAGCAGCCTGTACAACCCATGCAAAAGGGACGAAGTGAATGTGTTGTAGGCAGGGCAAGCTATTCTGGGTGAGGTTGAAATGGAGAGGGGAGCAGGTTGCAGGCATGAGCTCAAGAAGGTCAGCTTTGAAAGGCACTCCAATGGATTTTCTCTGTCTTAGGGAGAGGCAGCTGCTGGTTATGCCTCTGTTGAAGTTGGATTTTGTGCTACTGCAAGCTGCAGTAAAAAAGATGCAACATCCTCTTCAAAATGTCAGCTGAGCACAGAACTGGGTTTGCAGGGAGTGCAGGAGTAGATCAATCTATTGGCTTATGAGCTGAAATGAGCAGGAGCTGTGTCACAGGGAACAGTTGGTGCCCCGTGGCAGCTGATGGCTCTGTTCTATGTGATCATAGCTCTCTGCTGCATGGTGGGTATTACTGGCAACACAGGTAGAAGGAAAGCAGGGCGCTGAGTCATTTGCTTCTTTATTAATGCAAGCTTGATATTGTGCTATGCACTTCTTCACTCTTTCACTCGTGTGTGCTTCATAAGTTGCTATTATGGCAGGGGAATAAGGAGTCTCTGTCCCCTGTGAGTTGTTGCTAGAGGCCAGCTAAAGATGCTTTGCTGTTCTGGGCTGTGAGAAGCATGGCCTTTGTACACAAAGATGCTGTCTTGTGATCCTCTGAAAGGGGAGGGAGAATGCAGGCTGCTGTCATTTAGGGCAAGGAAGGGAAATTGTAGAAGAGAGCTTTCCTTTATAAAAGATGTTAAGAAGCTGCTAGTGTGGGAGCTGCATGGCAATAACAGTTTAGGATGCTGTAATGTCCAGAACTGAGCAGTTAAATGCAGAAAGTCCAGAAGCAGACAAATGTGAAACAGACCCAAACAGTCACATGCATGGAAATAAACAACTAACATTCCTGTAGCTTTAGCTTCAATCAGTAGTGTAAGCAATAAAAAAAGAAAAAAATAAAAACACAAACCAAAACCCAAACATTCCTTGTCTCACCTAAAATCTTCCAATGCAAACAACCCCTTCAGGTCTCAGGTGTTTCTGAAAATTAGCGGAGCGATAAATATTCTTATACAGCATTCTGAACAGTGTCATTGTTTTTCCCCCCCTTTTTTTTTTAATCAAATTTCACTTGGATTTCTTTTCAATTTATGCTTAACTTGAAATTTCTTGTTTTACGATTCTTGTTCAAGGGATTATTATGATATTCCTACAATGGTTTTGCCTTTGCTATACTGCTGTGATGCCAGATCAATGTGGTTTTGATTGGAGGAGAGCCGGTGCTGGACTTAGAGAGCATTCAAGACTGTGCATATTTAAAGAAGCCTCCTGTTTGGTAACGTTGTTTGAATAATGGAGAGAAGGTACCACTATGTTTTCTGACAATTGATAGGGACAATGCTGGATAAAATGGAAATATTGTTCAGTCTTATTGCTTCCTGCTCTTGTATTTAAATCCAAGTGAAAGCTCCAGGACTGGAACAGATTCCGTAAAGTAAAAAGGTTTCCTTGTATTAGAATTTATTTCCTCATTTTGGCTGAACTAAACTGTACTACAGTTGATGTCACTTTAAAACTTAGCACTTAGGTGTTTCAAAATCTTTGATAGCCCAGTTATAATTAATGCAATGTGCCTAAATCACACAAAAACCCTCATCTCTTCTATTTGAGTATCTGTTATATAAATGTATTTAACTTTATTCAAGTTTCTTCATAAATTTTTAGGTTACCTTAGTCTTCTGCTTTATAATAACTGTATCTCCTGAGATAATTGTGCCCTTTATTTTCCTGCTGCTTGTTTCTTTTAGGCTTGCCATCTGTGGGACTGGCAGTCCTTCATGACACCAAGCATTCCACTGAAACTTGAACTGATCTTTTCTTTCCTTTATCCTTATCTAAACTAGTTGGTTCAGGGTGCGTGGCACACAGCATGCTTGGCTGAGAATTTCCAGGCAGGTTGTGAGGATCCTTATTAGGAAAATCCATTCCCTTAAGGGAGAGCTGCCTCCAGACCCTGGGAGTCCTGGAACAACTGCAGCTGTGCCTTGCAGTAATCTGGGAAGCAAGAGAAAGATGAGGCTAATTGGGGAAATAAGCCTAAATGATACAATGTTTGTAATAGACAGCATTTCTGCTGTCTTTCCATGTATTGAAAATCTGTGTTATTTGATGGTGCCTCTCCTTTTCCCACCAAATGTTTTGCTGCTTGCTCTGAAGCTCTAGCAGAGTCCTGCTGCGGTACCTGACTTTTAATCTGAGGGTCAACAGGCTGGGCTCATTCAACAGCGAGCTCTGTGGTCACCAAAGTGTCACTGATGCTACGTCCCAAGATACATCCCAGTAAGGTTTTCCAGAAGTGAAAAGATGACAGTTCTGACAAAGGCCAATGAAGTGGGAATTATCAAAGCAACATAAAAGGGGAGCGTGTTCACTGAAGAAAATAGAAATTTCCTTCTGGGACCCGGGGAGAGGACAGAAATGAAATGAAGCTTTCTTGTAAATGTTGTAGAGAAACTCTTTGCAGGCTTGACTGAAAGATGTTTTCCTAACAGCGTAATCAGTCTGCGATACTTTTTGATTCTGCATTACTTTTGAGAGATTGTTTTTCTGGGCAATCAGACCTTTGGAACCTGCATTAACAGAACAGAAAAAGTTCTCCTATTGTCCTCTGGATGCAGAAACATGACATCACCTAGAAAAAGCAACACAGAAATCAGAAACTGAATGTGAATTGGTTGAAGAGGATTGTTGTACGCTCCTTAGCCCAGAATTGCATGATGCCTCCTTAGAGGGGAGACTCTGAAGAGGCATTGAAAATGGAGTACTTGATATGCTTCATGTAAAAGCCAGTGTCTTAGTGGAAACTGTGCATGGTGTTTTAATATTTATGGTTTTGCTGGGGGGGGAAATCCAGGTTGCTATTTCTAAATGAGTTCTAACAGTGACCCACACAGTCCACCCTGTTTTACACATGCACACAGGGGATCTCTTACAATAAAGAGTGCTAAGTTTGCATGCTTAAATTTAAAATCCTGCTTAAATAGAGTTTAACTAAGACCTTAACTCTCTTGGCATTAGACGTAATAATTATTAGGCAAAGCAAGTACTGTCTTTTATTAAACTCATGGGTAGAGCTGGAAGAAAAACAGACAAGCTCCTGGGTAAAAGGATTTGTCTGAATTTTTTTCCCCACCTCTCCTAGTCTGTGAGGAGTGGGGGGAATGAAGTATTTTTTTCTTCCATTTAAATCTTTTCTTGTGCATGTCCTTGATTCACCACGACTCTGTTACATACTACATTGTGAACTATTGCTTGTATTGCGGTGGTGTGATTAAAAATGAGAGGTCCTACTGGGGGAAGCTACAGACTGACTTGGGCCAGACTCTATGGTGAAGTGCAGTAAGCAGTGAAGCAGCAGCATTAGGAAGAAACCATAGAAAAAGCATGTTTACTGAGGTCAGTTTTCCATACGGTTTTTGTTTTGAAGATCAGGTAGGTAATGCAGTAAGCCTCAGAAGCTATCAGCAGCTTCTCCTTGCTGACAACTAAGGGATTGGGGATCAAATAAGTGATTTTTGAAGGAACTAACGAAACTTGTGAGGTTATGTGTTATTGCCCAGTAGATGGGGGCTCCCAGTCACTAAGCTGGCCTCCCTGTTCTTTCATCTTTCGGAGGTCTGTGGCAGATGTAGGAAAACACTTGGAATTCTGACCTGGGACCTAGGTTGGGCTCTTTAAAGAGGCAGAGAACACTTAGAAAAATTGGTCTGAACTGGGATTTTGAGCAGTTAGATGATCTGCGAAGTTCAGCTTTGGTATCTTGCCAGATAAAGTTTTGTACTAATACCTGAACCTCTCTCTCTTACTTGGAGAAGTAGGACTAAAATCTGCTTGGATTTGTCCAGTTTAGCAGAACTTTAACTGGCACAAAGCACATATAAACTGTCTGCACCATTCTCATTATTCCTGACTCATGCCGGATGCAGACAGCAGCTATATTTACAGCATCCGGTTCTCCAGCCATCTCTGGTCTAGCAGGGCAGTATCTGCTTGAGACTGAGAATGGTGCACGTCTTCCTGGCCAGTGGCCAGGGAGAAGTCTTAGCATGCAGGTTTGGATGTGAAAATAAGTCTCGTCTGCAAGAATAATTCACCTGCATTGTTCTGAGACCTCATTTCTTGTAATGAAGTGAAAACGCTGCTAATGAATTTCAATTCACATGCATCCGATCTGCTTGAATTTGGTCAAATGTGGACAGGTCTAGTATGAGACTCAGAGGTGATTTAGTTTCTCAGTAGCAGGAGTTATGTTCTCTCTACTGCCCTGTATTACCCAGCATCTGAACTAAGCGTGGTAGAGCCTGTTGCAAAGGTGGAATGCGCTTAGCTTAAAAACTAGGTCAGGGTCTGAGTAGGCAGTGATTTATATCAGGGTTCAAACCATGTGTAACCCACTTCTGTGAAATATTTATATTCTCAAGAAGGATTTTATCATGGGAGGATTTCCCAGCAGGTTAGGCACATACCAATGTAGCCTTCATTTTTCATGCTGTGATTTAACTGGGTCTACTCAAGAAATGAGTAATTGCAACACCACTGTGATTTTTTGCTTTCTCTTAGAACTACAAGTTTACCTGTTGCTACGAAGTTCTAATATGAATCTGGTGAACCAGGAACAAAGTGCTTGAGACTGAGAATGGTACGGCTGTGTTAGCTGTACCTGTGAATGATCTGAACCAGATCTGCTGGCTAGTTAACTTTTCCCATTTGTGGTAATAAAACAACAACAACAAAAAATCCAAACAACAAACAAACCACCACAGCAGAAAATAAGTATGTAGTTCTTGCAGTGTTTGTGACTCTAACACTTGCTTGTAAGAATATTTCCAATGGCATCCATAACAGCAACTGGGAATCATTGTATGTTTTCATCTGAGATGTGTATTGAAAAAAAACTTTCAGAAGAGTATTTTGACCATGTGATCATTTTCTATCACTTCTATTTTTTGGGGGAGTACTTTCTGCTGATTATGATCATTCATGCACTCATAAGAAAGCAAAAGAATGAAAACTGAGATACAGGGAAGATCCAAGTACTCTACCTGGTACTAGTATTGCATCACCATGTGAATTGTCATCCTGACCAGCCACGGGAAATGTTGTAGTTTTGTTTTGTCTTCTCAAGCTTATCTATTTTATGCAAGCAACTCAGAAATGCAAGGCTGAGCTATGCCTCTTGATGAGTCTACTGCATGCAGCTGTTTAAATTGCAGTGCCTATCCCCCTTCATAGCATAATGAGTCATTTTTCATCTTCAGAGTACTTTTAGACTGTCCACTCGTAGTCCACCTAACATTTGAGAGACAGTGGTTGAGAAAGGGAGGTTAAGGGGCTTGCTTCAGGCCGCAGAAACAGTTGTTGTCTGGGCTAAAATCCGGTTTCTGTACATCTGATTCCCGTTCCGGAATTATGAGCTTCCATTTAAAAGCCAACTAAAGCTTTTATCTACTTATTTCTTTATTTTTTTTTTTAAGGGTGAAAGCTATATTTTGTTGCTCCACTGCAGCAACACTACAGCAAGTCTCAATGTGTGGCTGTAAGAAGGTATTTGTTACAGGCGACAGCTTAGTGTTTCTCATAATGACAGCTCCACACAAATAACACAACACAGCAGTTCTGTGTTAGGGTTGTCTGATGGCAACAAAATTCTCAGATCAAAGGTATGGAGGTAATTAGGAATCTTGCTAATGGTTCTGTGCGTTTTTGTTTTTTCCTTCTCAATGAAATGAGATTCACACAGATTAATTACTACCTGCTATAAATAAACCCTGAGAATGGCAATCTGCATCGCAGAGGCAGAGGGTAGCTGTCATTTAATATATCACAGCTTTCCATGCACCTGTTCACCCGGCGCTGTTGCCATGGCAACTACACTTTATAAGGGAAGCTCTGCATAATTAGCATGGATCGAGGTTTATATCAATCAGAATAATTTGGAAGAAGAGTATGGAGAGCCCAAAGGAGAAGGCAAAACTACTTGTCTCAGTAGGGAAGGTATCAGACCTCTGCTGCGTGGTACATAGCAAGGCAGTTACCAGAAGAATTCAGCTGAATTACAAATCTAAGGAAGCCAAATTATACAAAACAAAGAACTTTTTTTGTGTCTGTGTTATGAAACCATGTTAGAGTGAGCTTTGAGAAGTGAACAAAGTCAGAAAACCAAGCCAAAGCAAAAACCAGACTTGCATAATTAACTTGGAGGCTTTGTTGCAACCCAGCACATTTCAGTGCACAAGTGTTGTCAGCCTGGGAGCCAGGCAGTGATGGCCAGCAGTGCTGGTATGTCCAGCTATGCCTTTTATCTTAGTGATCTTTGCTTCTTGTCAAAACCCGCCAGACACACTTCAAACTGACAGATGCAGATGTGTGACCCATGTTGCCTCACAATGCACCACATTAAGGGTAGAATAACAGTTTTAACTTCAGTTTTATTTTTTTCTTGACTGCTGACACCATAGATGTTACTTTAAAGAACTGGGCTTAATGGTTTTATAAAATGCCTAAAAGAAGAATAGATAGCTGTTTTTTGGGGGGAGTTTTTCGGGGTGGTGGTGTTTTATTAAGAAAATAACAAAAACTGGGAGAGATGTGTGTCTGGGTGCATGAGTGCGCACTGAATGATTGTGAGTGAGTTTTCTAACGCTGTCTTGGTTTCAAGTCTCATCTGGAAGTGACTCAGTTTTAGTGGAGCTGTATCAATCTATGTAGCTGTATGTGAAGTGGTGACTTTTAATTCACTGGGGATCCAATTTGAATGCATGTGTTGATAGTGTAGAATCGTATTTCTGTTGTAATAAAACTTTGTAATGTGAGTCATCAAAGCATCTCAAAAGAAAAAGGGAATGAGAACTTGAAAATCCGTGCTCTTCAGCATTAGCAGTGCTAGAAAATAATTTCAAATACAGTGGGTGTTAGAGGTCATACAATGGCAATGTGACTGTAGTATGTGTATTGTCTTGGCTTTTGAAGATGCAGTTACTAAAATCAGTCTAGAGTTGCAGAATTTGTAGATATTACGTGATAAACTAGTTAGAATTCTTGGGTGACACTGGTTTGTGTTACGTCATTACAATATCCGAAGATCATATTGAACTGGCCAGATGTAAGGAAAAAATTGAATTAAAATCACAAATAGGCTTAGTTCACTTGCATAGTATTTTAGTCCATCCTTACTTATCTCTAGGATTTTATTCAGCGTGCTGCATTAGATGATAGGCTATAAGAAACTCCTTTGCTACACCTGAGTAAAAAGTCTAGGAGAAAAGGTGTTGTTCTGTCTCTGCTGCTCCTGGGTTGGGTAGTAGGTGGAGAGGCTCTATGTGTTTTTGTTTTTTTTTTCCTATAGGGATGATAGTGGGAGGATTCTTGACAAACAAAAGTGTAGCATTGCGTGCCTCTGTAACAGGATATGGAAAAGATGCTCCTCTTAGGTTCTCTGGAGGGCAGGGATTTGAGACTGATGTCTTGAGGACTCTTTCCTGCGTGGCATCACAGCTTCAACAGGCAGGGCCTTGAGTACTCTCCACTTATGCAGATAGCTGCAATACTCACTGGGAGGAATCAGTCTTGAATCCCCCTAAAGATATTCAAGAGAGACACCAGAAAAGAGAGCTGGGGGTGCAGCCATAGCTGCGCTCATTCTAGCCTGGCTTTGTACCAGTAACAGTGTGGCCTTCCTGGGCAGGCTTAGAAAAAGAATTTGAGATGTGACAATTTCCAGTCAAATAAGAAAGTGAATAAGGAGCTTATTTTTTTCCAGGAAAGGGTTGCAATTGAGTAAAGTTTTCTGACTTGAAACTTTCCAGGGAGATAGCTACAATCCACAGAAAAATCTTGCTTTTAGGAGCAAATCTAGCTTCAAGTCTCTATTCTGAGTTAAGGGTTTTAGCTCTGAGAGCAATGATGCAATCACGTACTTTCATAAATTCAATTCATTAAAAAAATATTTTCTGTGGCCCCAAAAGTACCAGATCTCATAAACTCATAAGCACTTGAAATTTTTAGAAAGTGAGTTTTTTCTTGTTTTTCAGTAGGAAAACACTGCCTCAAGACAAGGAACGTTTGGTGCAATTTAGTCAGTTTTGGAGACGTGTTCTCGTTGGAGTTATTCCTCATTTCTTTTTTGTATAGCAGAACACTAGGTCCCTAGGTCCAGTGGTTCAAATCTTTTTATACTTGTAGAGTAATCATGTTGAAGAAGAGGAAAAAAAGTTGGCCAGAAAAGCTTAAGTAGTATGGGGTCCTAAGTTTTGGAAGGTAATCTTTGTACTCAATATAGATTGAAGCATGGCATAGACAAGTGGTTAGAAGAATTTCCTAACACATGTCAAATTATTCTATGATGTACTAAAATAGCAGACTGGACTTTTCTCAGTTGTCTGCTTCTTTCTTTCTTTTTTTTTTTTTTTTTTTCCAGTGCTCATTTTTTTTTAATTATAAAATGCTATCTATTTTGATACCTACTAAAAAAAAAATATGAAAAATGCATTTAAAATCTTCCTTAAATATATAACTATCCATTTATCCATGCATCATAGATCTATCTGAAGTAAGATGATGAGTAAAATGTCTCCTCATGCAAAGCTTTAAACAACTAGATTGAAGCAAAGATTACTTTTAAACTTTTTTGTGTGTGTTTATTAAAGGGACTAGATTGTGACAGAAAAAAAAAATATCCCCAGATCTGAATTTATTAATAAGGAAAAAGCCCACTGTCTTGTATCCCTGATGGTGTGGCCATGGAAGTTGACTTTAGTGACAATTACTGATTGTCCTTCATGGGGATGAAATAAAAGTTTACTTCCCTTCTCCCCTGCCCCATCCTTCCTCAGCTTAGGGGTATTGGAATGGACTGCTGTCATACAAAAACTTGAGTGAAACCACTGAATCATTCCATATGTGCCTTCAAAAACCTTATTAACCATGACAGGCTTTGATCGCTTATCTATACAAGAAACTGAGATGAAATGGAAGTCTGGTATGTGTGTTATCAGTTCCCAAAGCCAGCCAATACACTTGGCATAAAAATACATTCATGTTCTAGGCTTTCAATGCATCCTGCTGAAAAAGAAGAGACTATACATTCCACCTTTGAGCTTACAGCTGATTTATGTAAGGTAGCAAAATGGGATCAAAGATGTCCTGATATGTCCTCTAGTTTGTGTTTTTTGTAAATTCACAAAACATTAATAAATTCAGCGAATTTAATTCTCATACCAAATCGTTTCTTCAATGAACAATGTTTAATAGACTCCAGGTGATGAGACAGACAGAACTGCAGGAAAGATCTTTTGAAGGTCTGAGGATTAGAATAATGTGTTTGGATTTTGGGTTTTACTTGTTAACTTTGTGGTCCACTTTGTCCCTCATGGACCTAGAATAACTAGTTTCTTCTGTAAGCGTGGCTCTTTGTTTTGCTTTGGTTTCCACACTTGTCAGTTTGCCTTTACTTCTCTCTTTTCTCCCTTTCTTTTTCTTCCTAATTTTTTTCTGAATCTTTCTTCTCTTGTGGCTTGCTTTAACTCATTCAGGTCTAGAGATCCAGAATGGGAATAGGAAAAACAATCAGATGTGTAAGCTTCTTTGGCAAAAGCATATGACACTAACTCTAGTTCTTTATCACTTTTATTACATTATGCTGCCTTACTACACTGACTCTTCCATGTAAAATTGGCACAGTGTGGGATTTGGAAAGCAGGGTATAACGCAGATACAAAGCCATGTAAAGCATGTTCTGGGGTTGCACTCTAGAGGAAAGAGTGAGAAGTAAAAAAAGCAGATCTGTGTAGCACCCAAATACTTTTACCTCAAATTGTGGATCTGTTTGTGTCCACTGGCATATGGAGGTGCTTTGGAAGGCAAAGAGATCTAGAATTTTCCCATCTGAGACTAGGAGTGAAATATCACACACTCTTATAGGGCTCAATTAAAACATTTTGAAATGCTTGTATTGGGCATGCGTACAAAGACGTTCAAGAAGAAAGGAAAGACTCAGTTAATGATGGTGCATCAAAAGTTCAGTGTCCTAAACCTTCCCTTTTAAACCCAGAGTCTTTAGAGATCTTGTAGATGGCAAATCGTGTTTATGTTGCTTAACAGTGTCTTCTACCACTGACAAAGGAGCACTTCGCTTTTGTAGTTAATGCAGCAGGTTCTCTCTCTGTCCCCATTTGGATGCTGATGGAAGTTATTTACAACCTCAGCAGAAAGATCATACAGCGCTGTGATAACTGGCCCCTATCGACACTGCCAGGTTTCCAGGTCTGTAAGACAAATGTTGCTGCTGGCTCGCAGCACCCTGTGTGCCTCGCATTCTGATGCAGATTTTTATTACCTGGCAGGTGGCTCAGGAGCCGTGGTTGGGGAAAAAAGAGCTGAGATCAATAACTGCAAACGATCAAGTCATGTCAGAGAGAGGTCAGCAGCCAGCACTTGTGGAAGCTGCCCCTTGACACTGCTCTTTCGGAGGAGGAAAGGGCCTTGATTTCTGAAAAGCACTGTGCTGCGTTAAGAGTGCCTAATTATAGCTGTTGCTATGGCCAGCTAAAATAACAGAGGGCTTTGAACAGGGCTGGTGAATAACTGCACTTTGCTCTGATTGTTGGCTGTGTTGCTGCTTTCTCTCGGGTTTGTCCTGGGCGCTGCTGGCCTAGGGCACAATGCTGTGGGCCTGGGAGATGTCCCACAGGCCTTGGGCAGCCCCACAGCAGCTATTTTGTGCCTGGGGTGGGCTTATCCTGCATGCTCCTTAACACCTCCAGTGTCACCTTCCTTTAGCACACTTGCTTCTGTGTGGAAATGTGTGCTGCTCCTGTTCTGTCCGTAGGCATTTCAAGGTGGAATTAACTCTTCCAGTTCAAAATGGTAAAGTGTCTAAGACTTCCAGTTAAAAAAAAAAAAAAGAAAAAAAAGGGCTGTTGTTGTACCTTTATACATTTATCCTGCGGTGCTTCTGACAGAATCGAGCAAGTCCAACTTTCTGCAGTAAGATCTGAAGGAAGCATCTGATTTAAACTATGTACTGAAAACAGAGGAAGATTTCTAAAACCAAAACCAGCGATATTTGCCCCTTTGAGAGGCAAGGGCCTTGTCAAAGTTTCAGACAGAACTCTAGCAGATACAGCAATCTGTTCATTTCATCGTGGTTTGTATCTCCTTGGAATCAGATGAGCAGCAGATTCTGCAGTTTTCTTCCAGCACAATCCAGGAAGGTGTCTGTAAGCAATTTCTGCATTATAGCCCCTATTTATATCCGTAATTGAAGAAGGTAAGTATCGTAGTTATCTTTCTAATTTCATAATTACCTCTTTGAAATAATAGCCCTGTTCCACGTGTTTTCAAAAATAAAACAGCTAGGGAAATTAATTTCAATTAGGAAGGAAAAAATACAAACTGAAGCGGAGTGTTTTTTCTTAAGATAACAGAAAAACCAACAATAAAACAGAGCTGCAAAGAAAAAGAAAAAAGCCCAACGTGCACTTCTTGGAGTGTACTTCATTTAGGTAATTAAATCCATGCAGTGTGAATGAACCATTGGCAGCAGTGCCCTTTGTCGAATGACATTTAGAATGCATTAATCTGCTCAATTCTGAGGCTTCCCAGCAGCTTAAAACACATCTGGAGGCAGAAAAATCAGTGAATTCTTAATGGGAGTGAATAGTCTTTTGGTATGTAATACAGATGCTCTAGGCTTTCTCACTTGGAAGATTTAGTAATATTGAGAAACTCAAGCTGTATACATCTGAATTCAGGAGCAATCACAAGTTTATGGTGTTTATGTTGGGTTCAGAAGGCATTTTTTCCATTCCAAAGAAAATGAGGGAACCCATGAAGAAGAACACCCTTATCTCAACCATTTCATCCCTTCCTTTCTCCCTAATCTTTCTTCCAGCACCTTTTGTATTGTCTGTTTCCACTACAAATCCTATTTTCTTCCTGTGACAGGGTTGTAGGGGAAACTGTTTGATGTGGGATATATGGAAAGGAGCTCTTAGAGAGCTGCCAAGGCTGACAGATTTTGGGAGAAAGTCATGCTTGTTAAAGCTCAAAGTCTAAAGTTGAATTCTGTTAGTAGCACCTGTTCTCTTCTCTGGCTCTTGGCAACCCTTCAAAGTGGTCACTGGAAAGAGCGCATGAAAACAGATAAGGCCTGAAAGCACATTATTAAGGTCATAACTCTCTTATGGAGTCTTTCAAAGTGTCTGTTGCCCTTGTGACGTTGTTGCTCCTGTCAGGAATTACATCAGCAAGGTACAGTAAAACCTACCTTCCTGCAGGTTCCCTTGTGAGCCATTAAAATTTGAGACTTTGAAAACTTATTTCGAGGTTTTAATTCATCTGTGCATCTTCAGGGATGTATAGTGGCCATGATGAAGCTTCAGGTTTCAGTAACCATTTGATACAAGAGAAGTTCTCAAAGTCTGGACCTTTGGATTTGTGTGACATTTGAAAGCAGCCTGGCTCTCTCTGAATGTGTGTTCTCTGATAGGCTCCTGAACTTCTTGGAAAAGAACTAAAATCGTTCTAAACGAATACGAAGAAGTGCTGTGGCAGATGGTGAAAATGAACAGGAGGGTTCATTTTACCTCTTTAGAGGTAAATTACAGTCCTGGGGATACTCAGTGACTAAAAGTATGTACTTTGAGGTTTAGAGAGAACTTAATGAGATCTGTGCTACGCTAGCCATGTACTAATTCTATTTCAAAGTAAGATCTGGCACATGCCACCCCTTCCCATCACACACATCACCTGAACTAAATGATTGTTTTCAATTGCAATGAGTTCTCCAAATTAAATATCACTCCTTTAACTAATAATGTGGGACAACAAACTGGGTGGGAAGGTCCTCAGTGGGCACTGAAGAGGAATGGAATGAAAAATGACTAGGATTCATTCATAGGAAAGGTACATTTCAAATTGAGAGTGGGACTGCAGAACAAAAGAAGAGAAATGGAGCATGTAAGATCTCTGAAATTAGTGCTTTAAAAAAAACATTTAACTTCTGGGGAAAAAAAAAAAAGATTTTTGAACATTGCAAGATGTAAGCAAATTTACACTGGATGTATTTTTTGTAATTGTTCTTTTTGTTAGTAACTAAGGTTTTTGCAGCTTAAAGACTTGATCCCTTGCAGTCTATCATTTTATCTCTCCTTGATCCTGCAGTGAAATCATAATACTTTTTTTTTTTTTTAGTGGTATTATGATCATTTCCATGGCAACAGACTGATGTCCAAAGTATGGGATCATGACTTCAGTGTGAGATCAAGGAAGGGGGGATGAAGTCCTTATTCAGATACACACTTCGTTAATAAGAAAAGGCACTTATGAAAAATCCATTACTTTTATTACGAGTTTCCTTCTCTAACTGAACGCAAGTATAAATAAAAAGTACTTTTTTTAAAGAGGCTGTTTATTTTTACTTGTTAATGCTGATCAGTAAAACCTTGGCTTTAAAGAAAACGCGAGCAAAACGCTTCAAGATATCATATATCGTAAAACCTTATGTAAAATCTTGATTATATATACTTTTTTAAATCAAGGAGTGTTTTCTCATAACAGCAGACCTACTAAAGATTACGGGAGTAAACCTTCCCCTGAAAAGATTACCTTTGTGCATTTATTATGCCCATAGGGAAGCTCCTGATCATTACAGCTGCAGTTGTATTCCATTAGACTCTCTCTGTCATGATATCTCTCTTAAGATATTTGTTCTGCCTCCAGTTAGCCACACCAGGGAAAAAGAATCCCTGTCCCCAGTGGCCTGTTCTGCAAACCCTGATATGCATGTGGCGGAGGTGACTACCTTCTGACCTACTAGGGAAAATCCCAAATCCACCAGATACTTTTGGAGGACATCATGAAGGTCAGCGTTAAAAGATGTCCTTATGCTATTGGCGGTCCAGAGGCATCAAAACAACCTTCTGAAATAAAAATGGTCAGGATTACATTTGTTCTGTGCGCTCCCTTTCCCTAAAACTGGGGCTAGCTTGGAGAGGTCTCTTTGTGAACGCTTTCTTGATATTGCGAAGTAGGAGCAAGAAAGAAGCAAAGGATGTCCTGTTTTAGTATCTTATACTGCAAAATATACAGTGAGCTTTGTGGAATCACACCTCTTATGCAGTGGTTATTAGGAGTGGTTTCATTCTCAGTCTGAAGCTGTTGTCAGATCTGTCTACTTCCTCCAAGACCTTGTTTCTAACCAGTTGTCCCCAGTGAGGAATTACCAGGCTCTCTGTATGCCTGCGATATGTGGAAGGGCTGAAGGTGTGGTTGCCAGCCTGTAGTGGAGAAAGAGGGATGGTGAGGGAAGGATGGATGCGACTGAGCAATGAATCCTAGCCTATTCCATGCTACTGGCTTCTGAGAAGCCACTACGATTATTCTGCGGTATTCTGATATGCTTGCCTTTTGTTACTGGACGAAGATGTTGAATTCTCTGCTATCACCGCATGGGCCTGGTTCTCCTCTGACTTACACCAATGTATGTCAGAAGTATTCCTCCTGAGGCCGGTATTTTGGCGTACATTAGAGGAGAATAAAATCATCGCTACAGCGGATAAAAAACAGGCACAGATTTCAGGATCTCTTCTCCCATTGGTGTGTGCCTGATTTATGCACAAAACTCCTATTAGCATTGGTGGGAAAAGAGATAACTTATATTGCTAAACAGGATTTTTTTTTCCTCAGCTGCCTGAAGCTACTCAGTATAAGCCTGTTGTGAAAGTGATTGGAGATTTAGGAGAAGGAGTGCCAGAGAGAAATAAGAAAAGCAAAACTAATCCTAAACCAAGCAGCTGTAAGAATTGTGGGCTTTTGTGTGTGTGTGTGTGTGATTTTTCTTGAAACCTAGAGTTTTAAAGCAACTAAATAACTATTCTTAATGGTTTCAAAGTCTTGGAGTGGCTCTGCAGGTGGGGATTTGCTGAGCCCCTGATGGGGGTAGATGTAAAAGGACAAGGAGAGCTCTTAAGTGAGAAAGCAGGAGTCGTTTCTCTGCTCATCCAGTTTCTGCCCTCATCCCAGTGTTCCCTGTGACAGCAGAACTCTATAGAAATGCAGCTCTAGCCCTTACTATTTTGCAAATCAGGTTTTGCTCCTTTTTCCTTTTAATAAAACTTCTGGTCTGGTTGCCAGCTTCAGAGTTGTTACATTTAAGATTAGTTTTCACTCTCTCCTTCCTTCTCTGCAATGTCTGAATTTCTATGACTCCTCTTGAATTTCTGGTCTCTACAGAAGGCTTATTTTCTTGCCCTTATAGATATAGCCACCAACTTGTTGAAACTTCTTTTGGGTAGAATCTACCCATTCTGCCACTTTCCAAGTGCAGGCATTGCAGTAAATTCTTTCAGGCAAGAGTTAACCTTTCTTAAGCAGAAGCCTACACGACCCACGTAGACTCTATAGCCTCACTATATTCTCACTCTTACCATTTCCTTTATTGATTTGCCTGTCTAAATGAGTACTTCTAAACTCTGTGGGAGTTTTCCAATTAGACAAAAGGCAATTCATGTCACCCTGCTGCAGCTCTAACAGCCATAACCAAGAGCGTGCGTTGAGGACTCTCAGCAGAACAACCTGGTTTAATCAAGGCGGCCCCCTTTGGTGCTGCCTCATCTGCAGGACATCTCTCAACATGCAAAGCTTTCTTTACTGGAACTTTAGAGGAATGGGTTGCAGCTATGCTGATAGTTAGATGGCTAGCAGAGAAGATGTGTGAGCTTTCCTCTCTTCACCTGTTTGGGGGAAGTGCTGCTGCTTTCAGAATGCAGGCGTGATGCACGCAGAGCTTGGCAACTTTCACCAGCCAGAGCTGCCTGTAGCATCGCCCTTTCCAAATGAGAACAAAATGTCTCAGAATGGCACTGCTGCTCATGTGAATGATGTGGCTTCTGTGAGAACTGAAACTGATAAACTTGTTAACAGAACCAAGCTAGCATTTGCTGAGTGTTATGTGTTTGCTGGAGAATAATAGACTCTGCATTCTGTGAGAGAAACACATTTTCTTATATGCCCAGAAAGTCCTTATGCTTCCTGTCCTGAGAGGCAACTGATGGACAACCTCTGGGCATGGCTGAAGAAATCACAACAGGAAGTGTGGGTTTCAAACTGAAACTCCATTGAGCGTAATGCTTTGCATCCTATCCTGGCTTTGGCTCTGTGAATTTCTCCATGCATTTGCCTTTCGCCCTCTATGCTCTCTATGCTTTTTGGTTTACTGTCCTGGACAAGGTTCCTGGTGCCTCTCCTTGGTTACTCCAGCAACTATCCATCTTTTTGAGACTGCAAGCAGTCTCCAGGCTCTGTGTGGCTTTTAAAGGCAAGTCCCTCACATCACAGGGATGATGCTCCGACAGCCTCCTGTTAGCACCACAGACCCGCAGCCAATAGTAGGATTTAGATGCTGCTGAGAAGAGGCTGGAAGGGGAAGGCTTGGGAGCAGAAAAAGAAGTGTTCCTCTCATCCAAGAAAGACAGTTCTTGGGTCTGGAGGGGTCTGTAGCAGAACTAAGAGTAGTGCAGCCTGGTCCCACTGGATGTGAGCCCAGCATTAGCATAAGGGTGTTTATGGTTTTGCTTCTCACCTCCTCTTGCCCGCCTCAGGGAATGGTTTCTTGGCTCTCCGAACACACAAAATGAGGCTTTGCATCATTTTTTTTATTTCCTGGGTGAATGAAATGCCTCTGTGGAGCACTGCTTGGAAGCTTGTTCATCTGTACACCTGTGAAATGCAGAAGTTGGAGAACAGGTAAATCTTCCAGGGAGGGGAAATAAAGTTGATCAACAGAGTAGTGTATGTGAGAGTTATAGCTGTGGGCCTGTTTGTTCATTTATACCTGGGACTGCTGGTGTGAACCTCTGGTGGATAGTGAGCAGTTAGTTGACTGTTCCTTATGCATTTTCTAGGGCTCTGAGGAAGAGATGGGCATTCTTGGCCTCAAATATTTGTTATTGGGAGAGAAATGTGTCTGAGTATACAGAACTTCATTTGTTTTGCCTCCTCCTGTAGTCATCTTGGAAGATACCTTGTCTCAGAATTGCTGAGTGGCACTGAGCTGAAGTAAGGGAGTGGGGTTTCTTTTTGTGTACTGGTCTCATTTACTCTCTGGTGTATAGTGAGGGGTGCCCATAGCATCCCGCTGCATGGAAAGAGCTTCTAGCTTTGACTGTAGAAGATTGATGTAGATGTGACCTATCTAGATACTGCATGCAACTGAAATTTCTTTACATGTTTAAGATCTCCACAAGATACTTTTCGATATCAGATGCTCTTTCTCAAACAACTGGGCCATCTAAGAGCTGCTGGAGACTCTAGAGTAATGCTGCCATGTGCCCTAAACTGATCAGAGTCCTGTGGGATATCAGGTGGCTGAGGGGTATTTTTCAGTTGCAACTTCCCACATTGTCACTAAAGTTACAGTGAGGAGTATGTTATCAATATATTTTGTCACTGTTAAAGTTAATGCTGTAATAGTATTTTTTTTTTCAAAGGGGAGAAGTGAAAATCCTGTTATTCTGTTTTTTATCCAGTCTAATTTGAATGTGGTATTAGTGCTTGTGCATTGCCTTTGCAGAGCAACCAGAGAAAATCTGCTGTGATTCCAGAGTTCTAGATGGGCCTTTGAGCAGGTTATTTTCTTTTTTCCTGGGCTTGAATCAAGGTGATCAGTCCTTCTTGCTTCAGAGACTACTAGTGCTCTTTGTGTGACAGCACAAAGCTGAAGAAGTATCTCAGTTCCCCATATGAAGGTTGCTGGGATGTATCTCTGTAAGAGATGGCCTGTACTTTGCAGTTCAGAGCTCACCTTCTGGCTGGGGCAGTTTGGGCAGAACTGAGAAGCTTACCAGTGCTCTGTGTAGCTAAGCAGGACCAGCTGTTGGACTCTCCTGGGTTCAAAACGTCCCGTTGTATCAAATTTACAATGTGAAGAAGTGACTCGCTGTGAACGGTAATGCACTTTTTTTTTGAGTAATACACTTCTTTGTTCATCAGCCTTAGCAGAGTGTACTTGGAGCAGTGGCTCTCCTCTTGCTGCCGTGGCTGAATGCTGCAGTAGCTCTGTGATTTGCAGCCCCTTCTCTTTATCAGCTGTCTGCTCTAATATTCTCATTCTGCTGCCCTTAGTTGTATGGCTACATGAATCTTCCCACTGAGCATGGTGCAACTTAGCTGGGACCTTTCCACCTCAATGCACTGAGGCATTAGATTTCTCCAAGGAAACAGCATGGAGGTCTGGCTGGTAAACCTTGCTTACAGGGAGCTACAGGTTAGCTACTGAACTCAGATGATAGGGGAGGACTTGTGAATTTGCACATTGACTGGACAGACAGTGTGAATATACCAGCACGCTACTATCAGAAAACTAGGCTAGAAATGATTAGTAAAATACTTGGAAATTTATAATGTAGTTCTCCATATCTTAAACATCCTCATATGATACCATGCTCATTTAAACAAATCATGATCAAAACATTCAGCGAGGAAAGGTAGGAAAAATCCCCAAACAATCATGGCAAATGCTGTTTTTCAGCTCTTGCTGGAACATACGCCGAGAAGCAGAAACCCAACATCCAAATCTATGATGACTAACAACATGCTGCTCCTTTCTCACACTGAGAGACTGAGAGCAATGTGAAAAGGTAAGAAGAGTAGAAGTATAATGGAGGAGATGAACATTCTTTGATGATAATTAACATGTTTTTCCTACAGAAGACTAAGAAAATTCTTTTTTTTTTTTTTTTTTTAATGTTTAGAATGCCCCTAGCTGTAAATCTTACAAGTGTACTGGAGGACTTTATTAATTTTGAGAATTCTTTGACCTTGCCTTACATCATCTGAGAGGCACCGCTTTACTCAGGAGTATGTAATTGCTGAACAAATGCTGCATCAGAGGGCAAGATGAATAGAGTTAAGGTTGCCATGGGTACTTGAATTTCTTTACTTTGGAATTTGAAGTCTAAACATAAAAATCCCAACAATTTTTAGCACTGAATACACATGTAAATTAATGGCTTACTCATGGCTGCAGTGTAGCTATTACTGTCTAATACATAATTCCCTGTACATAGACAAGCTTTGTTTTCACTTGTTCTCTAAGTTTTTAATTGCCTAGTGTTTTGCTGTACAACATAAAGTGCAGGTGTTCAGGAACTATGTAGAAATCACAGAATCACAGAATGGCCAGCGTTGGAAGGGACCTCAAGGATCATGAATCTCCAACCCCCTGCCACAGGCAGGGCTGCCAACCTCCACATTTAATACCAGCCCAGGCCACCCAGGGCCCCATCCAACCTGGCCTTGAACACCTCCAGGGACGGGGCATCCACAGCCTCTCTGGGCAGCCTGTTCCAGCACCTCACCACTCTCTCTGTAAAGAACTTCCCCCTGACATCCAACCTAAATCTCCCCTCCCTCAACCTAAAACCATTTCCCCTTGTCCTGCAGTTATCTACCCTTCCAAAGAGTTGGATTCCCTTCTTTTTGTAGGCTCCCTTTAGGTACTGAAATGCTGCAATGAGCTCACCCCGCAGCCTTCTCTTCTCCAGGCTGAACAAGCCCAGCTCCCTCAGCCTGTCTTCATAGGGGAGGTGCTCCAGTCCCTTGATCATCTCCGTGGCTCTCCTTTGGACCCTCTCCAACAGCTCCCTTTCTTTCTTGTACTGGGGGCTCCAGACCTGGATGCAGTACTCCAGATGGGAATGAATGAAGGGAAAATAATAATAATAATAATAAATAATTAAAAAAAAAAAGAGAACCAGGTTATCTTTTGACTGAGAAATTTACTCCAGAAATTGGAAGAGAGGTAGGGAAGATAAATCATGATCAACATTCACCTGGGGGTTTTGTTGGTACTAGTGCAGGCTATAAAAAAAAACAGTCAGAAGGAGTCTGTGAATAAAGGCATGTAAATGTCATTGATTGGGTGAATATCAAATTGCAGAGCATTTCTTCTCTTATATGCAACCCTGGGAAAAGGAGCCTGTCTCTGAGAGGAGGTTAACTGATTCCATCCTGAAGGTTTCATCAGAAAGTTGTGTCAGATCCATCTGGTGTTCATGCTGGGACCTTGGGAGGTTTGTGGATAATGCAGTAGGTGCTGCCTCGAGGTGCCGGACATAAAAATAATCCCAGGAGGCCCAGACTCACCTCACTGCTGCTGATCTGCCTGGGACCTCATGGGTGTGACTGGGGCTGTGAAGTTCATGTTCTGCAATGTGTTTCTGAAACCTGGCAGAAAGACCACAAGACCCTTCCAGGCCTGGAATACAGGGACAGTGCTCTCATCTGCTATTGTATTAGGCACAAGGGAGGATCCCAACAAGTTCTGATCCAAGCTACACCTGGTTGAAGGACTCTTACTGAATATTTCCATAGTGTCTATACACGAGCCACTGCTGACTTAATTAATTGCCTTGCTTATTTGTAATGGTGCTCTGTGTGCTTGTGCTGCTGGTTCCCCAGATCTGAGAGATGTGAGGAATCCACTGGATCATCCTGTCTGTCTGCTTGGCTGGTGCTGAGTGTTCCCCACGATGTGTTTTCAAAGGCATTGTCTCATTTAATTGAGTCAAGATGTGGTCTCTGCTTGTTTCAGGAGGTTTATTTCAAAATACAGTGAACTTCCATGTTGGAAAATATTTCCCAACATGCAGCCTTCTCTTCTGCTGGTTTAATTCCTACTGCCATTTTGCAATTACCTATACTAATTACCATTGCGTGTTCATTTATAAAACAATGTAGTGAGTTCTGCACTAAGCTGGCATCGTAGGGTTCCCACTGATTCAGAAGAATACAGCTGGATGTATGTTTGTCCTGTGGGAAACTCCAGCAAAAGGCAACATTTTGTTCTAAAGCAGAGCAAAGCACTGAAAAAAAATCTTATGAAATTAGGAGTTCAAGAAAAGAAGCTCTTAAATTCAAAGCGAAATATTTCAAATTTGACATTATTTTAAGTAATTTAGCCTATTTTTACAATCCATTTTCTGCTTTAGTTCTTTTTTTTTTTTTTTTTTTCAGTGTTAACACTTTTTTAGATGACTGCTACTTTTTGAGCAAGGGAAGCATCCTTCTTCCTGGCTGATGAATCCCCTGATTCAGATGTGTGACGCTGCTCCCTCCTTTGGTGCACAGAGTTGTCTCCTCACTCACTCACTGCTTCCTTGGATCTCAGGGCTCCCGAGAACTTCTTTTTCATGCAAGTACACAGATCTGGCTCCTTGACTCCATAGCAATTCTCTGAATTTTGTGAAACGTTCTGGGGAATATCTTTTTAATGGTAATAGCCACAAGTTATCAGGTGTGCCTTGAGACAGGGATGACTTTTATATACTGTTACCTACATTACAAATTGTGGTACGTACCTGTGGTATGAGCTGGTGTGTGTTAGTTTTGATAGAGTTTAGTCATTATTTCAGCTTCAGTGGTTTTTAATCATGCTTCCCTTGTCAAACATAGCAAATATTTCCATTCTTCACTCAGGTAGCTTTTTTTTTTTTCCTGTAGCTCTTCAAAATGAAACAAAGCAATAGGACTGTTTCAGTTCATCTGTATGTTTGTGCATTTCTGCTCTTAGCAAAAAGCACACTAAAATCTATGTCCATTGAGGAACTGTTGCTATTGCCCAAGCTGCCTGGTACTCCACAGTACCTGTAAACTGAAGTCCACTGGACTGTTTAGAACTGGAAGAATGCTTAATAGGGGAAAGGAACACATCTGGTAAATTGTATTTAAGACTAGTCGCTGGGGATTTGCAGTTTCTAGCCAAACCAAAGCAATAGTGGATATTTTGAAGAGGAGCCCAAATTTCACTAAGATCAACAGTGCTCAGGTTGGGGTCTAGAGGCAGTAACTCTGGAGTTCTCCTCCTGATTTGCTCCTGATGTGTGTTCTAGTCTGGGCCAAGTCATCTACTGAACCTCTAGCATTGGTTTTCCTGTCTGTAAAACGAAGGTGTCAGTGTTCACAGTGATTAAGATGAACATTATGCAAGTGCTGGGGAAGAAGGGAATAAGATGCTCCTTCTCAACACTGGTCCTTAGAGGAGTGTAATTCTGGCATTATCTGAAATCTCTTTCAGCCTTCACTGTTTTACTCTTCTTGCCCTTTCTCCTTTGAGTTTATTTTCCTTTGGGTTAACCTTTTTATTAAGTCTCCAAACTGTCTCAAATTCTTTGTAGACTTAAAGTAAAATGCCAGTAGAGGGATTTGGTTCTTGAATTCCATAGGGGCTGAAATAGAGAGGTAGAGGCTTTAGGAGAGGTCCTGATCTGCAGTGTCAGAAAGGACTAGGGGAAAAGGAGGAGCTCCAGAGAAATCTGCTGAATCATGTATATGTAAGAATAGAATGTAAGATATTTCGTGGAACAACTCTCAACAGAAGAGAGGTGAAAAGGCAATCAATTGTGCACCTGATTACCTTGATGTATTCGGTATCGGGCTGTTGTTGGCTGGATGGCTTTCTGGCTGGATGGCTTTCTGGACACTTGTCCTGGGGTGCTGCAATTTCTCTTCAGCCCACTATGTCTTACTGTTATTTTAATATTTCTTTTGGATGTCTCTCCTAACTAACCACAGGCTATCCTGAACTCTTCTGTATCTGAGGCAAAGTTTTAATATCTTTGATATCGGAGATTTCTTTCCATTACAACTCTGCAATGTTTTTTCCTTCTATTTATTGACATACGTGCACTAAATAAAACAACATTTAGCCCTGTTATGTAAAATTTTTGGAGCGTTATTCCATACATTGAAATTTATAGTTCCCTATATAGATTGCCTTGAAACTTCAACAATAGATTTGAAGAAATTTTTGACACGGTTTTACTATTAGTCTGGAAGCTATTTTATATATATGTTCTTTGTGCATGGGCTCCCTCTGGAGCTTTCTCTTATTAAAAAAAGAAAAAGAAACAAAACCCCTTTAAAATACTTTTAGAGAGAGATTTTAATAAAAGGTATCAAACAAATGAAATAAAATACTGTTTGTGTCATTGCAGGGTTTGGTACAACTCCGTTCGATATCTGCGTTAGATACATGAACAGAGTTTTACTGCGTTATGCCAGCTGAGGAGGGAAGCCCTTAGAATTAACATCTAGTTGGACTTGGAGAGAGCCTTGTGTGAAAACAATGCCACACAGCATAAGAGTAATTAATTACAGTACTCTGAAGACGCAAAGTGCCGTGTAAATCCCAGGCATTCATCATAGCATTTAGACTCTAATGGCTAATAGTAGATTTGATTTTGCTTTCAGTGAATCATCATCATCAAAGAAAATTTTGTTTCTCTGAATATTTTCACTGTTTTCCATATGTGTTTTATTAGAGTGTGAGCACACACAGAGGAGAAACACTTAATTTACTGAAATCAAACTCTGCCAGTATTGGTGCAGACACTTTCAATGCTTTCCCCTTGGGAACTCTGGGAAATTTTTGGAAAGAATTGTATGTGTGAAACCTATTTGATGATGCTAAAGTGCTTACCAACTTCTAGTGGATGGCAATCCTGCCTGCTGTAGGGCACTGGAAATTGGTGATCCTTGATGTCCCTTCCAAACCAAGCTATTCAATGATCCTGCCATTTTATGTTTTTCTTTATTAAGGACCAAGTAAGCAGTGAGATCTGCATTGGTTTTCTCTGAGGGGAAGATAGTAAAGCCATATTTCCTTGAATTGCGTTATTACTATTTGAAGAGCTTATACATAGTGGTATTCTGAGGAGCATTTTCTCTTTATTTTAATAAAATAGGATATAATTGTGCTGTGACCTGATGTATGTTTTTAAAGATGCAGTCTGATTGACAACAGTAACCGAGTACAGATTGCGTACTTGAATTTTTATCCTGTGATCTGCTCTCCAAGTGTCTTAACCTGAGCAGGACTGTAGTTTGTCCACCTCTCAATGCACCATGACAGTGGATGAGGTGCATCAGAAATTTGGTCACCCTTCTGGCCATTACTGTTTTTATCAGAGATTTTTAATGCCGTATCAGATTTGAAGGAATTTCTACTGCACAGTGGCACGACTGGATTTCTGTTCCTTTTTTGAAGCGATTTCAGTGTTTTCTTGCTGTGTCTTCTTTCTGTTTAACATGAATGGGGCCTTGTACAAATAGCTTGCACAGACAGTGATGTGATAGAGATATTTCTTGCACTCGTAATTAATTTCTGACTCTCCTTGTGAAGGCATCCTGATAAGTGATCTTTTTCCTGTGGAGCTCAGGGAAAGAGGCCAGGATGTTCAGCTCTGGAATCAAAGATTCCCCAGTCTTTTTTTTTTCTTTTCCTTTATTGTGAACAAACTTGGTTTTTTGTTGTTAGTATCAGAAACTCTTTTGCATTCCAGCTTTTAGCAAGAATGACCCAGTGAGTATGAGCACTATTGCTGGGTATGTAGAATGTCTCAGCTTTGGCTGGTACTCCAGTCCCCTTCACATCTGGTCAGTTTTTCTCTTGAGGCTCATTGGTCTGATTGATTCTCTGAGGTAAGGATATCCTGGGTGTCCATTCAGTTCAGAGTTTCTTCTAAGCATGGTGGTTTGCTCAAAGTGCACGTTCCCTTACGCTAGTATAAACCTTCCTTGACTATGCATTTTAATTTTGTAGCATTCCTTCCTGTAATGGAAGGTTGTTAATGGTTATGTTGTCTTCCTGTTTATTTATTAACTGATGAGAGACAAGTAGTATATGGATTTTAAATAATGGAGCCATTATCTTTGGGACCACTACAAGCTGACTTCTTCAGTTAATATTTCGCATTTTTATTCAGTTTGCAAGTTAAGCATCACATTTTCATTTTTAACATTTACTGCTTTTTGGGAAAATTTAATTTCCTATCATTGTCTCTTAATTAAGCTCACTGAGCATACTGTGTGACTTAAAGGACACTAATAAGTAGGACATAGCACCAACTGTTTCAAATCCCTGCCCTTTAGAATAGACAAACTGAACATAAACGTGGTTAAAAAAAGGGAAGGGAAGCAGCAAAATCCAATGGCGTTTTGTTGTTTTACTGAGCCATGTACCTGGTACTGTGACTGTGGTCCTCCTCCTGAAAAACTGTTTCTTGATACCGTGGTGAAATATGAATTACCGTTCATTCTGAAAACGTTTCCTAAAGTTCTGTTGCAGTTGGGTTTGGCACACAGCACACAGAGGTGTTTTTGCTCCATGTTCTCTTTTCTGGATCCAGCCACTCTTTTCACGTGGTGAGAAACAACAGCAAGCGTTTCAGCCTGGCGGGGACTGTGTGCGACTGATGCTTTGGAAGTGGAAAGCAAAGTGCCTTACCAGGTGAGCACAGAGGCACAGCAAAAGTAGGACTGCAGAGAGGTGAAAGAACCAGCTATGGGACCAACAACGTTAGAAAATTAATTTTCTGGGCATCTATTCAGATCCCACGGATTGTAAAAGGCTACGTTTTCCCTTGGTGATAAGGCCTGACAGGTTGCTCCCTGAGATTTCCCCCTCTCTTTGCAGAGTGAATCTCAGGTGTTTTATGAGCAAATGAAAACCAAGATTTGCCTTGGTCCTGTGTTGTTAACAAGGTTGATTTTCCTCTGTCTGCTAGAGCTGCTGCTGATGCTGCACAAAGCGCAGCTGGTTGTGCAGGAATGGAAATGATATTCTGTGAGTGATATGAAAGGCATAGAAAGGCAAGAAGGAGGGAAAGTAATTGTGTGGGCTCAGCTGTTTACTATTTGCAGTGTACAGGAGACTTTTTCTGGTCTTCTTTAGTAAACCTGGTGAACTGAGAGTATGATGTTAGCTCAGGCCATAGCTCCTCAGTTTTCTGTGGTTTGATAAATAAGGACAGTGATTGCAATTTTTTCCCCATAGAAGATCACCGAAAACTCTGCGCCTGTGCTGCATTTGCTACTATTCCTTTCTTTTCGTCTCTCCCTGCCAACTACCTCCTGACCCAATTAATTGACGAGGAGGTAGAATAATAGAAAATAATGAGTTCCCATTAGTTTCTTGAGCAGAGGCAGCTCGTTGAAGAGGATGGGTCTTATGCATGCTCCCATGAAGCAAAAATCCTTGGAAAATGCACACAGAGTGCAAAGCGATGTTTTGGATCAAAAATTTTTTAGAAACTATGCTGCTTAGTTTTGGCTGCTGATGGCTCTGTTAACTTGTTTTAAATGCATCAAGTTCCTCTTTGTGAGGGCTGAATGAGGGTTATTCTGTTCATTTGGTTTATGTGAGGAAGTTTTCCATACAGTTGATGCATGAATGGGTTTACGGTTCAATTTAAGATGAGTCTGGGGCTCTTCTGGAATGTTCTGCTCAGCCTGGAAGCCTGGCGATTCATAAGGCAGGAGGAGTTTGACACCAGAGACAAACTTACTGATTTATAAGAAATAAAGTATTAAAACATTCTTTTTCCCTTTATAATTGTCAGTGCTAAGCCTCTTGTGGGGAAGACCTATTCACATTAAAATAAAATTAAATGCCACCGTTATGCTGAAGACAGGAAGGATTTTTTATTTCCTGTTTGATTAACCACAATATTGTTTTTATTCTTAAACATTGTTTCCTTTCCTATCTTGTACCAATAATATCCAGAGAGTGATTGTACAAACCTAGAGACTTTATTCCTTAATTTATACTCCAGGGGGTACATCTCCCAGAATCTTTCTAAGAAAAGGCCAGGGAAATAAAAATTGTAGGAGTTCTTATAGCTACACCACTGAAGTATTTTAACCTTTTTATTGCTGTGTGGGTACATGCCTACAAATATTACCACTGACCTAAGTTTGTTCTGGGTAATAAAAGTGCCTTCTGTTGATAAATGGGACCTGTCTTTCCAGAGACCAGGAAGCCAAGTATTTTAGGTCTCACATGACTATGATTTTCTCTTATTTCTGCTTATATGAGCTTAATCCAATACCGAGTTGAGGAGGTAAGTCTTCCTGTTGACGCATGCAATTGAAGGAACAGATGCAACAGAGCTGTTTGAACGTGGCTGGTAGTTTATTTTTGTCAAAACAGAAGTGACTTGGTGGTTTCTTTACAGCTCTTCTCTCTGGCTGTAAGTATGCCTGGAGAGGGAGCCTCAGCTCTGGATCAGGAAGCGCAACCCCAAACCACTTACCCCATACTGCTGATGAGTGTCTGAAGAGTAGAGGGCCCTTTTGTATTCTTTTCTTGCCACCAAGTATAGGAAAGGCTTTTTATTTTCATTAGTATACAAAGTGACATTAAGCTAGGTCTGTTTTCCAAGCAATCCCGCTGATGCATGTCTTGGACTTTCTCCTTTGGGCTGCTCCTACAGCGTCATGTGATTGTGGTGGTACAGTGGTCATCCTAGTTGGCTAAACTTCTCTCTGTGCAAAGGATCATCACTGAGCCCAGAGGAAACATGCCTTCCACAGGAATCCTAGACTGAAAGTGAGCAAGGAGTTTAAAGTGGCCTTTAGGGGTGACTTTATGTCAGCCTCTGTGTTTATCCTTGTGTTATGCGTGCCTTCTGTGCTTTGCCTATAATGGAAAAATCCAGGCTTGATTATTTTCATGGATGTATTGTCCTGTTTTCTGATGTGTATTTAACTCTTCTCCTTTCCCCCTTCAGGACTCCAAATAATAATGTCTTGTGTAATTGTCATTGTGAGCGAATTTTTGGAAAGAATATTCCATTCAAACTGTCAGCAGCACAGTATTTGTACAATAAGCAAATACATAGCTCTGGAGATAAGGTATGGAATAGGGGTGCATTCACAATATGTGTGTGTCTGTATGCACATACATGAAAACCTGTATTCGTATGTATCATATATGTGGTGTGTGCATAGGTATAAGTATCTACGTTTATACATGTAAGTAGATTCTTTTACTGCAAGTGGGATTGGTGAGCTGAAATCTGTGAAATAGTAAAGTGATCCACATATTGCATGTTGAGAATAAAAGAGAGAAATGTGCATGAGAATACATCAGAAGATCAGGTAACTTTGCAGTTGCTGTTCTATGCAAACAGACTGAAGAGCATTTTGGAAAATAGAGACCAGTAGGAATGGTGCATTTTCAAGAAACTGTTTTAGGGCAAAGAAAAAAAGTTGTCCCATGCATTGAAAAATAGCATAATGTTTTTCCAACTGACTAAAGAGGCCGTATTTCAATTAGGCTCACATTGAGCCAAGCACTATCTCTGTTGAGCCGGCTTGGATGCAAGAGGGCTTTTGTAAGACCAAAAAACATGTAGTTGTTCTTGTTTGTGCCAGACTCTCTTGCTTCACTGAAGAAAAAGAAAATAACTTCATGCATTAAATCTGGAAGCACAAAAAATAGTGATGATCTCCTGTGTGCAAGAAGCTTTGTTGAAATCATTGGTTTTCCTTTGGATTTCCACCATTGTAAATGCAGGATGGACTGAACTTACAGAGGGAACATGAGGGCCTCAATCAAAAATGTCAAGGCACAGAAACAGCAACACAAAATAATAGTAAGAAACTGTTCTACAAAAGATAATAGGATGACCAAGGGAAGAATCAGTCTTCTACTCCTGGGAATGGGATACCTGAGCAACAGGTGATGTTAAAAAATAAGTCTATCTATTCATGGAAGAGGTTGCCCACAACTTGTTCTTGAAATAGTAGAAGTGACAAATCTTAGCCTTTAACAGGGACAAGCAGAATGGAGACTTCATGACTAATCTGAAAATTTTAAATCAAGCTTGCCTGAGAAACTTCATCCAGGACTTACAGCATTACTGGAATGCCACAGCAAGTTACCAATAGTCAAATCAAAGGTGCTGTCTTAGACACAGTGTTATGCAGTATTTTCATGTCACCTAGAAGTCAGTGTAGATAGCATTCTTGTTAAATACGTAGATGATGCTAAGCCAGGATGAACTGCCAAAATATTTAAAAGGGAGATATGAGTTCTAAACTCATAAATCGAAGCTCCTATTAAAAAAACAAAAAACAACAAAAAAAGAGGTTCTGCAGAAGTAACAAGGCGAGATACTACGAGTACATAGAGCTAAATGAGCAAACAAATTTAGGATTGTGAAGTCCCGTGGAAAATGTGTGAAGGAGAAACTTGTAGAGTCACCCCCGCACACAAAACAAACAGACAAAAGAAGATAATTCTAGGATGCAGAAATGGGAAGTAATTGCTTTGCTGAGTATCTGAGATACTGCCAAACTCTTCACCTGGTGTGGTCTACTCAGTTTTGGATATCACACTAAAGAAAGTTGTGGACAAACTATGGAGAGCTCACAGAAGAGAAGAATCAAAGATGCAAAGACACACCTGAATGAAGCCATTTCTCAGCATAGAGGGAAGGTGACAGGGTGGGTGGAATGTGGTGGAATCTATTTTCCATATCCAGGGAGTTGTTTGCTAATATGAATATCCTCATCAGATGCAGACTTGAACTATAGTTTCTTCTTTATTTTACGAATCAACGTATGCTTATTGTGATCTAACAGTGATGCATGACCAGCCACCCTTTCTCTGATCACACAAACTAGTACATATAATTTTGTGGGTAAGGTTCAGAATAAAGGTGGAAGGGACTTGTCAAGGAATACAGCCAGTACGTTTGTGGCCAAAATGGGTACAACTGAGGCACTTCCATTTGAAGTAACAAGCTTGAATAGAAATTACTTGATATTTCAGGCTTAGAAATGTTTCTTTAAACTTGGCTCCTTTAACTATAAAGTTAGAAAATTAACTTGGCTTCCTGGGTAAACTTCAGTCATCCTGATGAACCATATGCAAAGATGTTTGGATAAGAAAAGAGAGAGCATTACTAAGGTGATGCTTAATTGAGCTAAATCCACACATAATCATTTCTATTATAGTGAAGTGCTGTTCCTCTTAAATGAAGTAAGCCACTTAGAAAATTCTGCAAATGTTTCTTTGTGTTGCTGCTGCTGCTCTAACTTACACTAATGGGAATGAGGAAATGCTCTATTGAAATCTGTGGTGCTATGCAACTGTTAAACATCATTTGACATGCCAATATTAAGGGAGACTTATGTTTTCTTTGATTTTCTCTTAGTAAATTATTCATTATTATTATAAGTGAATGGGCAAAACTTCAAAAGGAAGAAAAAACAGCTAAGGATTGAAACAGGAGGAACTCACGTTGAACTGCTAATAGCCACAAGGAAGGTGTTTTGGAACAACAGGGAATGTCTGACGGATTCTGGCTCCATTTAATGACAGTTTTATGTACTCTGCACCCTCATTTTTCTGTGGCTTTAGGAGAGCCTGTTGCTATTCAGGTGCCAATTTTGGCTAACGTAGATAAGTTTGTAGGGAATATCCTGCATTGGTAGCAACCAATACATCTGGGAAGAGAGAGGTCAACCCAGTATGTTCATTCCGATGCTTTAACTGCTCTTGCTTTTTAAAATTAATTTATTTTATCAGCAGTTGGTAAAAGATTAAAGTAAGGGAAGGAAATGGCACAGTACGTGGTTATTTCATGCTTGTATTTTGAGGTTGTTTTCTGGGCATGATCTGCATTCCTTGGTGTTGCTTCACTCTGTCTAGTGGATGGAGATGGAGGGCTTAGCTCTGGTGTAAAACCAGCTGTTTCTGCTAGGAATCATGAAAACATTCACAAGTTTTTTCTTCACGTGCTTTTTACTTGAAATTAGACGCTCTAGGAGTTACTTGAGTTGCTTATGATGCTTTTCTACAGGAGTAAGTGAAACATTCCTGGTCTTTTAGAGCACTACTTTTCTTTAAATTAAACCATATCCTTGCAATTTCTGTGCACTTGTATTAAACCACTTCTTTATCCTAATTAAAAAAAAAAAAAAAAAAAAAGCAAATTTATACAGGAGGGAATTCAGAAAAGTAGAGAACAATATTTGGCACGTTTTCTGAAAAGGGCAGATGGGGTTCTTGGCATCTGTTTGTTCTGTATTTCTGAATATTGGGTTGGACATACTTTATCATAGTCTTTGCCTGTTTCTTTCTGAAAGCTTTGGTCATCTTGAATTGTAGAACAGCTGTATCTTTTGTGAACAGTAAGTGTCAAGAAGACTCTGAGGGGCCTGGATTAGCAATTTCTCTCCCCCAGTCTTTCACGCTAGAGAGAGGCTGATTGTGGCTGCCAGTGCTGTACTTCATAAATTTTCTTTCCAGTTGTTTCTGACAAATGTAAAGAAATCTCTTCTGATGTTGCTTTAAAGAAACACCTTGTTCTCTGGTTTCTTGCTGAAAGCTCACTAAGATCTTATTATTCAGAACTCAGCAATTCCTGAGAGGAATAACTGCTGTAATTTGGACTGGGAATTTAGGTAATGTAACAGTATTTACCTGTGTCCACATACAGTGGAAAAGAAGGAGAAGAAAAGCGTGCATAAAGGAAGGAGAAATATGTCAAGTATTAGTTCAGGAAAATTTAGCATTCAGTAATTCTGTTCATATTTTACATTAGAATGGTAGATTGTTTAGAATTAGTCCATAACAGTAGTGCTAGTAGTTAGACCTCATTTTGTCTTTAGGAGAGCAAGAAGAATTCCTCCTTTTTTTTTTTTTCTTTCCTCCAAAATATGAATTTAATATTGTGACTTGTTAGATATGAATCCCTTTCAGCTTTCCTAAGGGCTTGTGCATCACTGGAGATATTAAAGATGGAAAAGCCTTATTCAGTTGTCAACAAGGCCATCACAGGTTTTATTCTCTGGACTATGGTTTCTAGTATTGTGCTCTCCTGGTTTGATATGCTCTCAACAATAAGGCTGCCTTATCTTTTCTCAGGAGGATGTTCCTCTGCCTAATACGAATCACTATCAAGAAATACTTGAGATATCAAGTGTACTGTTTCTAAGAATGTGATGCAGCAGTGTATGAAATCGCTCTGTACTGAGCTCGTGCTCATCCATCAACACAGAGGAGCTCAGTCTGAGCTTTCTGCTGCTGGAGTTCACAGGAAGGTTCTCATCAGAGGCAGAGATTTCTTACTTCACTGCTGAATATATTCCACCTGAAATTAATTTTGAACAATACTAATGACAGTTCATCCTCACTGGTAAAATACGATGTCTGCTCCAAAAATAATGCCTCCTGTTTTGTTGTCCTACAATATTGGAGGCAGATGGTGATGGTATGGAAGTAGAGGATGAAAATTCCCACCAATAATCCATTGTATTTTATTGTGGGACAGGTGGCAGCAGAAGGGCAGTCTGACAAAGTGGTATCAGGCATGGAGGTGCAGATGAAGCAAAGACACATTATCCATGGTCCCTTCCAACCTCTGACATTCAGTGATAGCTAATCAATGCAATCTGAATTGGGTTGCCCCAAAAACTTAACACAGGAGCCACAAATTCATAGACATTTCCTTCTAGTCTTTCCTCTAGCATAGTAAAAATGTTCTTTTTTGTTTTGTTTTTGTTATTTCCAAGCTTTTTGCACATTTCCATGCTGTTGATCTCTCCCTTTCCTCATGGCTTGAACAGGTTATGGGGACTTGGTTCTTTCAATTCTCCTTTATAGATGAGCTCCTTCACTTCATGAGCCCTACTTGTCTTTAAACTCTGTCCATTTTATTCACATCAAGCAAACTCTGTTATCTTCTAGCTAGGACGTGAGGCAGTTCAGCATGTGGAGTCACTCTGGAGCCACAGAAGTGTGAATTTTTACCTGACTGCTAAGTAGCAGCTGTAATAAAGCTGAAATATATGCAGTTTTGAAATATATATCAGTTTGATGTATGAAATATATATCAGTTTTACTGTAAGCATGCTCAGTTATATCAGTCTTTCAGCTCATCTCTGAAGTCAGTTATGTCTGTGCCTATGGAATACCAGGAAAGCAGGTTACCTTGTTAGAAGTATTTTATTACTTACTTCATCCCAACCACTAAACTAGAAAAGTTTCTCCTCTGTAGCACCTCCCCAGTATATCTTTGACCTGCCTGTAATCTTCATAGATGTTTGCAGAATTCTTACCAGCTCAGGTGGTTGGACATTTGTTGAGGTGTCCCCTACTGCTGGCTTAAAGTGAAAAGCAACTGAGAGAAGGACCTTTGTTATAGCAAGAGCAGGGTAACCAGTTAAGCCCATTTAGAAATCTGCAGTTCTTCTTGGCCAAGGGCTCCCCAAGGAACTCACTGGAAGTAGTTCTGTCATCTGCTGAAAATAAGGATACATGCTACTGCTTAGCTTTGCAGCCAGGCCCTCTCGGTAAGCTAGTGTTAAGGTATTATCAGCATTCAGTGGTTACTGCAGCACCTGCTGAACAGACTGTAAAATGTGACTACGTGTGCAATGGGAAGAGTAAGGGGCATTTTGTATGTGCATGTGCACTAATGTGAAGGTAATATTAACTGCAGAACCTCCAATTTGCTTTGGTCGGAAGCTGCCAAGTTTGCCTTTTGTTGTGAGGAACAAGATTAAAAAAAAATAAATCATTTTCTACTGCTTTCATCAATGTGAGTGTGAATTCAGGCCACAGAACACAACAGAGATTCTGAATTTATACGAGTGAGTACAGCATCTGAACTTTTACCTGCACAGGCTTTTCCATAGCACTAGCTTTAAATTTCTCTTGTTCCTAACTGATCTCACTGCCCACGCCACCATACGTGTTGATCTTTTGGGATGTGTCTGTTGAGAAAGTGCATCGAAGAACTCTGCGGTGTGCTGCTCATTCTAACCAATGCCACTCTACTCAACTTAGTAGGCAGCTCTGCTCACAGTGCTTGGCTTTCCTTTGAGATGCTCTGCACTTCTCCTTCCAACGTGTAAGATATGCTCACTCCACAGCATTTTGACTGTCAGGAATTGACAGGTGCATCTGTTTTGGCTGTTCCATGTTCATAGTCTCAACCTACACCAGCTGTTTTCTCCCAGTCCCATTCAGGCAAGAGGGCAGACTGAGTGCCACGTTATATCCTTTCTTTGTGTGTTTGTGAGACTGTGTTGTCTGCTCCTTCATAAAATATGTCTGTGATGGCAGTCTCATATAATTGAGGGCAACCTCTTGAGACACTATCACTTTTTACAGCCGTTGTTTCTCTTCATTGAGATGCACAGTACTGTTTTCATGAAGTAGGACAGTTTCCAGGGCTTCCAATTGTACTGTTTTATTTATTGTTTTTCTCTATCTGTTGCTTTATACATCAGCAAATCTCTAATGTGTTTGACATTGGATTTCAACAGTGTAGGCAGGCATTCTGGTTTTCAATTTTCTGTTGAACACAGTGTCAGAGGGTGACAACCCACACTTTAATGGTATTGTTCCTTAATTAAATAGTACAGAATACAGATAGAAAACTGATTCCAGGGTCTTTCAAATAAGCGCTTTGTTTTGATACCATTTTCCAATACCTCTTTAAATGAAGGATAATGGAGACTAGTGGTTGCTTGTCTCTAGGCTCTCTTTGAATTCATCTCCATTAAACTCTAGTCCACTTTCACACATACCTCTGGGAAGGTAGAACATGCAAGAAAAATGGATTTGATATAAGCAGTTGTTAACTTAATTGCACTATCTTCTAGTGAGACTGTTTCAGAGGAATGCAGGTAGAAGTCTAAAGGAAGTTTGTTTTAATATGCAGAACGAAAAAAGATTGGGAGTATGCCATTCCAGCCATGCTCTACCCTGTAAATTACTTCTGGTGAGCTAATCCTTGCCAATAGCTGTTATTAGTAACCATAAATGCAAACTGACGACTGAAACCTGTTTTGTTCAACTTCAGGCAAAGGCTGCTGAATACATGCCTGCCTGTTCATCAAATTGCTACGCACCTCATATGTTTGAAAGTACTTTTATTTTCTCTCTTGGGTGGTGTGTGATGCCACAGTAAGGGGTTACTAGTTAATGCTGTGTAATTTCCTCCCTGATGAAGAGAGACAGGACTTTTTTACACTTACTATACGTGAGCATATGGACATTCAACCTTTGATACAAAAGCAACACTAATCCCCATTGCTGGGACATGCATCAAGAAGTTCATTTGTTTAACTATCCCATACCATAGACATTAATCCTTTAACTCTTGGTTTCCATGTCTATTTTTGCTATGGCATCCTCGTCTTGTCCATTTGAACATGTGTGTTTGGGCAGAAGTCCCTCCACTGCTTTACATCCTTGAGGAGCCTCTAAGTCCTCCCTTCTGCTGGGTCATGTGCATTGTGATAGCTCCAGCAACACCACTTCTACTACCAGGGGTTGCCTCAGGTAACCCAAAGAAGTAATCTAAATCTCGAAATAAAGTCATCTTTGCCTCTAAAGGGAAACAAATAACCTGAATGGAAAGAAATCTGAACTCTCAGTGCTGCCTTGACTTTTTTGTGGTGGCTGCCTGATAGGGTTCATTGAGGCATCATTTGAACAAAAGAGGCTAATTGCATAGCCTGAGCTGAGCTCTGCTTGTAACATCCCTTGTCTTGAGTGGTGTAGTTCTGCAATTGGTCTGTAGTTTAAAGCACCTCTCTTGGATTTTAACTTCTGCATAACTGAAGAACCAACTTATAACATTCAGAACAGGGTAACACAGTGAAGCATTGACGTGTTTTGGTAGTTTAAAGAAGCACCAAGTTTATTGTAGTAAAACAGGGAAGAACAATTTGCATTTGCTTCTGCAACTCTAATCTCATCAGAGTTAAGACAGCCAAGATAAACCTAAGGCAACTTCATACTTAACATATCTTTTTTATGCAGTCATGCTTAACAGTGCTGCTGCTGTATATTCCTAGGATAACTATGGCCTGTTTTTCAGTATGTGTTGGAGTGTTTCTGTTTTTAATATAAGGATCTGACTTCGAAGAGAAGAAAAGCATTCTTTTTCTAAGTTTTTCATGCTGAGAAGTACAATTAAAAGTAATTGCTTCTATTTCCAAAGTAAAACATGCCTTTTAAAAGCTGTAATATTCAGCAGTACCAGGAGGACACTTATGTCATGTAGAGACAGTTTCGATATTTCACTTTATAGGTGCTCCCATCTGCCTCTCTTAAAGCAGCTCTTCCTGAGAGATGAATGAAGCAGGTTTCTCAAAAAGGCAATATAAAGGGAAGAGGAACACAAAATACCAGAAGCAGAAAAATGAAATAAATATGAACGCCGCATCAATCTGAAGGCATTTGTGCAAATTGCCTCATAAATATAAACAGTGTAGACTGCTGTGATAAGTAGAGGCATTTTAGGGTTGAGATGTTTTGTATACAGCTCCGATGCTAATTGTAAACTAAAAAGATTATATTGATAAATGAACCTTGTCTTTTTTTTTTTTGCTCATAAAATAAAAATACAAATTGCATGAGTTAAATTTGTTTTACCTATAAACCATTATAAATGAGAGAATCAAGGGAATGTCTGAACTTTGAGGGGAAACAGAGCAATGTAAATGGATTTAGAAACCAGTCCTGACCTGGCAACAAATTGTGCTGAAACAGCTTAACACAGAAGGGCCTGATCACAATATCTCACATTTGGAAATTGAAGTTTTATGCCTGGAAAGGAGAAGAGACTGAATTAAAACAAAATACAAGTTCAGATTATATTGAAAGGGGAGATGTGGCTTTCTGCAGAGCTCAAGTCTGCCTGGGAAAATCTGCTGTGATCCGACACATCCAGAACAACTGGACAAGTATTGGTTTTGCTGGCTTCCGTAATGTGTTGTTCCCTAGAGAGCACGCTGTGGATGCAGTAAAAGCCAGATGCTTGCCAAATACAACAGAAAGGAATTACAGAATTAGAATCCTTTGCAGCCTCTTAAAACATTATGAAACTTGTGAGATTTACACATGGCATCACTGTTTTCTGGCTTAATGAATTTGCCAAGGCCATTTTCCACTGCCCTTTGGACCTCCTCTGTAGGTCATCCCCCTGCAGAGACAGGCCAGCCTTTTAGGAGACGCAAGCCTTTAAATGTAGAAGCCATATTTTTAAAGGCCATGCTCACATATCCATAGATGTAGGAAGTACTTTTAGTAGCAGTAAGGATGGGGGGTAGGTTGGAGCATATGTAGGAAGGCTGGGAAACCTGATGCCCTGACATCCTGCTCTCCATATATTTCCTGCAGGATTTGGGGCAAATTACTTTGCCTCTCTGCCTGGCAGTTACACAGTTGTGAAACGGGGACAGCTGTCCTCCTCTATTTCTCAGAGGACTTGTGAAAATAAAGGCATTAAAGATTGTGAAGCCATCTGTTGCTATGGTGATGAGGCTCATTTAGGCACTGAAGCACCAAGATTAGAAACTAATATGTTTCCTGCACAACTTATTTAGGAATATAGATGGGCGGCCCTGACGTATAGGGTCTGGCTCTGCCTCCAGTAATGGGGATACTTGTAGCAGGCACTCTTTGCTAAACCCTGGTATGTTAAATGCCTCAAATTGGGTCAGTTGCATAATGCCTTATGGTTGCTTGTTACACCAGATAAAAACAACGTGCAGGATTTTAACACCTGTCACAACTGCTAGATGCTTTTGCATTTCTTGTTAAGCATTCGGAGCTCAGGTGAACGCAGTGGGAATGTAAAAATTTTGCTGGGGAGGTAGTGGGGAAGAGAGCAGGGGAAGGGTATAGGGAAAGGGATTTTCTTGCTTCAGCCCTGTCACAAAGAGCGTGCTATGAATGAGTCAGAAGCTGGGGAGCAGGATCTGTGATACTGCTGTTGGTGGGGAAGGATGTTGAAACTTAGTTCTGTGTGTTGGTTCGGCCTGGAAGTGTGTGATATCCTGAGGTTGGACAGATTTTGCAGATCTTACCTGCCTGTCTTTTCCCAATACTCTGCATCAGTACTGCTAGTGCCGTTTAGCTTTATTGAATAATTCACGTTAGAAGGGACCTTTGGGTCCTCTGGTCCAATGCCTTGCTCAAAGGAGGGTACGCTTCAAAGCTAAACCAGGTTACTGGATTTCTTGTCTAATCAAGTTTTTAAAACCTCCAAGGATGAGTATTCCATACCCTTTATGGACTCCGGTTTCAGTTCTGATCCACGTTTTTCACTATTATCTAACTAGAATTTTCTTTGATGCTGCTTATTCCTGCTGGGTCTTTATTGGACCCTGAGGAAAAACTGCAGTACCTTGGAGCCACGAGACTGCGCCGGCAGGACATTTGCTTGTTAGCAAATGCTGCATGGCCAGAAATCTTCCTGCTTGCAAGGCCTGAGTTACACCCCACGTGGGACAGCCCTGTGCCACACTGCTGCTCATTCTCAGTTTGCCTGGGTCTCTTCTTGCATTATGCTGCTCTGCACCATCTGTGTTTGCCCTTGGAAATAAAAAGATTGGAAAACAAAAATCTACTTATGATGAGGAGCTTTAATAAGCACTTGATACAAACAGAGAAAGCATCTGGGGTCGGACGTAAGATGTTTGCTTTTAAATGGCCTATCAAAGTATGAGATGCTTTCTCTAAATCTGATATTGAGAGAAATCTGAGTTCTATATCCCATTTCCAGATGGCATAACTTAATATTGTGGTGAATTATTTGGCACACTTTAAACAGATTCTTCTTCTCCCTGCACCTGAGACAGCAGCATCATAAAATTATGTCTGGAAAGTTTGGTGAATTGTTGTGTCTTATACTTAAAAATATGATATGGCTTTCCAGACTTTTCTGGGACCTGGTTAGCACTCTTTCTTTTTAAACCTAACACGACTTTTCTACTATGCATTTGTGTTTGTGAGTTATTCTAGCACTCCGTTCCCAACCATCTGTTTTTGTTCAGTGTTTTGAATCTTATTCCAGCTGCCCTATAGCTCAGATGTCTCTGGTGCAGAGGGAGAATAGGAGCCAGTAAAACACTAGAGCAGCTAAGTGGTTCCTGCACAAACAGTGTGAGTTTGCTCTGTCTTTAAACAATAAGAATATGACCACTAAATGCAAAATGCTCTGAAGGAGAAGGGTGAGGCACAAAAGCTGCTTATTTTCTGTATTTTGCTGAGACATTTTAGTCAGCAGTAACGTGAAAATTGATTATTTTCTCACATCCAGGTGATGGCGCACATAGTCTCTGTTAGCCAAGAACAAATTTAGATTGTATTTATCTGTGCATCATAGCTACCTTTGTCAGTAATTTTCTGTTGAAGTAGTAAATAATGTTAACTGTGTAGAACAGGAGCATAAATACTCTTCTTTACCACTGTCTGTTGTTTAGAAAATTAGTTTGAGAGGAAGGATTCGTATTTCCTAGTTTTTAATATTAATTTGTTAAGTCATTCGTGGCTTGTTCAGGTGATCAAGGAAGGGTCAAGCTCTGCTTTCCTGTGCCTCTGAGTCATTGCAATGAATTCCAGTTTTTATTTGCTTCTGTTGCCTAAAGTACAAGCCAACAATCACATGTAAATGCACTTCAGAAATTCCACAGGTGCTCCATGAACACCGGCTTGTAAATTGAGTTGAGACAGAATAGGATGCAGCTGGAACATAAAAGTAAAGGTTGCAGAACTGTATTTCTGCAGCTGAGACCATGCCTTGGGGGACATTTGCCAGTTCAGATGAACTCCTGATTAGGACTCGAAGAAACACAGGAAAGCAGAAGCTAAGTGAGGGCAGAGGCAGGAATAGGGTGTTGCAAAGCATACAAGTCGAAATCAAACAGATGAGGAGTCAAAATGTCCTGTATGGAGTGGCTGAGCCAGAAAAACAATTGGAAGCCAATCAAAGGATCACAAAACAATCACAACCAAGCAGAATGTGGTCAGAAACAGGGATAGAGCAGGAATGAGCTGCGCTGACTCTTGGAGCAAGTTCAGGATGAGGTGCGAGAGCCCCATGCAGCACAGTGGTGCTGTTCACATGTCCTCCATACCTGCCTGGATGCTGCCACCATACCTTAGGCTGACTGTGAATGCTCTCCAGCACCTCTGCAAGCTGTACTGCTCAGTTGCATTTGCAATTTCTTAACCACTTTCTCCTTGGCAGTGCCTCTACAAGGAAAGGAGCAACACTTGTGTCTCTTTCCTTTCTCTCTGTCAGCCTTGTTCTTTGGCTTGCCAGGGTTATTATCATTAAGGGGTTGCAAAGCTTTCTTCAGCCTGTTAGCAATTAGCAGACTATGGCCTGGGATTTCTGAGACAGAAGATAAGGCCTTGCAAAAGCAGTTACAGCTCAGAGAGGTGTCTTTGCTGTGCTCTCTCAATACATAATTGACTGCTCCAGGGCAGAGAGGGAATGAGCAGACAGAAGTATCAGGGAAGGAGAAAAGTGTATTGTTCTGCTTTTTCTTGATCTCATACAAGCACCTGCTTGAATCTACAGTGAGCAAGGCATGCTTGTAAATGGCCTGACTTTTCTTTGGATGGCCAGTAGTTACTGCCCAAACTACTTTGAGCTTCCCAAAGTTTTGGTGTTAAGTCTACAGGAAGGATTTCCTTCTGTTATACTTAAAATGGAGTAAAAGGCTTTCAGGGCCAGAAGCCATTGGACTTTCATTGTGTTTCCATACTGGAAACCCAAGTAAAACACTGCATCACCGCTGCAAGCTTTGGTTCTGCCTTAGAAACTGAACTGGTATTTTGTGGACTAACCACTGTGGCTGTGAAAGCAGACCCTAACCATGGTTCAAACCTGGTAGAAGCAAAGCTCTGCTGACCTGGAAGAAATGGATCTTTGTTCCCATTTCTTCCATTGTTTGGATAGAGAACATTTTATGAAAAATGATCATGTTCCAGTTAGCTTTGTTGCAGCTGATAGCTCTAGCACTGCCTGTAGCAGTATCATCTCATTTCAGCTCTTGGTGACAGCAATAAAAGATTCAGTGGGCTTGATGCTGCTCTCCCTCAGATATGTTTATGCCAGCAGGCTTCTGTGGCCGTGTTATTGTTTGTTTATAACGGTGTCAGAACAAGAACAGAGCTTCTGGGGACAAATCTAGGTAACTGGAATATTTCTGTGGAATTCAACTCATTCCTTGCTCTCTCTCACCTGTCTAAAAGCAGGCTATCCTGGCAAGGGACTGAACCAACTTCGCAAGTTGGTACTGTTCCAGGAAGGTCATCTGAAAAGTTGTACCACTTGGCAATGATTTAAAAATAAATAATAAAACCTGCTTGTCTCATTTCTTCAGCAGAGAGAGAAAGGGCACCAGCCTTAAAAAGAAGGTTTTGAGCTGAGAATTCCAAGGAGATAGAGGCATTAATGACAGCCATGAAGAAGTTATTGGAAGAGAATGCAGGTTTAAGAAATACCCTATCTTTACTGTGTATTTGTTTGCTAAGGATGGAGGAGTGTGGATTTTAGATGGTCCCTTGGTTCATGAGCTTGAGTCCATTACACCCTGGTATCATGCATTAAATGCACCATCTATTAGACAAGATCTCTCAGTAGAGGTGAGGTCTCTGAAGTGAGATATAGTAGTGGCTGTCTTCAGTTCTGTCTTTAGCGAGAACATCTTTGCCCAAGGAGGGAACTTATTTTAATTGACTCTTTTTCTCTACCAACATTTTGCTTTGGTAAAATAAGTGAAAAAATCCTATTATCAGACAGGGGGAAAAAAAAAAAAAAAGAGGGGAACTTTTTGTCCCTCAGTGTGTTCTTTGGAATATTTCAAGGATGTGATGTTTAGAAATCAGTGAAAGCTAGATGGGATTTAAATATTAAGAGGCAGGAATTTGCCTTCAGGTAAAGGATGACATTTGCATAGTAACAAGAATGACTCATGTTGTTAGGTGAATGTCTAACTAAAATTCCTGTGTATTAGCGACTTTTTACCTCAGTAGCAATGGGAAATATGTTAAGTAGGGAGCCCAGCACTTCATCATGTTCCACCATAGGAAATGATTGGAAGGAACTCACAAATAGTGTGTGGCATAACAAGATGCTGAACTAAATATCATTGCTCTCAACGAAACCTGCTTTTAATAATGGACTAGTTTTTTTCTTCCTTTTTCCAACAAATACCATCCAGAAGAAGAAATCTCTTCATGTAACAACTACTTTGGCAGCCAGGAACTTCACTGCAATTTCATTTCTGTAGTTTAAATTATGTGAAAGAATGTGCTGGTTTATCTGCTTAACCATGTCTCTCCTCTGCCTGGCATTCCAATTTTCAAAGTATCCAAAGACAGGTGGTGAGATGTCTCTGTTAAGTTATTCTGATTAATGTACCAAAATGGAGGTGATGGGTTCAAACATCTTGTTCTTTATTCTTACTCTTTGAACCAACTTTCCTGCAAAGAATTTACTTCAAATGCAGTTCTTCATCCTAACTTTTTGTTATTTAACAGTTCAGGCAAGTTAACATCAACTGATTTCATCTAGGTTTCCCATTAAGGGTATAACTCAGCTAGAATAGGAACCCGACTCCTTCAGCTACTCGTCTTGTTGCTGTATGTAGTAGTAGGTAGGGTCATCTCTTACTCTCTCATTTCATCTTCTCTACAAACATTGCAGTCCCCTCATTTAAGATAACTATATCCAGTCCAACTCAATTCTGTAGTAATTTCCTTTTTTCCTCCCTCTTCCCTCCCAGCCCGTCCCTATTTTTTTCTTCTGTATCTATAAACTATGTGCTTATTGGACACTGAAAATATTCCCTACAGTTGCTTAATATAGAAGTATTACTTTCATATGGAATGCAAGATGAAATAGATGATGACTTTTAATTTCTTCTTTATGCAAAACAGAGTGACTGCAGCACTTAAAATATGGAGAAATGGAGTTATGGTTATATCCAGTCTGCTGGAATTGCACAGAGTGAAAACTTTCCCAGCTATACTACCAGTGCCCAGCATTGCTTGTCTGCAGTAATTTCCATTAGTTCTGGATGAGCTCAAATGAGTATTTGTGTGAGTCCACAAAGTGCGTATTTACTTGAGATTTAAATACACAATCCAATAATGAGCTGGTGTAAATCGGTTGACTTTAGGAAACCTATGCAGCTGCAAAATTAGACTGGTAAGCAGAGTCCATGGATGTCTGCCGGTGCAGAAGGCAGACAAGGCATGTCTGGAAGGCAGCACTGCAGTTTCCCTCTGCAGCTGAAGATCTCATACTTTTTATTTTTAATTAAAACAATAAAAATAAGAATAAGGGGTTGGGTGTCCTCATTACCATCAAGATAAGCAGGGGATTACTCTTTCCACTGGAAAACAATAGTTTTATGGGAAACTTCCTGACTTTCATCTGTTTTTGCAAATTATATATCAGCATATAGAGTCTTGCCATGCTTCTGTATCTTTCCAACAGCTTCTAAACAGGCTAAGGCAAACCTGTCTTGCCTCTCCCACAAAAGGAATATGACTGACTGTGGATGTTTTGTATCATGTTTTCAAAAGTTGTAGAATAAACAAAACCTGACTGGCTGTTCAGTTTTTCCTTAGCATCTTTTCATGGTATTCGGGGAAGATTTCTGCCTAATGTATTTAAGTCAAATTCAGCATGACTTTAATTCACCGCTGCAAATGGGGTGTGAAGATATCTTTCTGTTTGTTTGGTTTGCTCCACGTAACACTTGTAAATGTAGCTCCCCCAAAAGAGACGCCCCTGCAACACATTTGTTGGAATACTTTTAATGCCCTGCACTCAGTTCTGTTTTAGTCTCTGTTACTTCCTCAGTTACTGTAGGAAAGGTACTTAAACTCTTGTCTGCCTTGGGTTATTTACTTACAAATGATTATCTAAATTGCAACCAACGTATATTGTTAAGGATTAATTCATTTATTAACTGAAAGCACTCTACATCTATAGCATTTTATATTTTCAATTTTTATCATGAACAGCACTTCGAAACTGGGAGTGCTAAAACATTCATTAGCAGCATCTTCTGGGTACCGACAGAATATTACATCAGCTCAAAATGGGAAAATACCTCATCTGGAAGCATATGAAGTTGTATGCAGTATTGTGATCCCTGGGAGTGCAAAAATCCTGATCCTGCGCTTCCCTCCTGCCAGCATTCATTTTCAGTGGTGATGAATCCTAATGTAAGAGTGATGAAAAACATATCAGCAGTTGGGACTGATGTGGAGTAGATAGAGATCAGTGTTGTGTAAAAACATTAAACTTGCGCTTGCTTTTTGGTAATCATTCCCTTACACCTTTCACTGTATTTTTGACTCGTACTCTGTGGGGTGCCTATTTGATGGCATGAAAGCATGAGCAGGAAATACAATTTGTTTCTCAACATTAATTGCTCCAATACATTGGTGCTTCCCTGTGCGTCTGTCTTCTTCAAAGTTGGCTCCAGCTCAAAGTGCTTTCTGTTATGTTGTTTTAAAGGGCTTCTAGCAAAGGAACGGCACCATTCACTGATGGGGAGGACGCTGGGCTTTGATCAGCAGTGTTTGTCCCCGCTGAACTCCCTTGCTCTGATCTGAATGCTGCGTGCATGCCTCTGAATGCTTGATCTGTGTGTTTTGTTTCTGTAGTTCTTGTCACAGTATTATGCAAAGCTTGTTAAAATGCTGAAGCTCTCCCCGGCCCTTGGTTTATTTTTCCTGTGCTATTTCCATGACCCGTGGCTGAGGCATGGCCTCTGTACACTTCATATACTAATTTGCTGTTGTTTGTGTCGGAAGCGGGATGCTAACTTGTTATCTACAACTATCTGGGATATAGAAAGATATATTCAGCAAATTCAGATGCTAAATATTGCTTATATTAATTAATATGTATATATTCTATTTCATAGTACCTATCACAATTTGACAGTCCTGAAGTAGACACAAGACACCTTAGTTTTACTCTAAGATAAATTTAATGAGATAAGGGGCAGCATAGACCTTGTGTAATTTACCTGCAATAAAACATAAGTGGCAGCCACCTTGAGATATACGTGGCAGGAAAGCAGATGTTTATTATTAGTGGCATATACTTGCAACAGAAGATGCATTTACGTGTCAAATGTACTGCCCCAGCAACGAGGCACTTGCTGGTCAGTGGGGTGTCATGGCTTGTCAGTCAGAGTGGAATTGCTGCTGTATTCCCCTACATCCTTCAGAAGGTCAAGGGAGTGGGAGCACCCACCAGTAGTCAGGTCCTTTGCAGCATCAAAAGCTTTATATTTGCTCTTATCTGCTAAATATACAAGAAGAAAAAATTCTAATTTTCTGGGAATCTCAGTCCAAGTATAAAAGCTGGACTTTCATCTACACCATTTATGTCCTGGGCTGCATTTGCATTCTCTGGCTGTGGCTACGGCTCTCTGTGCTGTAAACAGCAGCTCATGCTGCAGAACAGTGAGCCTGGCTCTGTACTCACACTGCTGTCATTCAGAGCAAGGGGCACGGGGGAGAAATGCTCTTTCTTTAGGAAGTGCCACCCGCTTCATTAATCTTGCACTTAGATTTAAATATTGGGTCATTTTAAAAACATTCTCCTTTAAGGTGTTAAAACGAGCCCTAAAGTGTACAGGCAGAAACAACCAGCCAACAGACGGTTGAAACTTTGAGGTAGAAAGTCTTCAGTCACGTCTTTAACTTTTGCAGTGAATTTGAGGTGCAAATAACACAGCCTGAAGTGATTTAAGCAAGCAAAATTAATTGTGCTTAGGGATGGTCAGTCCGATCCCTTCATCCGTATCTACAGTAATAAGACTCAGATGTAGAAACTCTGTAAAAGTGCTCAGTCCTAATTTAGGCACTAAATTAGACTGCTCTGAAAAGGTAGCTGAAAGAGGCACCCGTTCGCCTTTTCAGTGCTGTAAAGACGCATCTCGTGTAGCAAACAAAATAAAAAATCCCACAGGCTTAAATGGCAGGTTTTATGAAGAGCGAGAAAGAGAACATAGCTAACCCTCTTTCGTCTGCGACTGTCATTGCAATAGGGCTCTGGTATTAGTCTCATAATGCTTTTCAGTCATATAAGCACCCTATCCTTTACAACCTCTCAAATTATGCCACAGTTCCACGGGAAGAGATTTCTTGTGCAAAGAGATATCCCCAAATCCCCTAGCCAAGGAACCAGGTGGATTAAAAAACTGAACAAAGATAACCCCCCTGCCTTAAGACAGCAGGATACTCAGCCTACTCAGCCTACTGCTGCTGCTGCTTTTTCTTTTTCCTTTCCAACCTTATCTTCCCTCCTTTTCCCCTCCCCTTCCCCTTTGTCGTATGAAATGCTCAGTGTGACTCAACTTGCATCCTCCAGGTTGCTTGGACACTACTGCCACTCAAGCCTTAAAATTATTCCCTAAACATGAGCGTGCATTCAATTCCTTTTTCCCTCTCGGAGCAGAATCTGACCCTTTTAAATCTCATCTGTTAACGCTGACTGGTCCTTCTGTCTTAGCGTTTGTAGAAACATTAACTGGGCTGACCACGTGCAGCTAGGTGGGGAGCAGCACGCTGTGGGTACAGAGAGACGTGGAAGGCCGGCGGAGATGTAATGTGCTCATTATTTAAGGCTCACTAATAATCGCAGGAGTTCTGTCTGGGTTGCCAGTTTTTAGATTTGTGTGTTGAAACATCTTGAACAAAATGTTAGCGAGAGCATTTCTGCAGCATCCTGCTGACTGAATTCAAGGTGCTGCCGCATTTGCCATCTGCCTGCGAGCTCACAGTGGTAATTATAGCGAGTCTTGCAAGTGCTGGAACGAGAGGTATGTCAAATGCATTTTCCTTCCTTTTGAAGGTAATTTTCATTTTCTCAACTCATTGGAAATTGCACGTGATTATCAGCCACAGGTGTGAGAGCCACGCAGGAGACAGACGTGTACACATCCACAGAGCAGCATATCAACTCCTAAAGGGTCCACAAGCTTGCATACCAGGCTTGGCACTTCTAAATTAAATGCAGTGCTGGAGAAAATTCCCTCATTACTGCTTCTCCTATCCTTGTGGATAGAATCTTAATGTCTCTCTTATTAGTGTAATAGTATGAAAAGCACTTGATTTGGTTGAGTATCACTGGAATAATGTGTGCTGGAATAATAACATATTATAAAAGCTACTGAAAGTGTATGTCACATCCCACTTGTAGAAACTTCCAAGGGTTTCTAGTTTTGGCTGAGTTGCTGCTGTTTTATAGGTCATTTGTTTCAAAGCCTTGCAGGGTTAAAAATGATTCTGAGTAGCAGGGAGAGGTAACTGAAGTAGGTGGTATGAAGAGCCTTCTCTGCTGCTGAAGGCGTTTCATTCAGTTGCCATTCAGAGCACCTGCTTCTATTCTGTGGGGTTGGTGGAGAAAAGAGGTGAGTCCAGAGGCTGACCTGGAAGACTTAAGTTAGGTGTGTGTGTTCCCTGCATGGTTGCTGTGGGACGTGATGTGATGTGCGGTGTGGCCTAGAGATCTCTGATCATCAGTTTGGTGCTAACAAGGCATCCCTCGTGGGGCAGAAGGGAGAAGGGTGGCTCGTGGACACAGCCATGTTGAGGCTAAGCAGGGTGGAAGGCAAAATCAGCCCTAAGTGATGAACAGTTTCATTTGATGTGTGAATGCCACTGAGAAACCAGGCTAGTGGAGCTGACTTGTTTTGTGATTAAAGATCTGTTGTGTTTGAGTGTTGGCCACCTTGGAGGAGGAGGCTTGGAACTGGCACTGCACTTATGTACTGGCTCCAGACCTTCAGCAGTCTGCCCGTTCTCAGGCTTGAGGCTGGAATTCTCCTGTAAGAGCAAGAAGGCAGAAGAACAACTGCTTCCATCATCTGACTTCTTTAGTGAGCTGGGAAGATGGGTGGGGGAGAACAGAAGTTGGCTCACTATGGACAGCATGGTGGGACTTGTTTGGAGTGACACACTGGAGGTGTCATCATCCATCAGAAAAAATATCTGTTTTCTTTTTCTTACTGTTTCCCGTATTTCTGGTTCTGGTGCTTGGCCAGGAGGTGAGAAGTAGACACTGAGGTTCTCCCTTTGCTTTCCCTGGTTTCTCCCTTGAAAGAAGAGGGAAACTTTGTCCAAGCTGCGCATTCTCTGAAGTGTGACTGAACATGGCTGAACTGCTTTCCAGGCTGTTTACCCTATGAGACTGGAGAGACTGGGACTCTGCAGGGAAAGAGCAGCTGAACTTGATGGGCTTAATGAGGGCAACTTACAGGCCACTGGGGCTATGGATGGATTTGAAAGGAAATAGAGAAGGGTCCTCTAGGAGATGTGAGCACCAGGCCTGTCGCAACCTGCTTAAGCAGAATATTCTTTAATATGACTTACAGTTAAACCTCTGTATTTGCACTTGCATGTCAAGGATCAGGCACACTCAGCAGTTTAATATATCAAAAGCAATAGAAGACTAGAGTTTTCTGATTTTATGCCTTAAAGAAAAGCTCTATGTTAAGGCCGTCTTTCCTTTTCAAGATATAAACTAATTCTGAAACAATGGAATATCGTGTAATTTTCAAACAAGCACCTGAGCCATTGCAGTCTAGTTTCCCATGGGTTTGTATTTCCTGGTAACTTACTAGCTCCAAAGGACATCTTCACCATGCACCACCTTCATTGCACACCTTATTCCTTGCCATAGCCAGAAGGTTCTCTGCTGAGCTCATGCAGCAGCCTTTCTTTAGTGAGGGCAATCACTTGGATACCCAGCTGCCTTGCACAGACTGGAGGACTTTACTTCCCATGGGCACTTCACCATTCTGTCAGAGGTAGCTGTTAGTTAGCCAATCGGTTCAAAAGTTACTGAGGAACATATATAGAGTGTGATCTCATAAGTCAAGTTTCCATAGGAACCAGCTAAAAATAATCTGTATTAATAGCTTCTACCATGCTGAACTATTATGTAAGTCTTTTTTTTTTGTTCCTCTCTTTTTTTCTCAGTAAGAACATTGCAGCCACTTGTTAATAGTTCGTGGTAGAATTTACAGACAAGTTTACGAGTCATCATATGTGCAATCAACTGTGTTTATTATATCATCTGCCTTCTTTTCTGCTGACAAAAATGGGAAATTAACAGAGCATCCTTTCTTATGTCATAAAAACGTCCAGAAGATTAAAAAGAGCCTAAGGCTTAAAAACTTCTTCACCTGCTAAGACAGAGTTCTGTACTAACAGTCATGTAAATGTGAATGTTGTAGCTACATCAGTATGCAGGGCTGTATGTGGGGTCTGAAGAGGAAGGTTTGGATGCCTGTACATCACAGAAAGCATGCCATATTGCAGCATGGCAACTTGTGAATATTTGCTATTTGGAAACAATGAGTTGCTGGAGACCAGGAAATTGCCACCAAATATATTATTCAAATTTTGAATCCATTCTTACCCCATGAGAAATGTTCTTAGGATAGCAGCATATATTTTTTTTAATTATTATTTTTTTAGCATGATGCTTTAAGTTGTATAAGAAGAGACCAAGAAAGCAGCTTAGCATGAGGTGGTGTCTGTTATAACATCATACATGCTCCGTGACTAAGATGAATTTTTCTGCTTGCAACTACTTTTGTATGTTTTTCCAGAAGCAGATTAGAAATTGTCTGTTGTGTCAGCTGGAGGATGGGAACGAGTGATGCATTCCTAAGGAAACAAATCACTACAGACATCTGGTTTGAAATGTATACAAGTATCTTGCACTGGACTTCTCCGGATCTTTCTCTATCCCATTTTAACATTTTATCTCCACAGTATTTATATTTGGAAATTCTGGAGGGGAATTTATTCCTCTTCTGGTTTTTAAGTTTCTTTTAGAATCACAGTAGAGCTCAAATTGTAAAGCTTAGCATTGGGAAAGATTTTTTTAATTCAAATTTTAACAGTAAGAAAATAATACATACATGAACTTGTATAAACTGTATACTTAATAGTAAAATTCATATAGTTTACATAATGCTGTACTAGGCATAGCATGCCAGAGAAGGAGAAAGAAAGAGTACATGTATTCTGAACCTCATAATAGCATGGCATGGAAAAAAGTTTGAGTCGTGAGTATTAGCAAATGCTGAATAATTTACACACCCAGAGTTAATGATCGAAGTTATTATTTAAATTAAAAATGAATTCAAGAATTCGACATGATGTCTGTGGACAATTCATTGATAGAGCAGAAAAAAAAGGATGAAATTAATCAAATAAATAATTCATTGTAAATCACTTGCTTCTAATTATAAAAAAGTGTTAAAAAATGGATCTGCTTTTGAGTTTGACTGCACATACATACCACCACAAATACCACAAGATCACCACAAATCACCAAGAATAATCCCTGTTTTAATTGCATCTGGCTCAGGTGTAGATAGAAGCAGATGTGGTAGCAAAGGCATTGATTTATCCCATTTATTAAAAGCATTTTGTTTGCTTGCATGACAAAGCGACCTAAGCTAATGGCTCTGCAATGTGAGAGAGACCAGATTACCCTCTCCGTATCTTCAGAATGTAAGTTCACACTGGGCTGAGGTTTCCTGTCCTCTCTCACCATCTACCAGCTCAAAGCTCTCTCTTCCCAGGGAGCTGGTTGCTAAATAGGCACAGAGCAGACCTTCCCTACTGCCACCATCTCTCCTGAAGGCAGTACCTGTGGATGCTCCTGTGCAGCACTTGCCTGTGTGCAGGTGGAGCAGCAGTGAGAGGAGCACACCGGTGGGCATGGGGACCTTGTCAGGAGCATCTCTCAGCTGCCTGCTGCTGTAGATAGATGGTGGGGAAGAGATGACGTGGGAACTGATGCAGTGTGTGTAAACACTTCTGTTACAAGGCCTCCGGAGGAATGAATCACTGGGCATTCCATCTTCAGCATCTTTGGGAGCTGAGACCAGGTTTAGTAAGCCATGCTGGTCCTGCTTCTCCATCCCACTGCACTGCCAGCACTCACTGCTGCAGAGACTGTAATGCTGAGTAGGCAGGATCCAGCATTTTTTATTTTATTTCATCTTTTACATCTTTTGCTAATCTTCCTCCTTGCCACCAGAAAGAGAAAAACTGTTTCTTTTTTTTTTTTTTTTTTTTTTTTTTTTTTTTTTTTTTCCATAAGCACAAAGCAAGTCAGGGTTGGATGGGTGTCACTTGCAAGAAATATGTTACAGAGGGAAGGACAATCTAGTCCTTTGCCCTGCATTCAAAGAGGTCCTAGTTTAGCTCCCATTACAATAAGGGCTAGCAGCAGTTGTAGTGAGAAGATGATGGCATTTATCATGAAATATCTGAACAGATTTTGAGCAAAATAGCTTTTACTGCCTTAAGAACTGCTAGGGAAGTGCTAGAACAAAAGCCAGCTAGAAATCCCGAGTGCAAAAATAACTGTGCAGTGTGAACTGGAACATCCAGTTAAGTGCAAATGGTGCTTTTCCTAGCAAGCTAAAAAGTCCCCGTCCTGTCAAAATCGATGTCATGTCTGGAAGTCTGAGATGCTGCGTGGCAATGGATTGAGTATTTTTGAATGTCTGCACTGTCCACTCTTGGCTTTGTCACATCGCCAGGTCAGGCAGCAAGTGGCAGCCTGACTCTGTCACTGTGCTGTAACAGTGCCAGCCTCTCAGCCATCAGAAATTGCTGAAGATTCTAGTTTTCTCTGCAGCTGAATAATGCAGAAGTGTAACATATAACAGCACCTGTAAAATGACTGAAAAGTGGGGTGGAAGAGCAGGAATTAGGTGAGTGCAAAGAGGATTAAGTTTGCCTTTGTGTGGGCCATGCTTTACCATATTAGTAAAAATAAAATCATCAGAATAATTCCATCTCACAAAGGTATTTACATCAGCATTTTGTCTTCTGAAAATATATTAGCAGCAGTTTTTTCACCATTCTCGCAAAATCTGCAGTGGTGGAAAATTGCTTGCCATTAGTATACAATAAGGCTTCCATTTCTTCCTCTTAAATTTCAAATCCCCAAATAGTTCATAATAGTCCCCAGTATGCCAGTGACTTTGGGATTTTTGTAATGCTAGTCATTTTGAACATACAGTGTTTTAGTCTTGGTGACGTGAAAGCAATTGGCACTGTGGAACAAGAACAAATGAAGGAAAAGACCAATACAATGTATTAATCAGCTTCAAAACATCATAAAATCCAGACTGCCACATGCTGAATACCAATGTGGTAGAAATGCTCAGAAACTGCAATCAAATAGCTTTGAATGTCAAATGAAGTTACTCTGGGAATCTTCTAAACCCTTTTCTTAAAGCACACTGGAACATAAATCCCCTACTTTCATTTGATTAGTCCAAAAGGCTATAGGATATATTATTACATCTAGAAAACATGACTGGAGTCTTAGTCATTAGAACTGCTGAACTCACAAATTCCCTCGGGTCTTTATTTTTTCTTGTTCTGTATCTTCTGAATGGAACGTGGTCAGTGAAAGCCTTAAGTAGAATTCTATCTCAGACTCATTGACTCTTATTATATATATATATTTATATATATATATAAATAATATATATATATATAATGTATATATATATTATATATATATACATTGAAGAAAATCCTTTGGGATGTTTGCATCTGCTCAATTACTGTGTGATAGGAAAAATGAAAATATCATTAGTGAATATTTAGAATTGTGTATATAGGTATAGATTTAAAGAATATTTGGTTGACAAACTGCCATACATCAGTAACAGTCAGCTTTGGCAACAGAGCTTTGATGTGGTTAAATCACAGAAGTGTGTACTCAGACTGCCCTTAAGGATCTGCTGCAAAACTATGCACGTTTAGCTTTCACCTGGGAAAATGGCAACAGAGGGTGAAAGCAATTGTGTAAAGACATTTATATGAATAGTAATGACATCTTACGTTGGACAATGGTAGCAGGTTGATGTGTATAATATGTAAGTATTGGGAAGTGTACAGTCCTACTTTGCTGATAGGCTCTCCCAGCCTCCAGTGGCCTGGGGTCCTCAGCCTGGTATTCTGTCTTTGTGTTTATTAGCCTTTGAAAGATTTTTTTATTTTTATTTTTTTCCTCATCCACGATTATTTCTGATCTGCTTTTTGCAATTGTGAATTTGTAGCATCCTAACCAAATTCTACACGTGTGGTAACAGCTTCTATGTCCAGACTACACATCCAATTCTTTGTTTAGAAGGTGGATCCTTGTTCTAAGAACTTTGACACTTGCCTTCTAGTACAAGGACAGAAAACAAACAGTTGTTTCTGTTGTTTCCGTGCCTTTCTTTATTTTGTCAACCCCCTCCATCTTTTTTCAGGGTGAGGAATCACAGTTTGTTAGTTGTTCCTTATTTGGAAGCTGTGCCAAATCTTTGTTCCTCTCTATCATGTTTCTGTGTCTTTCTTCTAAGTCAACTTACATTCTTTCTGAGATGAGGAGCGTAGAATTTAACACAGTAACCAAGATATGGGCAAAATGATGGTTCTTGGTTTTGTTCTCTATTACTTTTTTAATAATTTCTAACATTTCAGTTGCTTTTTGACAACTGCTTAGCACCAGCTTGACATGTTCATAATGCTGTCTATTATAACTCCAACATCTCTTGTTGGAATGGTAATTGCTAGTTCAGAGCCCATCACTATGTCTTTAGAGTTAGTAATCGTTTTTTTAACTCATGTGCATTACTTTTCATTGCTGCTTTTTCACCAGACAGAGGATGAGGTATTGACCCTTTTATTTTAGATTGTTATTTGAGAACAGCTCCATGTATTCGGTGCACACATCAAACCAGAGTTTGAGCAGAGCTAAACGTGGCTTTGCTTTGAGGACTTAAATGGAGCCATGATCCTTTGCATTTACAGAGGAGCTGTCTGCAGTGAAGAGTCCCTCTGTGTTCTTGGCTAAACCAAAAGGTCGCATAAAATGTGCCTTCAGTGGCAATTGAATAAAAAATTGAAAAACTGGTTATCTGCATGGTGGGCAAAATAGGAAGGTATTTTGGCATATCTCAATTTCCCTTAGGATTCACACCAGGTAAGACATGTTGACACTTTCGATTACAGAAATACCCTTTTGTTGTCCCTGACTGCTGCCTTTGCAAGGGGTACAGCTCCCTACCAGCGATACTGTGAAAAGAGGAAGCTTGAACATTAGCTTCAGGGTGAAGTCCTGCAGTCCTTGGTCATTTGTGGGTGAATGAGTGCATCTTCCTAAGCAAACCTCCAGGGCATGCAGTTTCTTGACATTTAGGTCTCTCATAAAGATCTGTTTGTGTGAGGATGCCTTAAAGAAGTCAGCTTAGGGGTACAGTTTCTATAGTTTTAAACATGAATTTTTTTTACTAAGAAGTCTTATCTCTGGCCAAACCCATGTTCTTTACATCTGCATTTTTCTCAAGACTGACAGTAAAAATGAAAACAATCAATAATACTGTGGTTTCTATGGAGTATTTAAATGGATGCCATTGATGGGTTCTTTCCAAGGTTGTTTTTTTCCAAGAAAAATAGCCCATAAATTTGATTTTTTTTAAGAAGTGAGACATTATTTAGTCTTAGTAAAAGATACTGTTATTACTGCTAGCTGCAATACAAATGCGACAATTTATACAACACTCTCCTCACATTTACAAATAACAGTATTAGGATGAAAAGGAAAAATAATGACATTCAGGATGGGCCTGGATCTATCTAAAAATGCTACTGGTTCTTTTACTTCGGTTTATTTTTACTCAGAAGTCAGGTTCTGCTTATGGAAAAGGAAAATGAAATCAGCACTTTTCCCTCCAACGAAGATTTGAGGATGTTGCAATTAGGGCAACAGATTATGCCTCCAATTTAAGAGAGTTTTGTGTTTAAAGTTGCATGTACATGTACGTCTCTACAATATCTGACATCTGCTTGAATATGCAGATATTTGTTTTGACACTGTGACAGTGGCAAGAAATGTTTTGTTTTGTTTTAATTTTTGAAGCATGTCACTGTGATAATTAGACCTTAGCTCCCATTTGCCAGTGACACAGGGTTTGAAGTCTATTTTCTGATTTATTTGTAGGCTGTTTTCTCTAGTCCACCACTTACTACTGAAACCTGTGCTATTTCTGTAAGGTGCAGACTTTTCTCAGTAACTATTTGGCTGCCCTCTGGCCCCCAGAGTAATTTCTATTTGTTATTAAAAAAACCAAATATTTTTAATGAAGAGGATCATCCAGGTTCTGGATTACTTATGCAGAGATCAGGGCCCACCTTCTGGCTCCACTGAAGCCTTTTGTGCAGTGAGTTAAAGTTTAGGTTGCAGTAGTATATTGAAGCTAGTCACAGCCTGGACTTCATTGTGCCCCACTCTTTATTAGCTGAATAGTTAAAGATAAACTGTCTTGAGAAGTCTTAGGGTTCAAAAGTTGAGGTAACCTTTGTCTTAATGGCTGATGCTATGTAAGCACACCATAAAGCCCTTAAGTCCCTGCTCCCTTCCAAGCATACTAGATGTGTTTCTATGCTATACAGCTTATCACATATGAAGTTCATCCATAGGCCAAATGATTTTTCGGTGCTTACATCAATTCTTGCCCTGAAGGGCATACATAATGGCATGCGAAGCCACAAAATAGGAAAGGATTTTCCACGGCAAAGTGACTGCAACAGCTGATTCCCCTCCCTCCCCAAACTTCACTGTGGTTGTAAAACATAGGAAAGCTTATAGCTTTTCTGTGTACAAGGTGGTCTGGTTCATGTTGTACCTCTTGTGCGGCACTTGTTGAGTTGTGGCCTTCACTGCAATTTGCTATGAATTGTTTTGTTTTTGTTACCCTGTCCCCAGGCTCCAGGCACTGTTTACTTCACCTGATTTTGCTTAGCATTTTCGGGAAATCCATCACAGATCTGCTGGTTCTTTATGCTTGTGGTGAAAAAGTGATCTTTTTTTCGTTCTCCATAACCTTCAGCATTTTGCACTGCTTCTGTAGGCACAAATATCTTATGTGCAGGTCATTCTAACAGAGAATGCTCTGGCTGTAGCCTCTGGACCTGATGGGTTCTTCCTCCACAGGCTGTGGAGCAACAGCATGGCCATGGGTCCTGTCCTGTAAACATCAAACAGTCATAGAATCATAGAATGAATTGGGCTGGAAGGTACCTTTAAGATCATCTAGTTCCAACCCTACCAGTGTAGGAAAGAACACCTCCCTCTAAACCAGGTTGCTCAAAGCCCCATCCAGCCTGGTCTTGAATGTCTTCAAAGAGGGAGCATTCAGAACCATTCTCAAGCTATTCTCCTCCCAAGCTGTATTTGCTAATAGGATTGCCCCTACCCAGGTGCAGAACCTTGCACTTGGCCTTGTTGAACTTCATGATGGTGTGGGCCCACTTCTCAAGCCTGTCCAGGTCCCTCTGGACAGCATCTCTTCCCTCTTGCATATCGACTGCACCACTCAGCTTGGTGTCATCTGCAGACTTGCTGAGAGTTGATCCCTCTGTCCATGCCACCTACAAAGATGTTAAATAACACTGATCCATGAGGAATGCCACTCATCACTGGTGTCTACTTGAATGCTGAGCCATTGATTGCAACTCTCTGGGTGCTGCCATCCAGCCAGTTTCTTATCTAGTGAGTGATCCATCCATGAAATTCATTTTTCTCCAAGTTGGTGACCAGTTTGTCATGTGGGCCAGTGTCAAACTCTTTGCAAAAGTCCAGGTAGCTGACATCATGTCAGTTGTTTTTTTTCCACCTATACCTTAACTCCATCACAAAATGACACCAAGTCTGTCAGGCATATTTTGCCATTGGTGAACCTATGTTGGTTTCTACCTATCACCTCATTTTTATTCTCTGTGTGCTTTAGTAGGGCCTTCAGGAAGATTTGCTTCATGATCTTGCCAGGCACAGAGGTGAGACTGAGTGGTGTTTAGTTCCCTAGGTCTTCTTTTCTTTCCCTTCTTGAAAATGAGGGATTATGTTTCCCCTTTTCTAGTCAGTGGGAATTTCACCAGACTGCCATAACCTTTCAAATACGATAAATACTGGTTTGGCAACTTCATCTGCCAGTTCCCTCAGAACCCATGGATGGATATTATCACGTCCCATGAACTTGCACATCATCAGATTCTTAAGATGGTCTTGAATCCGATCTTTACTTACAGCAGAGGCATCTTTCTCCATCCAGTTCTTACCTTGCTTTTTGCAACTTGGGCAGTGTGGCTAGAGCCTTTGATGGTGGAGACTGAGGCAAAGAATTCATTAAATACCTCAGCTTTCTGTGTATCCTTCAAGACCAGGTCTCCAGTTTCCTTCTGATAAAAGCATGAGAGAAGTGCACATAGGATCTAGGATAGAATGTCTTGGCAATTCTATGCAGCAAGGCACGCTTTGATAATGAAACAGAGAATATGGAAGCATAACATTCCTGCTTAAACATACGTAATGAAGATTTGACAAACATAAATTTTTCCATCTCTACTCAGCACTGGAGTATTATGGTCATTTCTGTACAGTATGGTCCCAGTACAGAAGAGACACGCAGATACTGGGCAGTCCAGCAAAGGCTCACAGGGATTCCTATGGGGCAGTGATCACAAAGAGAGTTGCAAGAAATTCCATCCAGCCATAAATTTTTCTCTGTGAGCCCTTGCACAGGTTTCCCAGATAGTTGTGGTGTCCCCTCCTTGGAGATCTTCAAAACCCAGCTGGATGTGAGCCTGGGCAGCCTGCACTGGGTGGCTCTGCTTGAGCAGGGCTTGGAGCAGATGCATCCAGAGGTCCCTTCCAACTTCAACCATTCTAATTCTGTAGTTTATGTAGACTTTTTTTTTTAGGTTGTCCTTAAATGGCTCATTAGATGAGGTCAAATTTGTGTAAAGGCAAAGCTGGAGTCTGTATTAGTTCCAGTGACTATCAAGTCACTATCAAGTAAATGATTCTGCCTTCTGCAGGTGCTTTTTGTGTCTCTTTTGTATATTTTGTCTTTGTTCTGATGACTTTTTTCTTTCTTTAGTTACTATTATAACTACGTGTTTTACAAGTAAGAGAAGACTTTCGGTAGGAACAGAAAATTATTTATCTTCTCTATGGGAAGAATCCTAGGTCCAAATATTCACAAATTTTGTCTGACGACAGCCAGATTCACTTCTAGGACCGTTAAGAAATTAATTCAAATAGCAGTATTGTTCAGTCATAGAATGCAACTTGCTGTTCCATGTGTTCCCAAGAATTTATTCCAGATTCACGAAAAAGGAAAGTCTTACCATAGGTACCTTTAATTTTTTTTTTTAGCTCAAAATCTACCTGTTCCCTTGTTCAGTTAGAAGCATTTACAAAAACAGCCACCTCCACAAAACCAAGTATTCAGCTTTTAAACATTTTATAGTGATCCAGGTATGTTTAGTGATTAAGCCTCTCAATATCCCTGCGATGGAGATGAGTTGGTATATATTGTAAATTAATAGCTAAGAAAGTTAATAACTCAGTCACAAGGGTATTTTATTTAAGCTTTAGTCATTTGACTTCTAATTACGTGCTGTAACAACTACACTATGCTTCCCTGGAAGAGAAAGTCCTTTAATGAAGAGCTTCATTCCAGGAAATATTTTGTTCCCCTCTTGCTGATCAGGAGAGCTCTGTCGGATGGCTTTCCAAATCAGTGTGGCAAAAACTACAGATTTTACTCTGAGAAAAAGTTTGGAAGGCAAACTTGAGGTTTGATTGGCAGAAGCAAAGGATCTGGGAAGACTTGGCACTAAATGAGGGCAGCAGTTGGTTAAAGTGCCTGAAGCACTGTCAGTCACTTGCTAAAGATATGCTCATGAAACAAGAAAATATGCTGGTAGCAGCACCTAGGTAATCTTCCCCCTCACTCCCCCCCCAAATTCAGTATCTGATTTAATCAGCAGCCTTGTAGCTCCGTCCTCTGGAGAAGATAACCTGCACCTGTGGTTTTCTTTCTATACGAGGAGGGATTTGAGTTGTAGAAAAGAAAATCCTGACAGTGGGTCTGAGAGGGTCAAGAGTGGTCTGCTGTGGAAAGTAAAGCCAGCTGTTTCAGCTTGTGAAATAATTCAAAGCAGCTTTAGGAGCATTCTGATATTTTCCAGATCGGCACTGGCCCCATGCAGCTGTTCCAGCAGCTGGAGAATTGCAATCGTGAGCTGCTGCTGACATTTGCCTACATCACCTCCAGAGGGAGGGAAGAATGATGCGGAGTTGCTTGTTCTGGCTTTGCAGTGTGTGAACCTGTGAGAAGGGAATCCAGCTTGTCAGCCAGTGTGGCTTTATGGCTCTTCCATGCTCCTATGGTGGTGTAAATTAGAGCCAAGTTCCGTACTGAAATAAAGCAGGAGGTGGCTGCTGCTACGTGTAAGGGCACAGCTAATTCTTTATACGTCTTCCCATCCTTTCTTGAACTCGAGGCTGTCAAATTAATTCTACATTTTAGCACGCTCTGTAGATACATGTGGCTGAGAAACTTCTTCAGGTTTCCTTACAAGAAGCTTGGAGCATCTATGAACAGTGTATAGGTGTGCTTTAACAGATTGATTTGCATCAGTGTTCCTTGAAAAAGTTGTGGGTCCCATGAGGGCTTATACAGATGTTTTTCTTGGTTGGTGATGGCATAGCAGTACCTGGGACAGAAAGACAGAGCTGTGCAACCACCTGGCTTGAACTCAAACTTTTTTTCCAGTGTCAAATATTTAAGGCACTAAATAAAAATCTGAATACTTCATGCCTGCTTTTCTCTCAGAATGCTGACAGGGCACTTACTGATGTCAGTGTCACTGCAACTCTTATGATGTAAATTGTCACGCTGCTACCCTGAAATGTCTCTCAGGGGACCTATTTCACGTTAAAAGACTGACCTCTGCTCTCGGTAACCTCAGTATAAATCTAGAATAAATTTTATATTGTCAACAGCAATTATACATGCCACTCAGGGCGTAAGTGATAGATGCAGGTCCTGCCCAAAAGTTGATTCAAAGCTCTGATGATAATCTTACTGCCCGGTGCAGACATTTGCCATCTTCTTAACTTTGGTTGTGCACGCATTCCTTTCCTTTGGATTCCAATTCTCCTTTTGGAGGGGAAAGCCAAACTTGTCTACAAATACAAAATACAACCTGGCTGTACTCATTTCCATGCGTAATGTTGGATTTCAGCAAATTGCCTGTCAATAATGCTGACCTTATGCATTTTATTTTCTCACCTGGCTACTTAACATTGCTTTTGGACTGCTCCAATTTTACCCATAGACTGAGGAAAAAAGTCACCTAGCCTCTCTTTCGGTGTCTGCTCTTTTTTTCACTTGAAAAATTAAAAAATAGAATAACCACCAGAAAAAAAGCTGCAAAGAATCGTAAGGTAAAACAGGAGTCTACAAAATAAGTTTAATGAAAAATGGAATAAGTGCAAAATAACCTGAAGCAGAGCTTCAGGTGTGCAGAGGTCCTTCCTGTCAGCCAAGGTTACTACCAAACTGTTAAAAGTTCACTTAATAAACCACTGGACATTGTGAATGTTCCCATTATATCATAATTACAGAAATAGTCACTGAGTAAATTTATGCTGATCCACTGGGAACGTTTTTAGAAAGTTTAATAGCCCTTAAAATTTCTCATTTCTACCTGTCATTCGTGGCTGCTCATTTTGCTGTGTTATAAAAGGAGGTAGAAAATCAGACTTTTGGCTTAAAATCTCACCAAAACCATCATTGCTGTTTAAGAGAGCAGTAGCCACACATGCTTTTCGTTCTGCACCTACCAGGGGAACATAGCAACACATTGCGTGGCTTGAAGTGCTTCTGGTCTAATTAGAAGAGTTTGCAAAAATTTGTGCAAAGAGAATATATGAGAAGATCACTGGAAAGTATAAGTAGCACAGGTCTAATTTCTAATACTGAGTATCTCACAGATGAGATACCTGCTTGACAGGCTAGGCTTAAGACAAGTTTGTTAAGTCTAACTTCTGTGGGGAGATGTAGTCTGGTAGAAATTATGCTTTACCTCTAGTCCTAGGACTGAGCTGAAGTTCTGGATGAACCTGGGAATTTGTCTTTCTGCATTTAAGTTGGAGTTTCAGTCTGATACAAACACGAAGTAAATGCACAGTTTGCATCGTTAGATGAGAATTTTTACATCCATAGGGGCACAGACTGAAAAAAGGATTTCACAAGGTCTCTTAAATACTGTTCACTCACTCCTTGTTCACACAATTTCAGTTTCTTGTTTGTATCTTTTTAGGGGTGCAAGTAGAACACATCTTTTTGGCCTTGAAGTTCTTTATATCTGGTTCCTGATAAGAGTCCAGTTATTGAATCTGGTGACTTCTGCAGAAAAAAACCAAACCCGAGTGGACATAACCACAATGAATCAAGATTAAAAATTCATCCAGACTTAAAACAAAGAGGAATTGAAACTTGCCAAGATAGATGGAGCTATGGTGATGGGATGTAATCAGCTGTATGTGAACGATGAGTGTTTAATCTAGGCATCTTTTGTCTGGGAAAAGGCTTATAAAATATAGATTATATATATGTATAAATAAAGCGGCTTTCAAAGCTGTGTAAAAGCATAATGAAATATGAAAATAATTATTATGATGGCATATAGCAAAATATTAACCCAAATGATTGCAATTTTGCAGAGCAAAATGAAGGAAATAAGGCAAGGAAAGCATAGTACAACAAAGTATAAGGGAACAACAAGAACAAGAACAAAGATGTATAGTCTGCTGAATCACAGCACCTGGGAATCCATTTTCTTATTGTTATGTATGAGAACTAGTGAGAAACTCATAACACAAGGGCTGCTCTGAAAGTAATACCTTCTATTTTATCATGCTGGCACATGATGCCAGAGGTGTGTGTTGGTGGTACGGCAGTAGAGAAGATTCTTAACTGCAGCATGCAGGCTCTTGTTCATTGCTGGTGAAAATGCATAGCTAATGGTGGTGAAAAATACTGTTCTGTAGCCAAGAATTTGCTCTATCAAATAGCGTTATCGTGCTCTTTGTTATCTGTTGTGGTTTCCATGTAAATAAATCGGAAGCATTACTTTCAGAGCAACCTACCTATGTCTTTCTGGGCGTGCCAGACTGAAAAAGAAAGGCTTATGCAGTATTGCTGGGACAGGAAGGCCATGTAGTCACTACAAGAAATAATATTAAGTTGAATTCCTCTACTTCAAAGGTTTTGTAAATCAAAATCCTCTGGAGTTCTTAAACAGCCGATTTCAGAAACTTGCTCTTATTGGAATTGGGACATCAAATAGGGGGCAAGGGAAAAGATCTTTTCCCTTTCCCCTTCCCTTTCCCTGTCAAGTCCACTGTTTTGGAAGCTTTTCTTCCTATTTAGTTTCTTGTTACCATTTTTCATAGAGGAAGACAGTTCTTCGACCTCTCTCCTTTTCTGATCTCCATCTAAATATCTGATCATGACAAATTAATGCTTTTTTTGTGTGTCTATGTAATCATTTAGCATAAGTCATCATTTTTCCCTAGTAGGCATTTATTCTCTGCTAGTTGTGGATAGCATTCATATCTCTTTGAATCCTTTGTTTCACATCTTTTGGAAGAAAACTGTTAATTTCCTTAATTATCCTGATCTAGTTTCAAATTATCTTCATTTTCCTTTAAATATGAGTGCCTAGAACCATACTGCAGATGGATGCCTATGGCATCTATGATGTGCATGCTGTCACTGATACTTTCCTATTTCTACCAGAAGCACTGTAGCTGATAACAACTGAAGAGTGCGCACATTCTTTCACTGACTCCATCCTTCTGTCCTCTGTGAATAGCCCAGGCCTTTTTCCTTTCCATCATCTCCAACTAATGAGTTCTCAGCTCAGGAAAGGACTTCTTGTTAGTAAACTCTAAGTGCAAGATGATTCCACTTTTGTACTATGTTACTTGATTCAATATCTGCTATTCCTGCTCTTGAATTCTTGTATTCTCATCACAATATCCTGATACTCATCTTTACAAATGACATCTCTTAGCAAGCATCATAGATCAGTGTTGTTTTTAACTGAAGCCATTATTTGAAAATATGAGTCATGAACGGTTCCCACTGATTCTTAAGGTACAGCAGCAGTCAGCCCTGTTTCACTCAAGAACTTCCTTTTTTAGCTCAAACCACTTCATTCCTTGCACTAATCCCTATCTTCACCTGCTTTATAAACACCATGTGGTGTTTCATCAAATGCTTTTCTCATGTCAAGCTTGATGAAGACACGTTATTTCTTTCATCTAGAAAATCACATATCAAATAAAGCCAGTGTGAATATAGAGCAAATTCACTCTGAATTCTATTTCAATATCTGTCCCAACGATTCTTTCTATTAAAATGCCTTCTTGCAAGCTGATTGTAAGAATTCAAAGTGGAGGTACTTTAAAAACTTCTGGAAAGATGTTCAAGGGTATTAAGATGATTGAAAGTTTTCTGAAGGGCTTCTAGTCCATTATTGTTTTATCTCTGTTATGCCCTGCTTCCTTTGTGTTGTCACCTAACCATGCCCCCAATCGCTAACACTTCCAAGGGCTCTCTTTTCTTTGTTTGCTTTTGCTATTGGTACTATGCACAGGCCTAAATGTCTCCTCACAAAAAAAGCTCAATCACTCATTTCAAAAATTCCTCATTCATTTTTGGAATACTGATGGTGTTATTTCATCTTTCCTCTTATAGTCTGATAAAGCTTTGCTGTCAAATCTAGGTTGCGGAAAGGCTGGAAGTCATGATTCCTTAGAATGGAACTAATGATTTATGAAATAAGAGCCCAATTCTCTCATTCTTCACAGTTTACAGCTTATTTAGATTTCCGGATGAAGTATGCTTTATTGTTTTCTGCCATTACCACACGGACATTTGTCTGCGTCAAAGGCAACAGACAAGTAGAAGAATATTAGTTGATTACCTACTTAAAAGACGCTTGCTTGTGAAATACTGAAGTGATGGGCTTGTTTGTTTGTTTGTTTGTGTGTTTCTCTTTTTTGTTTGTCTTCTGTTATGTTTTAAAGTGAAACATGGAGGTAAATAAGTCTAAAACAGCATCTGCCCAGGCCGTGCTTTGCTTTATCTCGGGCTCTATGCTCCCGCTTTCCTGATCTCCTAAATTCATTCTTTATTGCAAAAGCATGAATGTTAACTCTGCCTTTCATTTCAGTCATTCTATTTCAGCAGATTTACCTTTCTGAATCACTAACTGAACTCAACAAAAGGTTTTTATCTGCTGATAAATTTCCATCTGAGAGATTTAAAGTGCCGGATGACATTAGCTCTAGCTCAATGATGTTATTAAATTCTCACCTTAAATCTCACCTACAGAAAGCTCTTGTCAAGTCACATGAACAAGATGATCACATTAGTCATACTACACAAGCAATGCACTCATTTCACTAAGTTCACTGTATTCAGACTGAAGTTTGATCTGTGACAGGATTCTTCATACCTAACAATGTGGTCCTTTGCTTCAGTGTTTTTACTAGCTGTATTCTTACCACTGTAATTTATATCCTCTTTGTTCTGGAGTATGCATTTCTCAAGATCCGTGCCGCTTTTGTGAAACTGAGATCAGCTATAGTTATTAAAAAAACATGCTTAGTTTATGCATTACAAAAAATTTTCTTCTGTTCATGGTTCAGTTTGAAACTAACTTTACTTTTTTAAAGAACAGTTTTCATAGCCTGGCCTCTGAACTATAAAATGGAATTGACATGACTGACATTTTGCATGTGAGAATTTATGCAAAGATTGACTTATGGAAAGTTTAAATACAGTGCTTGAAACACTGGTGAATTATGAATTATTAAAATTGTGTTTATGATTTTTATTTCATTTCCCCCATTTTCTGGTTTCTCCTAACCCAGTAATACCCAGATAGTTTGGGACAGATAGATTTCTTTATGTGTGAGTGTTGATCATGAAGGAACCCAGTGCCATTGACTAGATTTGGGGATTAAAATGCTTTTATCTATGGATTAAGAACTCCATGAGCCAGTTTTAGAGGATGTTATGAAATAGGAATTGGCTAGCTACAGAACTCCTAATACACTTACGTATTTTTATAGCCTAAATCATCTTAGTATCAGAGCTCTTCAGCAACTTGAATGTACCTACAACGCTCATGCGAGTTAAAAGGGTTATCTCATGATTCTTCTAATGGGATAACTGAGGTACAAAAAGATTAAATGGCTAAGTCAAAGCCAGCAAGAAATCTGTAGCAGACTTGGAGCTAAAACCGAATTCTTTGGATTCCAGATCATTGCCTTGAACACAGTGCTGTTTCCTCCACCTTGCGTAACGGTGTTACTGAAGCCAGCAGCACACCTCCAGAATGCCCTGAGAGAGGCAGAGCAGCTCCTTAGGCAAAGTGGGCAGCCAGATGCCAGTCCTCTATAATTTCATGTTGCTTACTTCCTCTTTATAGCATCAGAGGTTGCGTTACCGTCCTATGTCCTATCCCTTCTGGTAATTAAAGAGGTTTGTAAGTACAGTTATCTACATCTTAGAGTTGGGGAAAAGGGGAAGTGACTTGTGTGTGTAGTGCTGTAACATGGATCTGTGTCAGATCAAGAAATGGATGTCTTCAGAAATTGGCTTTTTTTTTCTTTTTTTTTCCTGAGATCATGCCATGCCTTGTCCACTGGTCCCAGCCCCATCTCTGAAGGAGACCCCATCTCACTCATCTTATGTGGAAAACAGCAGCAATGCCCAGCAGCACAGCAGAGGGCTTGCAGTTAATTAAGATTTGCAGAAGGTCTAAGAGAGGAGCTGTTTGAGTAACAAGGGCTATCATTGCTTCAGAGAACAGTGACAGCCCTGCTCTCCCATATCAACAAATCTAGCTGCTCAGTCCCTTATTAGCATTGGCATGTATTCCACACCAATGACATTACAGTGCTGTTTCCCATGACTCAGTTGCAAAGAAGTCATATACCCATGTCTTGCCTGTGCACTGACATATCAGTTGCATTCTGTGCTGAACAAAACAAGATGCATCTATCTATCTATCTATCTATCTATCTATCTATCTATCTATCTATCTATCTA